>CM035101.1:56714203-57035576 GCA_020205505.1 Panax japonicus | reverse complement strand
AAAGCTGCCCTCATGTCAAAGTTCTGCTTAAGAGATACATCATAAGTTTGAACCCCTTTTTCCCATAACATCTTCAATTAGTTCCTAGACACAAGTTATCTAGAAGGGGGGGGTGGTTGAATAGATATTTGAAAATCTTTCCTTTTTAAACTTGTTCTTAGATAATGATTAACACTTGGCGGAATTATAATTTGTTTTAATCTCCTTTACCAAGCAATGGAGTTATGAGCGAGTAAGGCAGTTATGGTAGATATAACAGATATAGCATGAATGTAAACGACACATTTGTTTTTAAGTGGTTCAGAGCACTCAAAGCTAGTCCACTCTCCTACTCAACGAGTAGGATATCCACTAAGGATGACTTTTACAATCTTCTGAATCACACAGATTCCTTCTAGACCAGCAGTCTAGGAACTTCTTTAGTTCACTCTTGAACTCTTCAAGTCCAGCAAACTTGGCTTTCTTACAGTTCACTACGAACTCTTCAAGTCCAGCAGACTTGGTACTCTTCTTCTGTTGATTGATAGTTTTATTGATGGTTGCTACTCAGTTGCTGTGTAAGCACTGGTTCGTTAAGAACTGAGTAGCTGAGCAAGCTTTGCAATATCTCATATCGTAGAGTTGAGCTTGAGAGATGTTCACGTTGTTTGATTAATGCTTGCTCCGTTCTCTCTCATCTCTGATATGTATATATATGATGTTGAAAACTATCCGTTGGATCCATCCGTTGTGGCATTAAATGCATCTGAACTTTTTGTACTTTGATGGAGACATTTCTGCACATCTTCTAAATTCTGCATTCTGGCCCACTAACACTGCAGGCTGCTTTCCTCACCTACCACCTGAAAAGGTGTTTTGTCCCTCTTACCCATGGTACTATCCTTAGCTTCTTCAATACGCTTCTTTGTTGCTACTAAGGATATTTCATATATTCTGGGACTGATGAGCACTGCAGCATCTGGGATCCATTCCTCACTTGTTGAAACACAGATCATGAGGCTCGACATTTTTTTGACATGAGACAGATGATGTTCTACGATTTAGATCGTGGTGTTCTACGATTTAGATCGTAGTGTTCTACGATTTAGATCGTAGTGTCTTTACATCTTTGCATACTACGAAGCTATCAGTTCGGGAGCACTACGATTTCCCTTAAACCTTCGCACACTACGATCTTCTCTTGCTCGTGTTGTTGACTCTACGTTCCCGAGAGCACACTACGATCGTTGACTTGTAAACTTCATATTTCCTTCAGCATACTGCGATCGTGGAGTTGGCTCGGCAAACGTTGGGACCACACTATGATTTCTGAAGAGTCCCTTTCAAGGCAGACACACTACGATCTTCAGGCTCTTTGTTTTCTGCCTTGACTCCTGCAATGTTGATCATATTGATGCACTACGATTTCTTTAAGACTAATCAATTACATCTTTAGATCAACTTAACAGTTTTGATCTTTCTATCTATACATTCTTTACGTTGAAAGCTTAGATCAACCTAACAACTTTGATCTATCCCTAAGTCCTTGTACATATATTCATTTAAGGACCTTACAAATAAACATGAACATATACATTAAAACATCAAATCATAATATGCCTTCTCCCAACAATCTCCCCCTATTTGATGTTGACATAACCAAGGAGATTTGTTGTCATGATTATTAGTGACTAGATGCATTTGCAGGAAATTTAAACATGACTTAGTATTTCAGTGAGCAGCTGAAATTTTTAGAGAATAAGTATGAATTTATTGATGATCAGAAGATATTACAATTCAGCATTACATCAATAAGAAATTTAAGTTTCAACTTATCTCTGTTTCCTTGACCTCTTTAGTGGAGGTGGGTTGGCGTACTCCTCAGCCCTTCTTTTCTTTGAGCTTCCTCGTTTCTGGCTAACTCTTCCATCTCGCTTAGACTAAGTATTGGATTCTCCTCATGCCTGCGCATGAATGCAGGATCTCCAGTTGACATTCTTATGCGTATAGTAGACACATCTTGTGAGATGGGAGTTGACTCCTGATGGCTTAATGGTATAGCCATTACAATTCCCTGTTGATCAAATCGTTGAGTTTGACTGTGAATTATCTTGCAGGGGGACTTCGTCATGCTTGAGCATGAAATTGTCGTCTTCCTCTTTCTTGAGTTCCATGACCTCCCAGACCTCCTTGATCTCCTTTCCCTTTATTCTTCTCCCCCTTTATGTCAGCATCAAGGGTTCGAATATCTGCAGACAGTCGATTAACTCCTTGGACAAGCTCGTTTAGTTGGCTTTGGGTTTGAGAAATGTCCTCTCTATTTTTCTTGATCTGTTTTTTTCAGATTTGCTTCTTTATTTTGGAGAACTGTCAGAATCATATCGTTATGTTTCTCCTAATTTGCATAAGATTTCTGGAAGTCGTAGACAGAAGCTTTCAAGTTAAGGATATTGTCCAGTATAATTGTATGTTGAAGGTCTTGGTGTTTTCTGCATTTCGAGTACAAGCCTCTCTTTGCTTGGCCGCTATCTGGAAGTGAATTTCATCTCTGTCCTTCATGCTCTTAAGAATTTCTTGGATAATCTCCCTCAACTTCTTTGTAAGCTCAGTATTCATAGTGCCAGGGAAATTATTTGCAGCTGTGATCATTTGATTCAGCCGGATATTGATGAGATCAGTGTGAGTTTCCAGACTTGCTTCTATAGACTTGACCATTTCCTCAGAAGTGTCTTTCAAGTCATCCTTGGTAGGCAGGCTTGGGAAAGTATCATTTGCTTGAGGGTTGTTCATTGGAAGGGTTCTCGGTTGAGATTGATCTTGCAAATTGTAATGAGCGATATCAAGACTGAAGTAGTCATGTGATGAGGAGGATGGTATATCAGCTGGAGGGGCTTGGGTTTGGATGTCTGGGATAAGTGACTCTATGATTTCAATGTTGGATTCTACGATGTGGCTGGAGTCTGGAATCATAGAGTTGTTGATTTATGGGAGCAGGGTAAGGTTGACTTCTTTTGGTTCTTCAGTTATAGAATTTTGAGATTCTGTAACTGGAAACTGATTGAGTGGGTGAAGAATCACTTCCATCCATCGAGGAAATTCATAGAATTGACTGAATGAAGATGATGGCAAGTGATTAACTTTGAAGAGATCAGGAATAGTCAATACCTCAAGTTTATCCTTGGATGAGGAATGGTTGGTAAACAGCTTCTTGGCAAAGATGACTTTCCCTGGAAATCCATGAGCCAGAACTGAGATTGCTGGATATTCCTTGAAGCTCCAGAACATGTGATCCCATGAGTTCAGGATTTGAGCTTGATGGTATGTTATCATGGGTAGGTAGGAAAATAGTTGAGTGTACAGATATCTCCTATATACATCTTTCCGTACACCAGTGATTCAAGCTCATCATCATCATCATTTTCTTCCTCTTCTTTGGTCTCTTCTGAAGATTCCATTATCTCAATGGTCTCTAGAAAGTTTGGCATTGATTCAACTTTATCTTGGGCAGGAACATCTTCTTTTGTCATTGGGATATCATGAGGCCCCCCTCAGCATGGTCATCCTCTAGTAGATTCAGAAAGTCCCCCTCAGCTGGAACATCTTCTTGAGCTGTAGACTTCTCCCCCTCAGCCGGTGTATACTCAATCATGAGAATTTCAGGGATCTCCCCCTCAGCTGGAGCACTGTCCTCTTTATTTGATTGGGACTGTTCCTCTTTTGCAGCCACACTTTTGGCTTCCTTTTCAGTACCTTTTCATTCTCAAGAATATACTTCTTGACCAACTTTCTTTTTGCTTTGCTGGGTTTAGCCACAACTTCTGGACTCTCTTAAGTCTTAGCTTTGTCATGTTGAATATCCACTATTCTTGAAGCAGCTTCTTCCATTTCTGCCACACTTGGCCTGGTTTTAGAGAACAGCAGAGACTATACGATTGAAGAAACTGTTGGTCTTTTGGACTTATGACCAGTTTTGTTCTTCTTTAGGATCTGTGATATGGTGGCTTGATCCTCTTCAGCTTCTTCTTGCTGTTGCTTCTTTCTTAGTCTCCTTAGAGTCTCTATATCAGAGGACTCTAGAGGAATGTCAGTTGTAGATCCTTGAGGCTCTTCGATTTGTCTTGCCCTTAGCTTTCTCTTGCCCTTTCTTTTTCTGGCAAGAGCAGAGGGTTCTCCCTTGTCTGCTTCACCTTCTTCTTCAACTTCCCTAACAACAGACATGTTTCCTTAAATGCCTGCGTTCTTCAGATCTCCAGTTCTTCCACTAGACTCAGTCATCATTCTTACATACTCAGCAGGGTTCCTTTCCCAGTTCTTAAACAACTGCTGTGTCATTCTTCGATTTGGGTTGATGGCTTCTCCCTCTTCATCCTCAATTTTGTCACCCAGTGCTGATTGCAGAATGATACTTATGAAATGCCCATATAGCATCTTTAGAGGGCTTTTTGATTTCTTCGAGTTGAGGATTGATCTGCCGATCCACTCAAGTAATACAGCTCCATAGTTGAGTTGTATGCCATAAAATATGGCCGTCATGAGCCTTATTTGAGCTTCATTTACTGAGTCATGACCCGAGCTCTTATAGCAGATGCATTTCCCAATAATATCAGCCAAAAATTCGTACCTTTGTGGAAACTTCTTCTTTTTGTATCCTTTTACAGAGGGGTTTTTCTTGTGATGCATTTTCCTTAGACCCTCTTGGAAGTTTATGCTGTCTAAGAATGGGTGCCCTTCATTCTTGAAACCTAGGGCCAGATTGAAGTTCTCTTCCCTTAGTCTCATTTCTACTCCCTTTACTCGAGTAGTGATGGTGTTGTGTTCGAACACACCATTCTTATAGAACTCCTTCACTAGCTTGGGATAGATGAGTGTATCAGTGCTCAACGCCTCTTCGAGACCCGCCTTCTTCAGTAAGGCCAGCGTCTTGTGAAATTTTGGTGGAGCAGTCTTGAACTTGTCGAAGTAGAGTCTGTAGCCTGAAACCACATTTGAAGCAGCCATTGATTCTGTAGTTGGAGGTGAGATACGACTGAGCTTTCTGCTGATTTAGGGTTTTGCTTTGAGAGAGAGAGAGAGAATGAGAGAGATAATCTTTTGAACTTCAGATTTCAAAAACACAGTTTCAATATGTACTTGTAACTTACCTCTCTCTTTTTGACTTAGTGGGACAGGTGTCGCCTTTTGCTTGGCTCTACAATTTTGACTGTGTATGAATGTACTGATTTGTCCTTTGTGTCTTCAGAGCTGAGGTGACTTTGGGATGACTACGATCGTAGAGGTAGTCTTCTGTTCGTTGAGTCTGTCCTGCGATCGTTGAGTCTGTCCTTTGATCGTCGAGCCTGTCCGGATCCTTGTGATGAGTTTTTGACTCAGCATTGTTTTAAGGTAGCTCAGGAAAGGCCAACCTCTTGGTGTGATTCAAGGGTTAGGTTTGTCCCTGAGGCACCTCTTAGAGAGATTGCTTTGTTATGAAGCTTGTCATCACATGATGCACTTTGCTTGTTGAAAGGGCTTTTGTCATCGTCGAGTCTGCACTATGATAGTTGAGTCTTTGCTACGATCGTTGAGGTAGTTGTCCTTTCAGCTCTACGATCGTGGACTTTCCTTGATTATGTCTACGATTTTGAGTTCAACCTTTATATCTGTCATGGTTAGCACAATCTAGATCATACATTTCATGGTTGAAGATTTAGCATGCCTAGCTCACTTATTAATTTATTAAATCTGGATTCATCTAGTGGTTTTGTAAAAACATCAGCAAGTTGACTTTCAGTAGGGATATATTGTAAAGATATAGTTCCATTTTGCACATGATCCCTAATGAAGTGATACCTTATTTCTATATGCTTGGTCCTAGAATGCATAACAGGATTATGAGTTATTGCTATGGCACTTGTATTATCACAGTGTATAGGTATAGATTTGAAATCAAACCCATAGTCAGCTAGCTGATTTCTCATCCATAGGATCTGAGCACAGCAGCTGCCAACAACAATGTATTCAGCTTCTGCAGTTGAAGTGGACACTGAATTTTGATTTTTGCTGAACCAAGACATAAGTCTGTTTCCTAGTAGTTGACAAGTGCCACTGGTACTTTTTTTTATCTATTTTGCATCCTGCAAAATCAGCATCTGTATATCCTGTTAGTTCAAAAGAGGACTCCTTGGGGTACCAAAGTCCCAAGTAAGGTGTACCCTTGAGATATCTGAAGATCCTCTTTACAGTAGACAAATGTGACTCTTTAGGGTTATCCTGAAACCTAGAACATATGCATGTTGCGAACATTATATCTGGTCTACTGGCAGTTAGGTATAAAAGAAAACCTATCATACCTCTGTTTTGAGTTATATTAATACATTTACGATTCTCATCCTTGTCAAGCTTGGTTACAGGAGCAATTGGTGTTTTCATGGGAGAGGCTGATTACATGCCATACTTCTTTAGTAAGTCTTTGATGTTTTTGGCTTGGTTGATGAATATTCCTTCATCAGTCTGCTTCACTTGCAGTCCAATGAAGAAATTCAGCTCACCCATCATGCTCATTTCAAACTTGCTCTGGAGGTTGTTCTACGTAGACTTCTTCTTGAAGTTCTCCATTTAGGAATGCACTCTTGACATCCATCTGAAAGACTTTGAACTTCATGTGGGCAGCAAAGGCAAGAAATATTCTGATGGCTTCTAGTCTAGCAACAGGTGCAAATGTCTCATCATAGTCAATACCTTCTTCTTGAGAATAGCCCTTTGCCACTAATCTTGCCTTGTTTCTGGTAATGACCCCATCTTCATCCATTTTGTTCCTGAAGACCCACTTGGTTCCTATGACAGGATGACTCTTTGGTCTGGGTACCAATCTCCAAACTTTTCTTCGTTCAAATTGGTTGAGCTCTTCCTGCATGGCTTCTATCCAACTGGAGTCTTCCATAGCATCCTCTATCTTCTTTGGCTCTATCTGTGACAGGAAGCTTAGATAAAAGAATTCATTCTGAGTAGCAGCTCTTGTTTTGACTCTTGAACTTGGATCTCCAATGATTAGATCCTGAGTGTGATCTTTTGCCCATCTGTTCCCGGTTGGGACATCTGTCCTGATGCCTTCTTGTCTTAGGTCTTCAAGGTCTATCTCTTCTTCTTGGAGTGGAGGCTCGCTGTCTTGGATGGACCTCTCTACGATTTCATCATCATGCTCTATGATTTCACTCTCTGGCATTACGATCGTAGTGTTGAGCTCGACGATTTCATTCGTAGTGTCTGCACTATCGGTCGGAGTGTTTTGAGGCACTGCTTTGTCTAAGTCAGTTTCATCAAAGATGATGTGTATTGAGAATTCGACATTTAGTGTCTTCTTGTTGAACACCCTGTAAGCTTTACTGTCTGTGGCATATCCAAAAAAAATCCCTTCGTCTGACTTGGGCTGGAATTTTGTCAAATACTGTTTTCCATTGTTGAGAATATAGCATGCACAGCCAAAGACATGGAAATAGCTGACACTCGGCTTCCTTCCTTTCCACAGTTCGTAGGGTGTCTACTTCGTAGAGTGAATTAATGATCTGTTCTGTGTGTAGCATGCAATGTTGACAACTTCTGCCCAGAATTATTCAGGTAGACGAGCTGCTGCTAGTAGAGTCCTTCCAGCCTCTATCAGGGTTCTGTTCTTTCTTTCAGCAACTCCATTTTGTTGAGGAGTTCGTGGAGCTAAGAAGTTATGACTCATGCCATTGTCTGAGCAGAACTTGTTTATTTTTGAGAAATCGAATTCTCTTCCAAGATCACTCCTTATGGCCTTGATTTTCTCTCCTTTCTCGTTCATCACCAGTCTGAACATCTTGATTAATTCGGAGCTTGTTTCATCCTTTGAGGTTAAGAAAAATACCCATGTGAATCTGGTGTAGTCGTCGACTATGACTAGAGAGTATCTTTTTCCTCCAAGACTAGTAGTTGGGATTGGCCCAAAGAGATTCATGTGGAGCAGATGCAGGGGTTTGTCAATGGAGTTGGTAGTCTTGCTCTTGAATGAGCTTCTGGTTTGCTTTCCAAGATGGTAGGCATTGCATGGCCTTTCCTTCACAAAGTTGAACTTGGGTAGACCAACTACGAGGTCTTTTGATGCCAGTTTGGATATGCTTTTGAAGTTTAAGTGAGACAACCTTCTATGCCATAGCCAGCTCATTTCCTCGTACGCTTTTGCCAGAAAACATATTGTCTCATCAGAGCTTAGTTGACCAAGATCTACTATGCAAGTATAGTTCTTATACTTACATAAAATCTTGTTGCCTCTTTTATAGTTCTTATAAAGAGCTCTAACTCATGCAAGTATACACAGGTCAACAAATAATACAGAGTAAGTAAAGTATCGATCCCACAGAGAAAGTCGTTAACTTAGACTACTATGCATTAATCAACTCACTATATTTATATGGTCAGACTATGGACTTAATAGTGAATTTGAACTAACTAGGATTACCTACTACAAATAAGAATATAAATGGGTTAAATATAATGTGAAAACAATGGGATCCTAACTTCATTCAATGCTTCGTTTAATCGCCATATGTCGTGCAAGAAGTGTTCACATATCACAGGATAATAGCCAAGGGCATAAAAGCGAGTTATAACCATTTTCCAATGCACTATAACCAACTCACATATCATCTACAGCTGTTAGAATCTATGTAATCACCAATACCATCACAATTACCATATTCCTATGCGCAATTGCAATCCTATTGATTTTAAGCACAACCCTTATTCTGGCTCATACGGTGAAACAGTATATTCCTATCTGATTCACAAAATATGCAAGACTTACTCTAGCCCCATATTCGCATGCTATCACGATTTCATCCATATTCATATGTTCATTTCCAATTCCATACAAATACTAACATAAAGATTATCAGTCATTCATACATATAAAACAACCATGATAGATAACCCATATGATATACAAAACAAATCTAACACTTAGATGCGCAACCAAACTACATATTAAAATCCATTAGAATCCCATAATGGAGTTTAGTTCATGGCTGAACCAAAAGCCATTATGGGATCAACGTTAAACATGATCAATAAACAAACAATCAAAGTAAGAAGGATAGAACGATCAAACCCAATTGTTGAATAGAAACCAACGATCAACTATTAAATCCTCAAAGAATTCCAATAAACAATAATCAAAATCCACAATGGTAAAGAGTTCCAAGAAGAAGAAGAGAAATAGACGTTATGGCTTTCTCCTACGTTGGAATCTCTCCCAAGGTGTAAACCCTAGTTTCTACTATGAAAAGAGAGAGATGGAAGTAGCTATCTAGCCCCCAAGGGGTGGAATATCTCTTACATAATGATAATATGTCTAATATATAAGCCCTAATTTAATCCCTCACTCAATAACGCTTCAATTGCTCTATTTAGTGAAAAGTCAGCTGTGGTCATCGCCCGAAGTCGCGCGGCCGCGCGCGGGTGATTTTTTGCTACAGCGTGCTCTGGTAAAATGGCCATAACGTTTGATCCGGGAGGAGTTACGGGGCCTGCCACCTATCAAATCGAAGATATCGACAAGATCTATAACTTTAATTCTTGAATAATTGAGAAATTCCGGCCGGATGAAGGTTGAAATCGAGCTGGAAGGGACTGCTATGAAAATGGCGAATCAAAACAGCGTAGTTTGATGTCCGTCGGTACAACGATCATAACTCTTGCATCCGAACTCTGATTAGAGCAATTCAAGATGTTTCGGAAATCTATGAAGACGCTCTAGAAAGTAAGCTAAGTTCCAAACCAAGAACATGAAGTAATATGAAAGCCCAAATGATATCCTGATTGCCTTTTCTTTGCATTTTCTTTGCGTTTCCTTACAATAATCGTTCACACCACTTCCAAACATAAAATCTACAAAATAAACCCAAAATGAATGAAAAGTAACTAAGACACATGAATATAAATAACTAATTCAAGTAAAGATACCGGATAAATGCATAAAAAATCCACTTATCACACCCCCAAACTTAAACTGTTGCTTGTCCTCAAGCAACAACAATGCTAATGCAATCTACATGCTATGCAAGCTACGCTACTATGACAATGAATCCCCAGATTTCTAGCCATGTTAAGAATTCCAATAAGTCATGCCTCAGAGAAATATCAAGATCCAAGAACAAAGCATCAAACTAAGCTAAAGGCATAATGACATACAATCATATAATCCTAACTTGCTATAAAGATGCTGTGTGTGTGTGTGTGTGTGATGTGTTCACAGATAAGCTTGACAATGATGAAGATACCACATGTTTTATTGCTTAAGGAAGAAAATTGAAGTTTAACTCAAGAAGTGCATATACTAATGAGACATCAACTACTCCAACACATCAATACACACTAAGGATCAACAGTGGGTTTATTCTGCTCTGTTTTTACTCACGAGGGCGATTCTCGCACTTTCTCGCGGTGTTTATTGATTTTTTATTTTTTTATAGTGAGTGCGTTTTACGCTACATCTCACTTTCTATTTCCATTTAAACGAGTGCGTTTTACGCTCCATCTCGCTTTCCATTTTCATTTAAACGAGTGCGTTTTACGCTCCATCTCGTCCCAATAGCAAGCATACCCATGTGTTCTCAAAGTTTGAGTATCTGTGTTTTCATAGTCTACGTCTCACTCCCTACACAATTCTACCATTAAAAACAACATTTTCCTCTCAACAGACAAGCATGCTAATCTTAACCAACAAGCAAATAGGAAAATTATCGTGCTACCTGGTAACATCTAAACAGCAAGCATGAATTATATCGTGTATAAAATAATAACTAAGCTCAAGATATCAACCAAATTCAAAAATCTATCAAATTTATATGTCATCATTGGCCAAATTAGAATTTAACTAGCTGAAAACCTGGGATTATGCAATGTTATGCAACTAAACACATACTAAGTAAACAAGACAAAAGAAAACTAAAATAAAAAAAAAGATAAAAATAAAAAAAATTCATACTAAAATACCCCGACTATGCAACTTAAACATGCAATCAAACTATATGCAACTAACTATATGCAACAACTACTCACTACAACCCAATACCCCCAAAATTAAAATAAACAATGCCCTCATTGTAATTAAAATTGAAAGAATACTCCCCTAAGTGGCAATGTCATCTCCGTTCGCCTCCTCATGATCTGCTAGTATATCAGGCGATGGCTAAGTTTGAGATATTCTGTAGTTGGAAACTGAGTGTGGGCTTCTAACTGTCCGAACGCTTTAGTCAGAAATTCTAAGAATTCAACAATTTTTTTTTCTGCTACTGAGCTATCGCGCAGCCGCGCGGTGTTTGGCTTGTAGGGCCGCGCGGCCGCGCGACCCTGTACTTTGGCAGCTTCAGTTTTTGACTTCTGTTTGATCCTGAATGCTTATAGCAATTGGAATGAACCTGAAAGGAGAAACAATCAAACTATTATTCATACTTACCACTATCTAACCTCTACTAAATATGGAAATATAAATAAGAATTAAATAAGGAGGGAGAAAGATTGGATGGGGTGCCTCCCATCTAGCGCTCAGTTTATAGTCCGTTAGATGGACTCTTTTCTTGACACTGCTATCCAATTCCTCTACGATAAGCTAAGAACCCTCCATCCATTAGAACCGCTATAAGCTTTGGTAGGTTCCCCATTATGAGAATTTGTGAATTGAAGCCACCTAGCATATTTCCTGTACATGTTGTCCCTAGTTCCATTGCAATGCCAGGTGCTTCTCCCGTTGTATCTGTGAATAGATTTTTGCATTGAGGCATGAAAGATTCAACGGGATTTTATTCTTCTATTATCTCTTCCTTTGCCCACCATGGTTTGTACGAGGCCTCTTTATCATATTGATCATTGTCTTGGATGTGACTACCTAGGGAACATGGGTGTGCAAATTTCACTGAATTTTTCAACTCTAACTGAGAAGGCACTTGGGGTATAATACAATTTGGCTCATGCTCTTCATTTTCCATACCCCCAGTTGTCTCCTCAATGTCCACTCCTTTAAGTTCATCAAGTGGTATGTGCACTTCTGGCTCTCCATCGATTTCATCATCCATGTCATAGCACCAATTGTTTTGAGGGTGATTGTTCAATGCTTCAAACAATTGATCCATCTGAATCTGCAGCTTTTGAATTGACCTTTCTTGCTCAATCATCATCTCCTCAGTTGATGCTACAAATTTGAACCCCAAATCCTCCAATCTTGAATTATTTTTTTCAGTTTCGAAATCCATGTATTGAGGACCATTCATTGAGGAGTTAATGAGTTGTTCCATCTGTCTATTAAGATTTTGGCTTGATAACTCCTGACTCATCATCATCTCTTCATGGTCTGCTAGGCTTTTTGACATGAATTCCTTCAACCTTGAATTTTCCTCTTGTTGCGTTGAAGGTGGATATGAGAAATCTGGTAGATATGTTGGACTTGAGATGCAGTATTGATCTTGATAGTTATAACCCCATTCATAATCTGGGTGATACCCCTAACCTTGTTGATAACCAGGATAACCATCGTTGTTGAAGAAATCACCCCCAAACTGCACTTGTCCAACCTTGATGTTGCACTGATAACTCGGATGCTCTCCAGCACAGTATTCACATGTAACTGCTATCTCTCGAGTAGGTTGCTCTGCAAGAACATCCAACCTCTCCGAAAGTTTTTCAATTTGTCCTGACAATGTAGAAAATACATTGAGTCCCTCCGTGCTTATGTCCCTTGGTTGAGTCCTATTTGCATAAGGCCCTTGATAAAAAAAGTCACCCATGGTACCTGCAACCTAAAACAAAATAAAAATAGAAATGAGAAACGAACAGAATTGTCTAAGTCATGCAATATAACTTTAAACTAATGATAAATATCTAAATTAACGCCTTTCCCTGGCAACGGCGCCAAAAACTTGTTGCCTCTTTTATAGTTCTTATAAAAGAGCTCTAACTCATGCAAGTATACACAGGTCAACAAGTAATACAGAGTAAGTAAAGTATCGATCCCACAGAGAAAGTCGTTAACTTAGACTACTATGCATTAATCAACTCACTATATTTATATGCTCAGACTATGGACTTAATGGTGAATTTAAACTAACTAGGATTACCTACTACAAATAAGAATATAAACGGGCTAAATATAATGTGGAAATAATGGGATCCTAACTTCATTCAGTACTTCGTTTAATCGCCATATGTCATGAAAGAAGTGTTCACATATCACAGGATAATAGCCAAGGGCATAAAAGCGAGTTATAACCATTTTCCAATGCATTATAACCAACTCACATATCATCTACAACTGTTAGAATCTATGTAATCACCAATACCATCACAATTACCATATTCCTATGCGCAATTGCAATCCTATTAATTTTAAGCACAACCCTTATTTTGGCTCATACGGTGAAACAGTATATTCCTATCTGATTCACAAAATATGCAAGACTTACTCTAGCCCCATATTCGCATGCTATCACGATTTCATCCATATTCATATGTTCATTTCCAATTCCATACAAATACTAACATGAAGATTATCAGTCATTCATACATACAAAACAACCATGATAGATAACCCATATGATATGCAAAACAAATCTAACACTTAGATGTGCAACCAAACTACATATTAAAATCCATTAGAATCCCATAATGGAGTTTAGTTCATGGCTGAACCAAAAGCCATTATGGGATCAACGTTAAACATGATCAATAAACAAACAATCAAAGTAAGAAGGATAGAATGATCAAACCCAATTGTTGAATAGAAACCAACGATCAACTATTAAATCCTCAAAGAATTCCAATAACAATAATCAAAATCCACGATGGTAAAGAGTTCCAAGAAGAAGAAGAGAAATAGACGTTATGGCTTTCTCCTACGTTGGAATCTCTCCCAAGGTGTAAACCCTAGTTTCTACTATGAAAAGAGAGAAGATGGAAGTAGCTATCTAGCCCCCAAGGGGTGGAATATCTCTTACATAATGATAATATGTCTAATATATAAGCCCTAATTGAATCCCTCACTCAATCACGCTTCAATTGCTCTATTTAGTGAAAAGTCAACTCTGGTCATCGCCCAAAGTCGCGTGGCCGCGTGCACGGGCGCTCAACTTGCAGAAAGTTGCATAAAATCGCGTTTTTTTTTGGCTGAGAGTCGCGCGGCCACGAGCTAGTTCGTGCACCCGCGCACGGGTGATTTTCTGCTGCAGCGTGCTCTGGTAAAATGGCCATAACTTTTGATCCGGGAAGATTTACGGGGCCTGCTACCTATTGAATCGAAGATATCAACGAGATCTATAACTTTCATTCTTTGATGATTGAGAAATTCCGGCCGGATGAAGGTTGAAATCGAGCTGGAAGGGACTGCTATGAAAATGGTGAATCAAAACAGTGTAGTTTGACGTCCGTCGGTACAACGATCATAACTCTTGCATCCGAACTCCGATTAGAGCAAATCAAGATGTTCCGAAAAGATATAAAGACGCTATACAAAGTAAGATAAGTTCCAAACCAAGAACATGAAGTAACATGAAAGCCCAAATGATATCCGGATTGCCTTTTCTTTGCGTTTCCTTACAATAATCGTTCACACCACTTCCAAACATAAAATCTACAAAATAAACACAAAATGCATGAAAAGTAACTAAGACACATGAATATAAGCAACTAATTCTAGTAAAAGATACCGGATAAATGCATAAAAAATCCACTTATCAATCTACTATGTAGACATTTCCTTCTCTTGTTCCAGTCAGCTTTATGACAGATGTCTTCAAATCTCTGACTAGACACTGGTTGTTGAGAAATGTTACTTGGTGATCCTTGTCGCAGAGTTGGCTGATACTTAGAAGGTTGTGTTGGAGTCCTTCCACATAAGCTACTTTTCTGAAAGATACTGCACCATTGCCAACAGAGCCAAATCCTCTTGTCTTGCCCGAGCCGTTATCTCCAAAGATGACTGAGGGACCCTCCTTTTCTACATATTTAGATATTAGAGCTTTGTTCCCTGTCATATGCCTTGAGCATCCACTGTCCAGATACCATGTTGAGGTCGTGGAGCTCTTTTCCTATCAAAATATTTGAACCTTCATTTTGGTACCCATATTTGCATGGGTCCTTCATTGTTAGTGCCTTTGGGGACCCAAACTTGTCTAATCTTGGGTCTCACATGCATGGAGTTATAATAACACTTTGTAGCCCTATGACCATATTTATTACATATGAAACATCTATTATAATGCATGCCTGCGTGTGTGTGGTGATTCATCTTCCACTTGGACTTGTGTGGTTCCTTAGTTAACCTTCTGTTGAACTGATTCTCTTTCTTCCAAGTGTCCTTAGGTTTCATAAATAGTGATGAGTGTGCCTTACCTCTACTGTACCTTCCTAGTTGATTCGTAGAGTTGGTTTTGCTTGACTCTACTGTTCTTCGAGGTTGGTGAGTAGAGGTTGGGTTATTCTTCTCCTTTATGAAACCCAGACCAGCATGAGATCCTTTACTTCTCTGAATATAACTAGAAACAGTAGAACAAGGTTGAACTAGCTCTTCCAACTGTGAGGATTTCACAAAGGTAATGACTCTACCAAAACTTGAGACATTACTAGTGCTAGTTTCCATTGTCTTTTCCACACATGGTTCTGAGATGAATTCCCCAAAGCCTAGACCTGTTCTGCCGAATATGCTTCTCTGACTAGAGAGCATGCAGTCCATGGATGATGAGGATTTGTTACATGTAGAGATAGTCTTCTCTAGATCCTCAATTTTAGAGGTTAGCTTAGACTCTCTTTGTGCATTGAGTGTGTTTGTCTATTTTAAAGTTTCATTCTCAGCCTCAAGCTTGGACAGGAGATTGGTACTTAGAAGGGCTGTTTCAAGCTCTTCTTGATCTATCTTCTTTTCCTCTTGAAGAAGTGAATGATCTTTAGACAAGACTCTGAACCATTCATGTATTGATGTAGATCAGTGGTTATGCCATGTAAAGCAGTTCTTAAGTCACTTATATCTACATCAGGAGAATTAAAATCAAATACCTCATCAAGACTTACATCATGTATGTTTAGGCTTTGTTTATCCTTCGCATGTTTGGTCATTAAGCACATATATGTGGTTCTTCCTCATCTCCGGAGTCTGCATTTGAGTCATTATCTGAATAACTCCATGATCCTCCGGCAACCAGGCCTTTGACTCTTTTCTGAGGCCTCTTGGTTCCTTTGTATTCTTTCTTTGCATGAGATTTCTTCTTTAGTTCTTCTTTGATAGGCTTATTGCAGTTGGCAATGAAATGACCAGGTTTCTTACAGTTGTAGCATAAATCATTCATTTGTTCCTAGCTGACGTAGTTGCTGACTTTCTTTGGCTTGTCGGTTCTGCCTTGTCGCATGAACCTTCTTAGTCTCTTTACCAGCATAGCAAAGTCATCGTCATCGTCTTCATCATCATCAGAGTCAATCTCAGTGATGACTCTTGATACACCTTCATTTGCCTTGAGAGCAACACCCTTATCATTTCTTCTTTCTTTTGATAAGGTTTTGATACGTTGGGTCAGCTCCAGTTCGTAGGTCAGGAGATTTCCATACAGTTGTTGAACTATCATCTCATTAAGATTCTTTGATTCTCTTATTGCTGTGGTCTTTGCATCCCACCTGCTCGGTAGGGCTCTCATGAACTTTATGGTTAGATCCTTGTTAGGATAGATCTTCCCATACGCTCATAGAGAGTTGAGCAGAACGTTGAATCTTTCATAGGTTGCAGTCACGTTTTCTCCTTGCACATGTGCGAACATTTCATACTGCTGTGTCAGGAGAGACTGTTTGTTCTCTCTGACTTCTTCAGTTTCTTCGTGCATGATCAGCAGTGCTTCCCAAACTACCTTAGTTGTTTTACTGTTTACAACATTTTCAAACAGATTGTCCTCTAAGGATTAGAACATGATGTTCTTAGCATTCTTATCAAGTTGGACAACTCTCTTCTCGTTGTCTGTCCACTCTTCTTTAACTTTGATCTGTATACGGTTTGGATCGTCAGTGGTTGGTGCAAGCTTGGTTGGAATGTAGGGCCCATTTTGAACGGTCTCAAATAGATCTTCATCTATTGAGTCCATGTATGCTTGTATCCTAACTTTCCAGTTAACAAATTTATCCTTGTTGCACATTAGTGGCTTGCTGCCTCCCCCGGTCCTGGATTCGCTTGGTACGAGTGCCATTGGATCTACTAAAGCTTATAAGCTGTAAAATAGAACCTGCTTTGATACCAATTATTAGTTCCTAGTAGGCACAAGTTATCTAGAAGGGGGGTAGAATAGATATTTGAAAATCTTTCCTTTTTAAACTTGTTCTTAGATAATGATTAAAACTTAGCAGAATTAGTATTTGTTTTAATCTCCTTTACCAAGCAACGGAGTTATGAGCGAGTAAGGCAGTTATGGCAGATATAGCATGAATGTAAATGGCACAGTTGTTTTTGTGTGGTTCAAAGCACTCAAAGCTCCTAGTCCATTCTTCTACTCAACGAGTAGGATATCCACTAAGGATGTCTTTTACAATCTTCTGAATCACACAGATGCCTTCCAGACCAGCAGTCTAGAAACTTCTTTAGTTCACTCTTGAACTCTTCAAGTCCAGCAGACTTGGCTTTCTTACAGTTCACTACGAACTCTTCAAGTCCAGCAGACTTGGTACTCTTCTTCTGTTGATTGATAGTTGTTGCGTTCTTGATGGTTGCTACTCAGTTGCTGTGTAAGCATTGGTTCGTTAGGAACTGAGTAGCTGAGCAAGCTTTGCAATATCTTAGATCGTAGAGTTGAGCTTGAGAGATGTTCACGTTGTTTGATTAATGCTTGCTTCGTTCTCTCATTTTTGTCTGATCTGTATATATATGATGTTGAAAACTATCCATTGGATCCATCCGTTGTGGCATTAAATGCATCTGAACTTTTTATACTTTGATGGAGACATTTCTGTACATCTTCTGAATTCTGCATTCTGGCCCACTGACACTGCAAGCTGCTTTCTCACCTACCACCTGAAAAGGTGTTTTGTCCCTCTTACCCATGGTACTATCCTTAGCTTCTTCAATACGCTTCTTTGTTGCATACTAAGGATATTTCATATATTCTGGGACTGATGAGCACTACAGCATCTGGGATCCATTCCTCACTTGTTGGAAACACAGATCACGAGGCTCGACGTTTTTTGACATGAGACAGATTATGCTCTACAATTTGGATCGCGGTGTTCTATAATTTAGATCGTAGTGTCTTGACATCATTGCATACTACGAAGCTATCAGTTTGAGAGCACTACGATTTCCCTTAAACCTTCGCACACTACGATCTTCTCTTGCTCGTGTTGTTGACTCTACGTTCCCGAGAGCACACTACGATCGTTGACTTGTAAACTTCATGTTTCCTTCAGCATACTGCGATCGTGGAGTTGGCTCGGCAAACGTTGGGATCACTCTACGATTTCCGAAGAGTCCCTTTAAAGGAAGGCACACTACGATCTTCAGGTTCTATGTTTTCTGCCTTGACTCCAGCAATGTTGATTAGATTGATGCACTACGATTTCTTCAAGACTAATCTATTACATCTTTAGATCAACTTAACAGTTTTGATCTTTCTATCTATACATTCTTTACGTTGAAAGCTTAGATCAACCTAACAACTTTGATCTATCACTAAGTCCTTGTACATATATTCATTTAAGGACCTTACAAATAAACACGAACATAAACATTAAAACATCAAATCATAATATGCCTTCTCCCAACATCTTCAACTCATCAACTAAAGGCCTGAGGTATACATTGATGTCTTTACTCGGACTCTTATCACCCGGAATCAGTAAAGGCATGAAAATGTAGGGATCTTTCATGCACATCGAAGGCGGGAGGTTATACACAACAATAATCACCGGCCAAGTTGAGTAGGGCTTTGTGTAAGGCCCGTTAAATGGATTAAACCCATCTGTAACAAGTCCAAGCCTAACATTATGAACCTCTTCACCAAACGAGGGGTGCATGCTATCAAAAATTTTCCACTCAAGCCCATCTGCGTGATTCGTCAGTTGACCTTCGACTATGTCCCGTTTAAAGTGCCACCTCATATCCTCGACGGTATGTGTTGACATGAACAACAGCTGAAGCCTCGGGGCAATGGGAAAGTAACGTAAGATCTTTCTCAGCACGTCTTTTCCCTTTTCCTTGCGTTGTTCACAGTATCTATTTGTACTGCAAATATCACATGACCTCTTATCTTTATTGACATCACCGTAATACAACATACAGTAATTCTCACAAGCATCAATCTTCTTATACCCTAGATTAAACCTTTTGACCATTTTCTTCACATCATAGTATAACTCTGGTAACTTATTACCTGCAGGTAAACACTCCTTCACAATGCTTAACAGTTCATTAAAACCTCTCTCGCTATAGTCATGCTTGTTCTTGAAGTGTAAAAACTTCGTCACAGAAGATAAGACGATGTGCTTTTAGTGCCCGTCATACAGTGGCATTGCTGCTTCATGCAATAACTCATAGAAACCCTTAACCCCATCATTCGGCTCTTTCTTGATGCTACTGCCATCCTTGTCTGTATTCCACTGAAAGTATGAACCGACAGCTTCGACTATCATGTTAGTACATTCAAAGGTTTCGTCACCTTCGGATTCCGGTTCCGATTCATGTTCATCTAACCAGGTTTCCTCATGATAGATCCATGTCGTATAACCCTGCTTGAACCCATACGCAAATAAGTCACACATGACATCACTCCTTTCCTTCCACACTTCATTCACACACCTCTTACAAGGACATCTGATCTTATCGCCGCTGACTTGCTCAAACGCGAAGTTGAGAAACTGTTCAACCCCACTACAATACTCAGAGCTAAGCCCACTCTTATCAGTGGCTACCCTACGTTCCATCCAACTTCGATCAACAGACATCTCAGACAACTGTCTGCTATATATATGGAAAGTTAGACAAAAACAATCAAGTCTCCAAGTTAATGTATATGCAAGCTTATGAGTTTCCTAACTTCATTTCCACCTCTAACGGGTAAGGCTTCTATCCCATTCCTGGATGTGTCACCTCACTGATGCCAACAACTTGAACACATCTTTAAATTTTTCAAAAATTTCGACAGCACCTCCCCATGGTCTTCAAGTACACGAAATAGACTAACACATCGTAGTCTAAATATGCACCCAAAGAACATCAAGAGATATATACTGACCGAAAATTCAAAAAATATAAAGACGTGTTCAAGTCGTTAACACCGACCTAAGTGAGATCGAAACTGTAACGCCCCGAAATCCGGTCTATCTTCACACCCGAATTCTGTGCATCACTAGTACATCATTCATCCAACATACATCATTATATACTGAAATATAACAACATACACTCTCAAATCCCAGGTTCTAATAACCTTATAGCTTTTCTCATTA
This sequence comes from Panax japonicus, assembly GCA_020205505.1. Lineage (NCBI taxonomy): Eukaryota > Viridiplantae > Streptophyta > Magnoliopsida > Apiales > Araliaceae > Panax > Panax japonicus. The sequence goes on along the minus strand of CM035101.1, from coordinate 57,015,143 downwards.
CAAATAATGATAATTACATTATTATTTACATCTTGCACGAGTGACTTTTATCCGCCACCAAGGATACATAATCGTTCATTAAACTATTATATAGTTTAATTCTCATCTTTCTACATTACAAGTCTTCACTTGATCTTCTCACTCATTCACATTCTGAATGGCACTTCATCTGGATACCGACAGCTTGATCTATACGGGATCCTTATGTTCTTCTAACATCGTTCGCTGAAAATGTTTTTCATTTAAAGCAAGTGTGAGCATTCAATTGCTCAGCAAGTCTTAGCAGTTGAATAAACAACTTCAAGAGTTTAACATTCCTTTGGAACTTCGATAACCGAACAAAGGTTATGAAGCAGCTTGAACAATAGGAATAATCTCGATTCCTATCATTTTAAAACATCAGTTATATCCACTTTGAAATACTTTCATTCTCTACTCTCTTTCATACACATTCTGTCTGGCTAGAATCAATAGCACAGACTTAACAATAACGGTTCATGTATAAACAGAACATTCTTATATTGAACAGTTCAATCACAGAACAGTTCATATCATAGAAACACCAAAGTGTTCACATTGTGGCACAAGGCCTCATACGTTCTACCACTTTGTACAAATATCAAACATTCGCACATAGACAGAACTTCTCAAGTTCAACATCTGAGAAGTTTAAGAAACTAGCATTCATTTAAAATATGAATGAAGTTAGGAAACTTGCCTTACGCACAGCTACAGCTTACGCTGAACTGCTCATTCCATTCCCTATAACACATAAGGAAATAACACATACACCAATTAGTCATATACTTGACTTACGCATTGGTTTACTTAACTTTACTTCTTAAGGTTCGCGTTCTTGCAATCTAAGTTTACGCGACCAACTTTCATTACCATTCTACAGCTTCATGACATACGGAGATGTCTTACTCAAAATGTTCATCATCTTTGATGATTTACATTCTTATCTTCTTATTATACTTCTCTAGGACTCAGTACACATCGCTTCTCTGCTAGTAGTCCATATGGTACTCTGAGTGGTTTCCCACAAACAACCAACAAACAAGTTCCCGTCTCATCTACACTGCCATCACAGTGAGTTAGATCGGTTGCCAGTTTCGTATATACCTTCGCTCTCTGAAGGAATTGTTTAGCCCAGCTCCCATATGTCAACCATCAAAGGTTACGATTGTACCACAACCTAACTTTCTTTTAACTTATACGAATTATTAAATTATAATGTTCGTTAAGTTAATTTCTTATTCCTTTTGGCTTTCTAGCAAGTAATTGCCATACCTCAGGATTAATTCATCATCGTCTACGTCATACAATCTTTTGTATACTCGGAACGATCATTTAATGTTAATACTATGAGACCATAGCGTTAAACATTTCATATGAACTTATTCATTTTTTTACAACGTCCGGTTTCTTCAACTCGGAGCGTTGTCCAAGCTATACTTATTAACTCAGCTTCTTAACGTTATACGTTATTGTCTTCAATTTAGTTTCTTCACCGATCATAGGTTTAATCAATAGTCTTTGCTGTCTTACGGTCAAACCATACAAAGGGTGTAGGTTCTACCCGTTTAATATTTGCGTACACTCAACCTTCACGTCGATTAAAGTGTTCAACGCTTACATTTCATTCTAACATTCTCATCCGACTCACAATCAGCTTTCATTAATCTTTTTACCGTTCGCTACGGCTTTCTTGATACATTCGTATCTTATTTACTACCTTTGTCAACGTCTAAGTCATACAACTAGGGTATACTTAGCACGTTCGTTAAACGCGAATACGATTCACGAGGATCGTTTACGTATTCAACGTTCACGTTGCTCGTCCCTTAATCTCTCATTCAACCTTTACTCAAGGTTTTAATTACTTTCAATTGTTATCCATCCCATGAACCCCAAGTTCATTATTCTTTCTTAATGTCGAAGCCATACTGATCGTTGTATGCTAAGACTGATCGCTCATTGCAACAACGTTGCATTCACAGCGTCTATACGCTTTAAATTCATATCTCATTACCATGTCATAACATCGAAATGTTATACATTATTATCGTCCATCAACGTCTAAGGAATCACCATCATAGCAATCCCTCACGTTCGATTCATTGCGACTACGGTCCTTGGCTATCGGTCCCGTAACCCGTAATTACATTCTTTTAATCTCGTTCAATCTTTTCATTCGACCTTCATTAAAGGTTTAAAACACTCACTTAAGTGTTACCATAGTAAAACTACATGTTCGTATCTCTTTCTTGCACATCCTCAGTAATTGAGCAATTAAAAGCCCATTACTGGCTTTTTCCCCGTACCGGCGCTGCGGCGCCGATCCCCTTTACAACTCTCGCGCTGCGGCGCCACTCTGCAGTGTCAAACTGCCGAGGCTGGCGCTGCGGCGTCACTCTCTACACTAAGACTCGCGCTGCGGCGCGGGTTAGCAGTGTCTGGCTCTCCGGCCTGGCGCTGCAGCGCCACCATTCTAGGCATGCCTGGCGCTGCGGCGCCAACACCTTCTTCCCGAAATTGTTTTCTAAGTCTTTGGTCGTTCTGAGATGCGTACTTCGAAATCTCATAACTTCTTCGTTATAACTCGGAATAGAGTCGTTCCGAAGCCATTTTCTTACTTATCTTACGTACTTTGATTACTTATAGATAGAACTTTGTTCTGAATCCATTAACCTGCCATTCAATTGGCTTAATCTTCACCCTTCGTTCATTTTAACGTTTTTAACGTTCTTCGTTCGTTCGTCCGTAATTCGGTCATCCGAACTCGAAACTCTTTCGTTCTTGAGTCCACGACTCACGTTTTCAACATTTTCTTACATTCTTATGAAACCCTACACGTTCGGGTTCATTTACTAACTTTCAAATTCTCGAACTTCTTTTACGAAATTTTCGCCATAACTTCGTTATAGCTCCATTTTAATCCGTTCTTCATGAACGTTTCTACCGATCCTAACCAAGCAATAAGCATCTAACTTATATGCGATGGTTTTAAACTTGTCCATCAACAACAATTATACTACGATGGTTTTAAATTTGTCCATCAACAACGTTCTTCGCGTTCTTCGCGTGTTCTTCGCGTTCTTCGTTCGTTCTTCATTTTTAATCGATATTTTGGATTACGATTTTACTTTTTCTTGGAATTTGATGTTATAGAACACCATTCCTTACTTATTTAACATACTCATTCATAAGATTCATTTGGATCGCTCAAAATCCTTACAAATCTTATACTTGCTTAAGAAATTTATAAACTAAATTTCTTATTTCTTCATTTTCTTACGATTTCAACTATATTAAATCATTCTCAATATGTTTTACTCCTTATTCTCATTAAGCTAGGTTTTTGACATAGAAAACTTAAAGAAAATATTAGAAGAATTTAGGGTTCGGATTACCGTTCTTCTTTAAATTCCTTCCGTCGGACAAAGTTTGCTCACGAGCCAACTTTTCCTTTTTCTTCTCCCTTTCACCTTCCATCCGAACTCTCTCTCTTTCTCTCTCAAGTGTAGGATTTTCAATAATCCAAACAAATGAGATTAAGCTTCCTATTTATAGATTTTCAAGGTTAGGGGCATTTTGGTCATTTCGCCCCTAAAATCACTATTCACACCTCCTTACTATTCATTACTTAAGGACTAAGTTAACTTAGCCCTCAAGTTTGCTTAGCCCTTAAGTTTCGTAGTTCCGTCTTACAGTTTTCGTCCGACAGTTTTTTTTAAAAACTGCTATTCTCGGAATCCAAATATTTTTGGATATTTCGTCTTTGGCCATAACTGAAATATTATTAAATATTCCATCACGTTTCAACATTTTACGTAATCTATAACTTCTCGGAATTTCAAAATAAATCTCCGAGCAGAAACGGATGAATAGTGCCTATTTCGTCTTTTTCCCCGAAAATATTTTGTCTCCGGAAAAATTTTATTTTCGTCTTGAAAATTCCTACTCGTTCAGTCTAGCTCGTAGCCAGAATCCTCCTGATTAATAATCATTCTAGGTTATAGAACGATTAATAAACACATAGCACAGAATAGTATTAATAAAAATTCATTTTATTAATAACTAATTCTTTAAATCTTAATTTTTGGACAATCCGGATTTCCGGGTTGTCACATCCTTTCCCCCTTATAAAAATTCCGTCCTCGGAATTTCTTTAAACCATACCCATACCCGGGTCATCACAGAAACATACAAGAACAGTTCCAAAACGGGAACTATTTGAGATTCACTCAGACTAAGTGAATCTCAAACGGGTTTCTAAGCTTCCTAAACTATATGAAAATGTATGTGCATGTGAAATTAGATTCTTTTCCTAGAATAAAAAGAACTACTAGCAGAAATCTTCCATGCTTTCTTCGATGAAATTGTTCAAATCCTTTCATTTAACAACAAAAAAACTAAAAAAAAACAACTTATCAACATACTTTTAATAGAATAAAACTTATCAACATACAACAATGAAAAACACACCAATATTATCCATATGACTAGATTATCTAGTAATTTGATATATACTCATGTAGAATATTACTTTTAGAACTAGTGAGGAGTCATATTCCCTTAAAAAAGAAGTCTTAACACTAAACGGTTCTTTAGTCTATACTTGTTGCACAATGTATCAAACTGGAGGTACACATTAAGATTAGAAAGTTGTCCAATAGATTCCTCTAAAGTTTAACACCCCCAACACGCACAAAATCAAAGGTAAGAGTAACTACATTCTGAACTTATTTGAGATGTCTAAATATATCCACCCCAGTGCCATCTCCGGTATTAAACATTGATCTTGAATGGTGAATAACCCTTAAGAATAGAAAATACAAAGAAAGAGCTAACCAAATAAACTTCTATTTGATAAACTAGAAGGAATTGGCTTAAAATACACTATCAAACGGAAACACAAGAAAAAAATAAACAAACTGAACAAATCATATTAGCTCAATAAACGCAAGATCTGACTGTTATTGCTTATCTAATCACTTAATCAATTATAAAACAAAAAATCCTTGAAAAATACAAACAAGCCATTGAAATTGATTTCATATATTGATTTCAGATATTATAAAAAACCCTTCCAATGATTAGGTCCTAACCATATTGCCAAATTGCTCCAAAAACTTATCAAAATAACCAATCAACATTTGAATTATCAATTTCAACCAAACCACATATCTAACATAAAAAAATTAATCTTTCACTAGAATGAATGGAATTAAGATAAAATCATACCAAAAAGCACAACAGATCTGAATGAGTGAGTTAAAAAACGAGTCCGAAAAATTTGAACGGGTCAGGGTCTATCTCTGTGTGGTGTTCAATGGACGTTGGTGGACAAAATTTTCACCCTATATATATATATATAGATGTACACAGAGGGAAAACCTTCACCAAATCAGTTAGCCACACACAGTCGCCCAAATGCAATAGCTAGTCAAGACTCAAGCCTTAATTCACCCAATCTTCACCATGGAATCGCCTCCGTTAGTCACGCACGGTCGCCGGCAGCTACTATAGTCACCTGTGAGTTCGTCGTCGAGGGAAGAATCAAAGGAGAGGGAGTGTTGTAGCTTTTTGGCGCTGAAAATTTGGGTAAAAAATTTTAATTCGTTGCCGTCGAGGTAAGGCTTAAAATTATAAAGTCATTATCGACGGGCTAGCTATCGATAATAACCCCAGTCGAGAAAGAGTCATTAACGACAACACTGTCATCGTGTATAACATTTTACTACTGTCGCCACTAAGTTTCTCTCCCCCACGAGATTATGGCGCCAAACTAATGTCATTAGCGATGACAATATATCCATTCTCGACGGTATGCTGTCGACCAATATGTTGGAGAGAAATTTTCATTACTGACGACACTTATTTGTGATGTATATCCCGTCGTCAATGACAACATTCGCGACGGTAGTAACGCCGTCGCCAATGCCCCCGTCGCCAGTGACCATTATTTTTGTAGTGCTCAAGCCGGTGGCTTCCCTTTCCATAAACTTTTGCCTGTCCATTGAACCTCCAATACCTACAATGAAGAGAGACAACATGGATTATAATAACACTTTGGATTGGTAAGAGAACTTAATAAGCAAATTAATTCCTATCTACTAAATAAATTAGTAAAGCATATAAATATAAAAATTCTTGGGTTGCCTCCCAATTAGTGCTTGAATTACAGTCTTTCAGCCTGACTTTCTCTGGTCAACGCTATCAAATTCCTCTTCGAAAGTTGAGGAACCCTCCATCCATCGAAAATAATGTAGCTTTTGATAGGTACCCATTTGTGATAGCCATTGAATTAAAGTCACCTAACATGCTTTGTTTAGATAAGATCACATTCAAGAACGTCCAACATCTAGGTGTTTTCTCCATTGTGTCTGTGATCACATTGGGACATTGAAGCTTGTCAGACACAACAATCACTTCTTCTATCTTCTCCAGCTCATTGCACTATGGCTTCAAAGTTGTACTCACTTTTACGTCACAAGGAGTATTGCCGACGACATGACTACGTACCTAGCGGACAAGGTTTTGTAAATCTAACCGGATCCTTGAACTTTGGTGGAGAAGTCACTTGAGGCATTAATAACATCGGCTCATCCTCGTTAGTACTCATAGTTAGTTCATCCCCACTTGTCTCCTCTTTTTCAACATCTCGTGTCTCATCCAGTTGTAGATTTGGTTCGGGCACTTCATTAATCTCAGAATCCTCGTCATAACACCAATTGTTTTGAGGACAATTGTTCAAGGCTTTGAGCATTTGATCCATCTGGTTCTGCAGATTTTGAATTGATATCTCTTGATTCTGAATTGACCGCTCTTGATTAATCCCCCTTTCCTCATTTGATGCTACGAACTTGGACAATAATTCCTTCAACCTTGTATTATCTGTCTCAGTCTCAAAAGCCATGTATTGAGGACCATTGGTTGAGGTAGTGACGAGTTGTTCCATCCTATTATTAAAATTTTGGGTTGACAACTCTTAGCTAATCCTCGTCTTCTTTAGGTTTGTTATGCCCTTCAATATTACATCCCTCAAATTTGGCTTTTCTTCTTATGGCAATTGAGGTGGACATGAAAATTTCGGTGTGTATGTTGGATTTGGAGGGTAGTATTGGTCTTCATAAGTATAGTTCCATGACGAATCTAGGTGATACCCCCAAACTTGATGACAATTAGCATATGTATAATCTTTGAGGTATTCACCACCGTGTTGTCCTGACCCAAAACTAACGGTGCATTGATGACTTAGATGATTACCAGCACAATAATTGCAATTAACTGCTATCCTTCGATTATGTTGGGTTGCAACAACGTTCAACCTCCTCAAAAGTGTCTCAAGCTGCGCTGATAATGCAGAAAATGCATTGAGACCATCAATCCTCACTCCCCTTGGCTGAGTCATTCTCGTATACGGCCATTAATAATTAAATTCCGCCATGGTACCTGAAAAAAGAAAAATAGAAAGAGAATTAAATAAAAAGGGAAAAAGGTTTAAATTAAGACTAATTTGATTGAAGCTAATATTGGCAAAAATATATTAACTAATTCCCCGGCAACGACGCCAAAAACTTATTGGGTAAAATCTAATTATGCACAACACGCAAGTATACGTGGTGAACAAGTAATAAAGTGAGAGTAGAGTATCGTTTCCACGAGTAATTGTTTAATAAAAATCACCAAGTACTAACCCGTAACCAACTCAATCTTATTTAAATGAATGAATTTCAATTTATAAGTAAACTAATTCTAATTACCACTAGTTAAATTAAGATTATGGAAATTTAAGATCACAACTTCACTTATTGCTTCATTTAAGTTAACACACTCCTCATCAATTATTCTCTATTCTGAATTGTTAATCAAGAACACTAAAACAGATAAAACCACCCCTCGATGCATAATACCCATACTCACTTAAATCCACAGATGATAGAATTAAGCAAGACACCCTAATTAACTAATCCACTATATCTCTATGTGAATTACAATTAAAAAGGATTTAAAACACAAGTTTTCTATAAGATTACATATAGCGTAAAGACATATCTCTATCCTAAATACGAATCATGAATTCCAGCTATGCAGAAATCACAAACACATGCTATCATGATCATATCTAAATCTAAACTTCACCTCTCAAGTTCATATAGATTATCACGATGATTGTTAGCTAGACAATTAAGCAATTAAGTCCAAATCACAATAGACAATCCTCACAATAGAACATAATATTTGATAGCGAAACATATTAAAATAAACTATATAATAAGATCCATTGTAATCTCAAATAAAGAATTAGTTCATGATTATTGACTTAAAACAAAGAATCCACAATTGAATACATATTAAAAGACAAAGATAGAGGAAGATAAGAAGATAGAATCTGTTGTCTGCAGATTTGACGCTTTCTCCTCGCTCCTACTTTGAATATTCAATGGTCTCCAAGTTGCTTCAATCTCCAAATCTCATAAGAACTAGTGTTTTTAATCTAATCTACTCTAATCTAATTTAATAGAATTATATCTCCTCCATCTCTCCTCTAATCCTTCTGATTCTCCTCTTTTATATGTCTCTTTATATGTCTTTAAGTCCTCTTAGAAGTCCTTGAGTTAATCGGATCGAAACAATCCTTCTCGAACTCAAATTTGGCCAAAAAACGTCTTTTCTGCGCGTACCCCCGCCCCGAAGGGGGGTTTTGCCTTGGAAAGGGTCCACCCCGGTGGGGGTCCCTACTTTTTTCCAGCTGGTATGCCCGCCCCGGCCGGGGTTTTGTGAAGGAAAATCCCGCCCCGGCGGGGGTACCTTTTCCGCTTTGACATCCTTTGGGAAAACAACCATAACTTTTGATCCGAGAAGAGTTACGAGGCCTGCAACTTATCAAATCGAAGATATCGACGAGTTCTACAACTTTTATTCTTTGAGAATTGACAGATTCAGATCGAATCAAAGTGGAAATCTGTCTTGAAGTAGATGCTATGTAAATTGCAAGCATAAGAACTCTTAGCTTTGATCTTCGTTGATAAAAAGGCCATAACTCTCGCATCCGAACTTTGATTAGGATGATTCAAGATGTTCTGGAAATCTAAGAAGAAGCAATACAGTATAATCCAAGTTCCAAGCCAAGAAATTATATCCAACGCGGTGTTAAAAGTCCTTCAATCTTCATTTCTTGCATTTACTTGCGTTTTTAAGTCCAAAAGATGTCTGAATTGCTTTCCCTTGCTTCTTCATGCCAATGTTATGTCATCGCCTACAAAATAACATAAAATGTATGAAAAGTAACTAAGAAATATAGGTTTAAGCAACTAATTCAAGTAATAGATATCAGATAAGTAGGTATAAAACCTACTTATCAAATACCCCAAACTTAAACCGTTGTTTGTCCCCAAGCAACACAACAAAAATGCAATGCAATGCAATGAAACTAATCTATATGACTCCAAATCTAGTAATAAGGACAAAAACAAGTCTATTCAACTGACCTCAGCGAAATCAAGTAAACATGACAATACTTCATATCAAAACCAATCAACAATTTCCTAATCAATCATCAAGTCTTAAAATGTTATTACTGGTATAGTGCTTGTGTGCTCAACTTCCATGCTAACTGATATAATGCTAACTACAACACATAATAGATATCTTTAAAGGCATCATACAGTGCAAACTCACAAAATTCACGAATAAGCTAAATCCAACAAAATTCAAATATCCACCATGTTCAAGAGTCCAATCTGGGATACATATGCTTTACTTTTCATTACGGGGACTTTTTGCTCTTTTCCCGTTTTATTATTTTTTTTGGTTTTATTTTTTTATTTTTTTCTTTACCATGACTGTGCAATGTCTCATTCCATTAGGCTAACAGTGCTACCCCTTAGTGAGCTTTCGACCAATGACTCCCAGACCATAAAGACCTTAGGGTGCTAGGTGTAAAGACACTCCCTCGGGCATACTTGCTGAAGTAACAAAGGCCCCGAAACAAGACTAACCACATTATTTTTTTGCATCATTTGTTTTCCATTTTTTAAGCTTATATACCCCAAATTTTTCCCCAAACTTAAGTTTTTGTCTGAATTTAATCATCTCCGCCTTTTCATGTCTTTCATTCATTCACACTAGTATTATCCTTAAGAAGTCAATTATGTATTAATTTAAACTTAATCAGTCAACAAAGTCGTTTCTAACGTGCTAACCTTGATTATACAAGTTTCAACCAGGAAAAGATCCAATTCATAACAAAAAAATCACGTCAAAGCTCTAATAATTAGTACTGTACTTGTCTACTCAATTCCAATTTCATTATTGGCCAAAATAAACTTAAACTATCTAACAACTGGATTCATGAAAATGAACATAGTAACTAACTAATATTTTTGAACTTTTTTTTATATATACATAAATAAAAACTATTTACAACTATTCTACTATATAAACTATTATTGCCTTGCTTCTTCATGCCAATGTTATGTCATCGCCTACAAAATAACATAAAATGTATGAAAAGTAAATAAGAAAGATAGGTTTAAGCAACTAATTCAAGTAATAGATATCGGATAGGTAGGTATAAAACCTACTTATCAGTAGACAGGTTATTCTAACATAATAATAAAGAATGGTATAACAGAAGAATTTCACCATGCACGCGGTAGTCCTCGTAGACAGGTTATTCTAACAGAATAATAAAGAATGGAATAACAGAAGAATTTCACCATGCATGTGGTAGTCTGCGTAGACATGTTATTCCAACAGAATAATAAAAAATGGAATAACAACCCTTACGAATACTGAAAGAAAATGACTTTCTTCATGAATACGAAAGAAATAATACCCCTTACGATGGTTGAACGAAAATAATATTCCTACGAATATTGAACGAAGATGATATTAGTTACGAATATTGAACGAAAATAATATTCATACGAATACGAAAAATAATATCTCTTCAGAATATGAAATAAATAATACCCATTATCTCAGAAGAAGACTGGATACTGGACTAGTGAAGTAGCAAACTTCTCTTCTTCTATCTCTCTATAGCTTCTATCTCTATAGCTTCTATCTTTATAATTGCTCTTGTGAGTCTTAGTGAATTGGTGAGAATGAAAGAAGAATGAGCTTCTATTTATAGGAAAATATAGTTTCAATAGTTACTCGTTTTGGAGCTCAAAATATTACGGTATAATACCTTCATCTTTTCCTTCATTTTTAATTTAGTCCTGCAAGTATTATCAAACTTGCACCACCTCCCCTAATAGTATATCATGTGAATCAATAGTATAATCATGTGACTCAATAGTTGTATACATATGAGAAAAATAATTACAGTATAGTGCCTTCATCTATACCTCCATTTTTAATTTAGTCATACAAGTATTATCAATCTTGCACCACCTCCCCTAATAGTACATGCATGTGAATCAATAGTACATACATGTGAATAAATAATTATAAGCATGTGAATTAATAGCAATTAATTTCTCATTTATCCGATTAATTATCCGATTGGTCAATATAACCTCCAGACAACAATTATTATCGGAATAGATGTCGATTTCCACTAACACTAATAATCCCAACATAATGGAAATATCAATTTCATCTTTAATCAACACGAACTTATTCATTATTAATATTATAACTCACAATATTTAACAACTAGATCATTCCCAAGAAAGAGGGGGCTTTCCGATAAGGATTTCTCTCTATTGGAACGCAATTAGGTGACCAAACCTCTCATCGACAGAACTTTTTAGACATTGTCAATATTGCAAATAATAATATGAATAACTTTGTCGTCTTAATTATTGATTTAATAATATAATATTTTATGTAGATGATACTATGACAACAATTGAATCAATAATATAAGAGATATGATGCAGCAATTACTATAGCAATAATTGAGTATAACTGAGTGACTTCTCACGTAAGCATCAATAATTAATATCGTGTGCTACTATGCAACCACACGTATTACTATACTTTCACCACCGGGTATTTCAACTGTTTAACAGTAATACTTTCGCCGTTATTTTTATAAAAAGATATTTCTATCATTTTTTAACTACGACAATACTTCCGTTGTGGGGTCCACCAATGATTGTGCCGTCGTATGAATATTCCCTGTTAAAAAGAATATTCCCCGATCAATCGAATATTTTATATCAACTTGCTTACTTTGCAAAATTTTCAAATATCACCCTTAACTTTAACCTTTATCAATTTAATCATTTACTAAATAACATAATAATTATAAGAAAATTGAATACCTTCATTTCATAAAATTTGGGATTTTACAATCTCCCCTCCTTATGAAATTTTGCCCTCGAAATTTACGTACGTACCTGGTATGTCGAAGAGATGATGATACCTCGTCAGATTCTAACTCTTGAGGTATAAACTTTGAGCGTAGAATATGATCTTTTTTATCAAAGATTTTAACACGTATCTCCTCATACGTTAAATCTTCTGCTATTTCATCTAGTTCTAATTTAATAATGTGGTTCGAGTCGTTCACATATTTACGTAACATAAATATGTGAAAAAAGTTATGAACATGAGACATACTTGGTGGTAAAGCGAGTCTATAGGCCAAATTTCCTACTAGATCAAGGATTTCGAATGGCTCAATTAAATCGAGGGTTGATATTCACTCTCTTCGTTGATTCTTGCTTCTAGAATAACTCCCTCTTGAACCTTCTTCTTCACATTCATCAGCTCCGGGTGTGTAGCTTGAGCGACTTAACTTTATCGATTAATGTCAATTCTAATCGTATTATTTGACATCATCACATGGGTCCCTAGAGTCTTTAACTCTATCTATATCATTTGTAAGTCATATGAAATGAGTCTTATCACACTCGTAAACGCATACGATTTTCTACTCAATGCGTCAACTACCACGTTCGCTTTTTCCACGATAATATTGAATGGTATGGTCGTAATCTTTAACAGCTCGAGCCAACATCTTCGGTGCATGTTACGTTTGTTTTGGGTGAAGAACAATTTGAGGGTTTTGTACCGGGTTCAAGGTCGATACAAAATTTGATTTCATGCTCTGGGGTAGGATAGGAAGTTCTTCAAGAAATACGTCAGAAAATTTATTAACAATAGAAATATCATTCAAATCTTACGTATTTTTGTTTAAATCAGTGACATGGGCTAAGAAAGCTTGACATCCATTTTTTAATAAACGAATAGCTTTATGGCTTGATATGACAGTGATTGACTTAAGTGGTTTGGTTGCTTGAATTCGCATAATAGGTTGGTTAGGAATATGAAAGCTAACAACCTTACAAAAATAATCAATTTTAGCATGATGAGTAGTTAACCAATCAATCCCTAAAATCACATCAAATGCAAGTACTTTCAAAGAGATAAGATCGACAGGTAACGTGCGGTTACCGATTTGAATCAAACAAGACTTATAAACAGTGGATGTAATGAAGGTTTCTCCCAACGGAGTTTTAACATATAAGTCAAAGTCTAATTTCTCTGAGTCAAATTTAAATGTTGAGCGCAAGTAGGAGAAATAAAAGAATGAGTAGAACCGGTATCAAATAAGGTATAGACTTCACTAGAGTTTATGATTAACTAATCCCTTGATAACTTCGTTTGGGTTACTCGCTTTTTGAGAAGTTACAAAAAACGCTCTTCCTGAAACCACCGACTTTATTTTGTCTGTATTTGCCTTTGGTGCCACCGTCCCAGCTAGACTTGATTTCGCTACAGGACAAAATCGAGCTATGTGACCGTCTTTTCCACAACTAAAATATACCTTGGAAGGTTGTGAATAGTTTGGACTTATGTGTCCTTCCTCTCTGCAACTGTAGCATCAAACTGGCAGTCGTTCTTCTCCCCTAGAATTTGTTGATGGCGCTGGTGCTGCTTTCGACGTCTTCCCATCATCGTTAAATCTTCTCTTCTTAAATTTTCTACTTAAATCATTTCTTTTATTATCTTGGCCATGATTACCACTGAAGTGGTTACCATTTATGGCATGATAATTTCCTCCACGATGGTTATCATTGTTCTGATGACCGTTGCCACCGGTACGATTATTAACGTGTTGTTGCTCGTTATCTTTTGGTTGGGCTGGCTCATTTTTGCGCTCCAATAACTGAGCCCTATTCACTATATCTGAATATAAACAAAGTTTGTGAGAAATGAGGTATTGATGTATCTCAGGTTTCAAACCTCTTAGAAACATTCGTGTCATTCTCTCCTTATTATAAACCAAGTGGGACGCAAATCGGGATAACTCGACAAACTTAGCTTCGTACTACGACACGGTCTTATTATTTTGCTCCAGCTTGATGAACTCTACCTCCTTCATGTGACGAATACTTTCAGGAAAGTACTTGTCGTTGAACAGTTGATGAGTAGCTTTTTAACGTATGATTTATGTTCATTTTTCTTGATAAATTGTTAGTCTTATGGTATTTTCATGTTACTTTTGATGGGTTTTGTGTTTGTTGTAGGATAATCCATGTGCCTATCAGAATGCTAGCATTGGAAGGAGATTCCAAGCAATGTTTTAACTTTCTGCCTACATAGCTCGGACCGCGCTATGATGTATAGTGGAGTAGCGCGGGGTGTGCTAGTTCGTGGAATTATCCTGGGATGGTAGCGCGGGCCGCGCTGTCGAAGTGTATTATGGAGCGCGGGGCGCGCTGCGTCGGCTGATCTGGGCGAGGAGTAATTTTTGTGCTGAAAAATGGGCATTTGTGGGAGATATTAATTCTTTATGTAACGTGATCATAATAGGATTGTGGGATGGTTGTTATTTGATATTGTGGGAGTCCTTTATTAAGGGTTGTTGGTATTGAAAAGGATTTGGTTTTTTTTTAAATGTGATTTCTATGTGAAGAGTTAGAGTTGGATTAGGATTGGTGTTATGGATCATAGTTGGGGCTATTTTTATGTGAAGTGTTGGATATTAGAAGAGCTATCTAGACACACTTAGAGAATGAGATTGAAGAGCAAGAGCTTGGAGGAACGAAAGAAGAAGAATAATTTCACGAAGATTTCATATTTGAAGGGCGAGAAGGGTGGTGTATTACTATTCTCCTCTAATTTCAATTTTGTAATTGGGATGATGCTTTCTTTTATTTATTCAGTATTTAATTCATTAGCTATGAACTAAATTACTTATTAGGCTTATAATGGATCTTTAAGTGGAACGATGATTATGTAACCTCAGTTTTTAGTTTAATAAAGCTATTATGCAGTTTATCTATATTAATTTGAGCTTAAGTTTATGAATTGTCTGATCAACAATTTTCTGTGGATTTGTATGAACTCGAGAGATGAAATATGAATCTAGACTTAATTAATATAGCATGTGTTCTTTATTTATGTGAATGAACAGAATCTTGATGAATGTTAGGGTAGAGATATGCTTGACATCGCATGTAATCATTAAGAGAACTTGAACTTAAACCTTCTTTGATTATAATTCACATAGAGATATAGTGAGTTAGTTAATTAAGGTGTTTAACTTAATTCTATCTAAATTGTGGATTTAAGCTAATACGGTAGTAGTGCATCGAGAGGTGGTTAGTACTACATTCGTGTTCTTGATTAATAAACTGGGATAGTGAATTAAACTGGAATAAGGGAATAATAATCAGAGGGATGCTTAGAGTGAATTTGTAAGCCTAATTCTCCAATATTTGTTTGAAAATTTAGTTTTAGGGTTTGTTGGTGTTTAGTTGATTTTTAATAGTTTCAATATTTTCGCTATAAACTATAAACTGGGAATTGATTAGTTTAATAAAATTAGGATTAATAGATGATTGGTAATTGTGAGGTTAATTTCTTGCTAAGTCTTTGAGGGAACGATACTCTACTTACTAGTATATTACTTATTGACCACGCATACTTGCGTGCTGTGCGTATATAGATTTTACCCAATAAGTTTTTGGCGCCGTTGCTGGGGACTCTAGTATAGATTTTATTATTTTGCAATATCAGTTTAATTAGTCCAGTTTTACTTAAACACTTTTTGTTTTCGTTTTGTTCTTCTTATTTTAGGTTTTTGAAGTTGGTCTATGCAAAGTCGATCCAAAAATCGAGACTTGTTTCCTATTAAGGACGACATTGAGAGAAGGTTTCAGAGGTTATGTAAGTGGATCAAGGAGACAAGGGACAACTTAGAAAACTATGATAAGGAAGAAGTAATGGCTGCAGAAGACCAGAAGGCGTTGAGGGATTTTGCAACACCTAAGGTGACTGAGCTGCAGTCGAGTATCACCAGGCCTGCAATAGCTGCGAATACTTTCGAAATCAAGCCTGGGACAATTCAGATGATGCAGAATTCAGTTCAGTTAGGGGAATGGCAAATGACGATCCTAACAAGCATTTAATCAGTTTCCTGGAAATCTGTGACATTTTCAAGTACAATGGGGTGTCGGACGCAGTTAGACTTCGCTTGTTCCCATTCACTCTGCGGGACAAGGTGAAGAGTTGGTTGCATTCTCTACCACCAGGTTCGATAACGACATGGGAGGACCTGGCTCAGAAGTTTCTGGAAAAATTCTTCCCGCAACATGGGGAGTCACTGTATGAGGCATGTGAGAGATATAAAGAATTGCTCAGAAAATGCCCACATCAAGGATTGCCCAAGTGGTTGTAGATGAATACTTTTTACAACGGACTACATGGAATCTTAGGACGAGTATTGATGCAGCATCAGGGGGAGCATTTATGGCAAAGAGTTATGAGGAGGCATATCAGTTGATAAAGACGATGGCTGTTAACAACTATCAGTGGCCCATGACATGAATGACACAACCTACGGTCGCTGGAATGTTAGAGGTAGATGGAGTGATGGAAATAACGGCACAGATTTCATCACTCTCCAAGAAATTCGACGTTTGGTCAGAGGGATAGACACAACAAGTTGCAATCATTTGTGAGTTGTGCGCGGGGGAACATTCGACAAATCAATGCGCAATCAACCTAAAGTCGGTACAATTCATGAGTAGCTACAATAGAATTCCTCAGAACACATATCAGAATGGATATAATCATGGGAGTAGGAATAATCCAAATCAGTCGTGGAATAATAATTAGAATCAGCAAACTCCACGATCATCGAACCCCCCAGGGTTTCAGAATCAACAACAACCCGTACAACGTTAAGAGAGGAAATCTAATTTAGAGGAATTGATATCAAAGTATATAACGAGTAATGAGGTAGCCATGAAGAATCAAGTAATGGCAATGAAATCACAAGAAATGGCCGTCAAGAATTTAGAAAACCAGATGGGATAAATTGCCTTAGCATTGAACAACAGACCACAAGGGACTCTACCGAGTGACACCGAAAGGAATCCAAAAGGAAATCAAGAACAGTGTCAGGCAGTCACCTTGAGAAGTAGAAAATAGTTGGAAGGGATAGATGCAGAAAATTCAGCTACCTCAGATGAAAGAGGTGATGACAGTAAAGTGGTTGAAGGAAATAAGGGTGAGGATAAGCAACGTGAAAAAACAAAGTTAGACGACAAGCCAGTTGTATATCCACCACCACCGTTTCAGCAGATGATCCAAAAACAGAAATTAGATAAGCAGTTCGCTAAATTTTTGGATGTGTTCAAGAAACTTCAGATTAACATCCCGTTTGCAGAAGCCCTAGAGCAGATGCCGAGTTATGCGAAGTTCATGAAAGGGATTCTGTCAAGGAAAAAGAAATGGGAAGACTTCGAAATAGTGACATTAACGGAGGAATGTAGTACGGTGTTACAATAGAAGTTTCCACCAAAGCTGAAAGACACGGGGAGTTTCACTATTCCAAGCACGATCGGGAACATGTCTTTTAATAAGTGCCTATGTGATTTGGGAGCGAGTGTGAACCTTATTCCCTTGTCAGTATACACAGAATTGGGTTTGCCCGCACCAAAGCCTACGAATATTTCATTGCAGTTGGCGGATAGATCAGTCACATATCCGAGAGGTACAGTAGAGGACATATTGGTTAAAGTGGACAAGTTTATATTCCTCGCGGACTTTATTATTCTGGATTTTGAGGAGGACAAGAATATCCTGATTATCCTAGGGAGACCTTTATTGGCTACGGGGATGACACTCATCGACGTACAAAAAGGCGAACTTACTATGAGGGTCCAAGATCATGAAATAAAATTCAACGTGTTCAAGGCCATGAAATTCCCCACGGATGAGGAAGAATGTTTGCGGAAGGATATTATTGATCAAATAGTCAACGAAGAAATGGGAAAGAGTCTGATCAACGATCCTTTAGAAATAACATTATTGAGGGATGAAGAGTTAGATGACCCAAAATTTGTGGACTACTTATAGATGTTAGATTCATTACCACGAGTTAGCCGATTCAGAGCACCATTTGAACTTTTACACATGGAAGAGATAGCCACAGAGAAATTGAAATCGTCACTGGAGGAGCCAACAACACTAGAACTTAAGGCACTCCCTAAACACCTCAGGTATGCGTATTTAGGCAATTCAAATTCTTTACATGTTATTATTTCTGCTTCACTTAACGATTTACAGGAAGAAAAGTTGATGATGGTGCTTCGGGAACATAAATAAGCGATTGGGTGGACGATTGCAGATATCAAGGGAATTAACCCTTCGTTTTGTATGCACAAGATCCTAATGGAAGATGATGTAAAATCGAAGGTATAGCAACAACGACGACTTAACCCAATTATGAAGGAAGTGGTAAAGAAGGAAATTCTGAAATTATTGGATGTCAGTATCATCTATCCGATTTCTGACAGTAAGTGGGTTAGTCTGGTTCATTATGTGCCGAAAAAAGGGGGAATGACCGTGGTATAGAATGAGGTTAACGAGTTAATTCCGACAAGAACAGTGACATGTTAGAGAGTGTGCATCGATTATAGGAAGTTGAATAAGGCAACCCAAAAAGATCATTTTCCACTACCATTTATCGACCAAATATTGGACAGATTGGCGAGTCATAAATACTATTGTTTATTTGATGGATACTCGGGCTATAATCAGATCGCCATCGCTCGTGAAGATCAAAAGAAGACTACATTTACGTGCCCTTACAGCACATTCGCGTTCCGGCGAATGTCATTCGGTTTGTGTAATGCACCTGCTACCTTTCAACGATGTATGATGGCCATCTTCTCAGACATGGTGGAGAAAAACGTGGAAGTCTTCATGGACGACTACTTTTCTATCTATGGAGACAATTTTGACACTTTCCTTGGGAATTTGGTAATGGTGTTACAACGATGCGAAGATACGAACCTAGTACTTAACTTGGAAAAATGCCACTTCATGGTTGAGGATGGCATAATTTTGGGCCACAAGGTATCGGCTGAAGGATTGGAAGTTGACAAGGCTAAGTTGGAAACAATCGAGAAACTTCCTCCACCGAGCTCAGTAAAAGGAATTAGAAGTTTTTTGGGACATGCTAGGTTCTATAGAAGATTCATAAATGACTTCTCTAAAAGTTCAAAACCGTTGTGCAGTCTTTTAGAGAAGGACTCTGTGTTTAATTTTGATGAGGAATGTAAGTCAGATTTTGAGTTGTTGAAAAAGAAGTTAACTACAGCCCCCGTGATAGTCGCACTAGATTGGAATATACCTTTCAAACTAATGTGTGATGCAAGCGACTATGCAGTTGGGGCAGTTTTGGGACAACGCCGAGAAAAGGTATCTCACGCCATTTATTATGCAAGCAAGACACTCACGGAGACTCAAATGAATTATACAACTACATAAATGGAATTGTTTGCAGTGGTGTGTGCATTTGATAATATCCGGGCATACTTGATCGAGACTTAGGTGATCGTCTACATGGACCATTCGGCTATTCGGTATCTAATTACGAAAAACGATGTTAAACCATGTCTTATCTGATGGATTCTCCTTCTTCAAGATTTCGATCTAGAAATAAAGGATAGAAAGGGGACGGAGAATCTAGTCGCCGATCATTTGTCTAGGCTGGAAAATCTGGGTAAACTAGAAGAGGACAAGTGCGTCATCAACGAGTCATTCTCGAATGAGAAACTGTTTTGGTTAAATGCAGAATTTTTATGGTACGCGGACTTCGCGAACTATATAGTGAGCAACATGTTTCCCCTGATCTTACACGATAATAAAAAAAGAAGTTCTTCCATGACGTCAAGTGGTATATGTGGGATGATCAATACCTATTCAAACAATGAACATAAAAGATGATTAGAAGGTGTGTGCCTTACAGCGAGGTGCATAGTATACTGCATGAATTCCACTCGTCGGCATACGGGGGACATTATGGGAGTGAAAGAACAGCGACAAAAGTCCTTCCAGCCGGGTTTTATTGGCCTACTTTATTTAATGATGCCCACCAATTTGTTAAAACTTGTGATAGATGTCAACGGGTGGGACACATATAAAAAAGGAATGAGATGCCACTCCAAACTATTTTAGAAGTTGAGATTTTTGATGTATGGGGCATCGATTTCATTGGACCATTCCCTTCCTCATTTTCCAATCAATATATTCTTCTTACGGTGGACTATGTGTCAAAGTGGGTTGAAGCAGTAGCACTACCGACGAACGATGCAAGGTGGTGCTCAAATTTTTGCAGAAAAACATTTTTGCGAGGTTTGGTACGCCGAGAGCTATTATAAGTGATGAAGGCAGTCACTTCTACAATAAATCGTTCACAGCTCTCTTGGAAAAGTATGGGGTAAACCACATGGTAGTGACGACTTATCATCCCCAAACCAATGGACATGCGAATGTGTCAAACAGAGAAATCAAGAAAATTCTGGAAAAAGTGGTGAACCCGAATCGAATGGATTGGTCACTTTGGTTGGATGATGCATTATGGGCATACCGGACTGCGTATAAGACATCGATCAGGATGTCACCATTTCAACTACTGTACGGAAAGGCTTGCCACCTACCAGTCGAGCTACAACACAAAGCCTATTGGACCATTCAGAAACTGAACTTTGATGAAGCAGCTGTGGGTGAATAGAGGCTACTACAACTTAACAAGCTCGATGAATTCTGACTTCAGGCATACGAGAACGCTAAACTATACAAGGAGAATGTCAAGAAATGGCACGACAAGAAACTCATGCACCAAACTTTCGAGTCGGGGCAATCAGTACTGTTGTTCAACTCACGATTGAGGTTGTTCCCAGGAAAGCTTAAGTCAAGATGGTCGGGACCATTCACCATCAAAATAGTGTTCCCACATGGCGTAATCGAACTCTACAATCGAAATCCATTGGAGATGTTTAAGGTCAATGGTCAACAGATAAAGCACTACTGGGGTGGAGACTCGAATTGGGATGCCGTCAACATTACCCTCACCGATGCTCAGTAATATAAGAGGAACCGTCTGGCTTACGACGTAAAACTAGCGCTACTTGGGAGGCAACCCAAGTTCTACACTTTTTCTTTTTTTAATATTTCTTTATATTATAGTTTATAATCTAGTTTAGATATAAGCTTTAATAGAATTTTTACGTCAGTTCTGGATGATTCGCAGGTTGAAGAAGGAAACTAGAGCAAACATGTCACTGACCTCACAACGCGGGCTGCACTGTCCATTTTACATGCTTAGCACGGGGCGTGCTAGAAGCCCAGTCTCTTCATGCCATGCAGCGTAGACCGCGCTACTTCGCCGAATTCACAGCGTTGGGCGCACCATACACAGCATGAGGTGCGCTACGGTTCCTCTGCCCACTGACCCCTTAGCGCGGATCGCGCTATCCAAGAGCTATACTCAGCGCAGGGTGTGCTAGCATGCCATCAACTCCCTGACCTACTATCGCGAGGCGCGTTACTTACAGCTTATCCATGGCACGGGCCGCGCCGCTCGGACAACTCTGGCACTTAATGTTTTTTAATTACCATGTTCCTAGCTAAAACTCCCCCACTTCGCCTTTCCTTTGTCAAATCAAATTCCCCCAACTCTCCTACACCTTTTCAAATTCCATAACTTCATAACTCCAACACTAATGACAATACCGCATCACTCCTTCTCCTTTTCAACTTCTATTCACATTAAACCCACTCACCTTCAATTTCCCAACCCACGTTGGTTTTCCATCCCCTATGTGAACTCCAACTACACTCCACCAATTCATATCAACTATACACATTACACTCCAATCCTATATCTAATTCATTCCTTGCACAAATTCTTTCAATTGGGGACACCATTACAAAGAGGAACACACGAATTATTCAAGGTAAGGTCAACTCACTTCTTGCTAAATCTTCTTCTATGTTCTTGTTAGCAAGTAAGTAGTCCAACTTGGATATTGGGTGTGTGTTTTCACAATTTGGGTAGCAAGATATCACCACATAAGCTATTTTGGGGGAAAACTCAGTCCGCTCGCCAACTGTTCGATAAAAATCCTGAACCAAATTTTGAGCCTACTCACCCCACGAACCACCATGTCTTCCCACGAAAGACAACGCCCATCCTCCTCCATTGCTCGGTCTCAATATGATCACACAAGGTTTGTTAGTGAGAGGATCGCTGAACGATTCAAGTCATCTAGTGACAAGAAAACATTGGTGCTTGAACGTGGTTTGAAGCCGAATGCTAATTTGGATGGCTACATGGCTTTACAAATTGTTGAGAGGAATTGGTTTCAGTTGGTAGAACAACCACTTCCAGCGGCAATCAACGTAGTAAAAGAGTTTTATGCCAATGCAATGGAACATGTCAATCACGTAGTCATGGTTCGGGGGAAATCGGTGGTGTTTCATGCCGATGCTATCAATGAGTATTTTGGGTTAGAGGCACCACAAGATGACCGATATGAAGATGGGTTGCCCGAGTTAGATGAGTTGATTGTTCGATTATGCAAACTGGGTACTCAATGGGTAGTTCAAGCCGGAACAAATAAAAAGATAAGTTTCCCCCACTCTGCACTTAGTCGATATGGAAAAGCTTGGTATACATTTATGTGTGCTCGTTTAATTCCCACTCGCCACCAAAACGATGTCACTAAGGCATGTGCTCGACTATTGTATGGGATTGTTCATCACCATTTCTGTGTGAACAAATCCATTACATTCTACAACGTCGATGTTGGGGAGTGTATTCAAGAGTCCATTGATCGAGTTTTACGAGGGAGTACTACGGGAGGTTTGCTGAATGGGTTCTTAATCACTGATTTGTGCTGGAAAGATGGAGTACAGTGGCAACCTTCCGAGCCTATCCAACACCCGATGACGATCATTGATCATGCCACAATTGAGAGGTACAAAGCATGGGATGGGGCGAGATCACATCCACGTGGAGAAGGCTATATTATGATCTGACAACCATCACCCCCAGTTGGAGCGGAACCAAGGCAGGAGCCCCCACCTAGGGTTTCAAGGAATTAATTTTTGTGGTTGGCCCAGCGTCAAGATATAATGCATCAGTACAATGCCAATACATTCAACACGCTTGCTGATGCGTTTTCCTGCTGCAATCCAACCGCATCTCTGGTGGTCATGCCAATTCCTCCTAACTTGCCTGTATATCCTCCATCGGATGACGACGAGCAGTGACTCGTTCTCAGGGAAGGCCTCGTAATTTTATTTGCATGATTTTGTCATAATGAGGTCATTACTTGATTTAAGTTTGGGGGTTTATGTTTTCGCGAATCATGTTAGTAAGTTTAGTTCATAAGTTCTTTAGTCGTTTATAATTATCGTATTAAAAATAAATAAATAATAATAATAATAAAACAACAAAAATATTTTGCATGAATCCAGTTACTAGATCGTATACGTTGATTCTTGGCCAATGATGAGATTGAAATTATGTAGACAAGTACATTACTTAGTATGAGAATCTTGATGTAGCTTCTATTATGATGTGGATCTTGTTCTGATTGAAACTAGTATAATACGGGTAGCATGTTAATAACATATGTGTTAATGGATAAGTTCAAATTGTTACATAAAGATTTTCTAAAGGATATTGCTAGTATAAACAAGAAAGTGACAAAGATAGGCTGTGAAAGCTAAAATTAGGCATGAAAGTTTGGGGAAAAATATGGGGTATATAAGCTTAATATAAAAAAATGGAAATAAGTTGAGTCTTGTGGTGGGTTATGGAGAAATACTCCCCATAAACACAAGCGTTAGATGGAGCGTAAAACGCACTCACCAACCATCTATAAAAAAAGAAGAAAAGAGAAAAATAAAGAAAAGACGGGAAATAAGGGCAAAGAGCCCCCGTCAATGAAACAAAAACAAAAGAAACGAGCGTGAATACCCTATTCGGACCCTCAATTTTGGTAATTGCTTGATTTGAGTTGGAACTTGTTATTTTTTGAAATTTTTGAGTTTATGATGTATGATTCCTGATAAGAAACTGGTTATGTATTGAATTTGATTCGATATCAGTTAGCATGGGTGTTACGCACACACACTCATACACACACTATATTAGTGATAATAGGTTAAGATGTAAGGATTGATAGTGAATTATAGATTGGTTTAGATATGAAGTGTTGACATGTTTACTAATTTTTCTGAGGTCGTATGAGTAAACTATCTTTACTTTCTTAATATCGGATTCATAGTTGTTAGTTGTTAGTGTATTGCATTGTATTTTTGCTTGAGGACAAGCAATGTTCAAGTTTGGGGGAATTTGATGAGTAGGTTTTCAAACTATGATTTATGTTTGTTTTGCTTGATAAATTGTTAGTCTTATGGTACTTTCATGTTACTTTTGATGGGTTTTGTGTTTGTTGTAGGATAATCCATGTGGCTATCAGAATGCTAGCATTGGAAGGAGATTTCAAGCAATGTTTGAACTTTTTGCCTACATAGCGCGGACCGCGCTTTGATGTATAGTGGAGTAGCGCGGGGCGTGTTGGTTCGTGGAATTATCCTAGGATGGTAGCGCGGGCCGCGCTCTCGAAGAGTATTATGGAGCGCGGGGCGCGCTGCGTCGGCTGATCTGGGCGAGGAGTAATTTGTGTGCTGAAAAATGGGCATTTGTGGGAGATATTAATTCTTTATATAACGTGATCATAATAGGATTGTGGGATGGTTGTTATTTGATATTGTGGGAGTCCTTTATTAAGGGTTGTTGGTATTGAAAAGGATTTGTTTTTTTTTAAAATGTGATTTCTATGTGAAGAGTTAGAGTTGGATTAGGATTGGTGTTATGGATCATAGTTGGGGCTATTTTTATGTGAAGTGTTGGATATTAGAAGAGCTATCTAGACACACTTAGAGAATGAGATTGAAGAGCAAGAGCTTGGAGGAACGAAAGAAGAAGAATAATTTCACGAAGATTTCATATTTGAAGGGCGAGAAGGGTGGTGTATTACTATTCTCCTCTAATTTCAATTTTGTAATTGGGATGATGCTTTCTTTTATTTATTCAGTATTTAATTCATTAGCTATGAACTAAATTACTTATTAGGCTTATAATGGATCTTTAAGTGGAACGATGATTATGTAACCTCAGTTTTTAGTTTAATAAAGCTATTATGCAGTTTATCTATATTAATTTGAGCTTAAGTTTATGAATTGTCTGATCAACAATTTTCTGTGGATTTGTATGAACTCGAGAGATGAAATATGAATCTAGACTTAATTAATATAGCATGTGTTCTTTATTTATGTGAATGAACAGAATCTTGATGAATGTTAGGGTAGAGATATGCTTGACATCGCATGTAATCATTAAGAGAACTTGAACTTAAACCTTCTTTGATTATAATTCACATAGAGATATAGTGAGTTAGTTAATTAAGGTGTTTAACTTAATTCTATCTAAATTGTGGATTTAAGCTAATACGGTAGTAGTGCATCGAGAGGTGGTTAGTACTACATTCGTGTTCTTGATTAATAAACTGGGATAGTGAATTAAACTGGAATAAGGGAATAATAATCAGAGGGATGCTTAGAGTGAATTTGTAAGCCTAATTCTCCAATATTTGTTTGAAAATTTAGTTTTAGGGTTTGTTGGTGTTTAGTTGATTTTTAATAGTTTCAATATTTTCGCTATAAACTATAAACTGGGAATTGATTAGTTTAATAAAATTAGGATTAATAGAAGATTGGTAATTGTGAGGTTAATTTCTTGCTAAGTCTTTGAGGGAACGATACTCTACTTACTAGTATATTACTTGTTGACCACGTATACTTGCGTGTTGTGCGTATATAGATTTTATCCAACAATAGTTCTTGGAACTTCTCCCAAGACATCTTCAGTGCGGCATGCTAAGTACGTTTTACTGATTCCCACCAGTAATCTGCCTCTCCTCGCAACATGAAGGTGGCAAAGGGAACCTTTTGCTCCTCTGAGCATCCCAAGACATCAAATATCTTGGTGATCTGTTTTATCCACATCTCCGCCTTAAGTGGTTTTGGCTCTCCCAAAAACTCTGGTGGTCCCAGCTCCTTGAACTGTTTAGCGGTGACCACTCGAGAGTTGCCAGTGTTTCCACTTGTATTTTGAACCGGAGTCTCTCTCGCCTAATGTTTCATGAATTTCATAAAGCCTCTGAACATCCAATCGTTCATCATCTGATCGATGTTGTTGTTTACCTGATGATTATTGTCTTCCTGATGCACATTATCCTAGGTATTGATCATTGGTGACTTAACGGTCTTATGTGCTTCATTACTTATCTCAACATTTTCAGGTGTCATTCTCAAACACTGCCACAAAACATAGGTTAATTGACATGCAACATATTATCCCTATACTCTGACCGACCAATTAAATACCAAATAAACTTAGGTAGTTCATACTAGCGAAGGAATTCCCCGTCTCTCCCCTCCTAGTTCTTGTCTCACATCTCAACCAAAGATCATATCCCTAAGCTTTGATACCAACTATGACGCCCCCAAAATAGGTATACATCACCCATTCTGAGTCACCAAATACATTGTACATAAATCAAATACAAACTTCTTTTATACAATACGATAAAAACGTAGCTTAGAGTTTTTACACGAATATTATCTCATAGACAGTATTCAAACTCAAATGAAGTCCTCATTATATTTATTATCACACTATTTCATAAAATAGCGAGGACTACTATAGCCACAATCTCGGACCGTCACTCTGTTCTCCAACTAGTCCTAACTACGTTCTCATTTCCTGAAGAGAACAATGAAAGTAAAAGGGTGAGCCCAACTAGCCCAGTAAGAAATATTATGACTAAGATAATGCAGAATAAATTATCCTCATCTTTCAATAGTATAACAACTGATAAAATATAATAGACAACAAGTTTTAGATAAACAACTGCATCGGAACAAGCAATCCATTAGAAGAGTCAAGTAGAGAATGATATCTACTATCTTCTATGATTTAAAAAGTTTTTCATCAACCTTATCGCTGAGACTCAGCTTAATAAATAAACCGCATCATCGAATCATCCCTAAACTATGGGCCAATGATATTCATCTAATCATCAATGGTCATGATTATACCGAATAATCCATGGTCATAATTATACCAAAAACTGTCCATCAATGCACTACGGACCAATGAGGACTTTTACCACATCATTTATAACATTACGGGTCATGATTATACCGAATGATCTTTGGTTATAATCATACCAATCAACAGTCCAACTATGCACATAAGCCAAAGATGACTTTCATCACAATATAAGCATGAGGATGATGACAATGATATAAGAATTCAATTAAAAAAAAGCAAAGGATAAATTTTTAAAGATTTATAATTTAATTTATCCAGAATTCAATAATAATCAAATTGTCAACATGATACTGCTTTGTAGAGTAAAATTCAAGAATGATATTGTATCAAAAATAATTTGGACCGAAAAGAAATCAATTTTTGTCATGAATAATACTCTGAGTGAATAGTACTCGGGTGAATAGTACCATGTGAATAGTATTTTATGAATAGTACTTTATGAATAATACTTTGTGAATAGTACTTTGTGAATAGTACTCATAGAAGGAAAATACAAAAGAAAACGATATTCCATGACGAGTACAAAAGAAAGGATATCTCATACGAGTATAATAAAATATACGAAACTGCAAATTCATTTTCATCCGCAATGCGGTAATCTACATAGACATCATTTCCACAATTTAATAAAGAATGAATACGAAGGGTCATTCACCATGCATGCAGTAGTCCGCGTAGACATGTTATTCCAACAGAATAATAATGAATGGAATAACAGAAGAATTTCACCATGCATGCGGTAGTCCTCGTAGACAGGTTATTCGAACAAAATAATAAAGAATGGAATAACAGAAGAATTTCACTATGCATGCGGTAGTCTGCGTAGACATGTTATTCCAACAGAATAATAAAGAATGGAATAATAACCCTTACGAGTATTGAAAGAAAATAACTCTCTTCATGAATACGAAAGAAATAATACCCCTTACGACTGTTGAACGAAAATAATATTCCTACGAATATTGAACGAAGATGATATTAGTTACGAATATTGAACGAAAATAATATTCATACGAATACGAAAAATAATATCTCTTCAGAATATGAAATAAATAATACCCATTATCTCAGAAGAAGACTGAATACTGGAATAGTGAAGTAGCAAACTTCTCTTCTTCTATCTCTCCATAGCTTCTATCTTTATAATTGCTCTTGTGAGTCTTAGTGAATTTGTGAGAATGAAAGAAGAATGAGCTTCTATTTATAGGAAAATATAGTTTCGATAATTGCTCGTTTTGGAGCTCAAAATATTACGGTATAATACCTTTATCTTTTCCTTTATTTTTAATTTAGTCCTGCAAGTATTATCAAACTTGCACCACCTCCCCTAATAGTATATCATGTGAATCAATAGTACAATCATGTGACTCAATAGTTGTATACATGTGAAAAAAATAATTACAGTATAGTACCTTCATCTATACCTCCATTTTTTATTTAGTCATGCAAATATTATCAATCTTGCACCACCTCCCATAATTGTACATGCATGTGAATCAATAGTACATACATGTGAACAAATAGTTATAAGCATTTGAATTAATATCAATTAATTACTTATTTATCCGATTAATTATCCGGTGGTCAATATAACCTCCAGACATCAATTATTATCGGAATAGATGTCGATTTCCACTAACACTAATAATCCCAACACAATGGAAATATTAATTTCATCTTTAATCAGCTTGAACTTATTCATTATTAATATTATAACTCACAATATTTAACAACCAGATCATTCCCAGGAAAGAGGGGGATTTCCGATAAGGATTTCTCCCTATTGGCGCTCAATTAGGTGACCAAACCTCTCCTCGACAGAACTTTCTAGACATTGTCAATATTGCAAATAATAATATGAATAAGTTTGTCGTCTCAATTATTGATTTAATAATATAACATATTATGCATATGATATTGTGACAACAATAGAATCAATAATATGAGAGATATGATGCAACAATTACTGTAGCATAAATTGAGTATAATTATGTGACTTCTCACGTAAGCATCAATAATCAATACCGTGTGCTACTATGCAACCACGCGTATTACTATACTTTCACCACCGGGTATTTCAACAGTTTAACGGTAACACTTTCGCCGTTATTTTTATAAAAAAGATATTTTTATCATTTTCTAACTACGATAATACTTTCGTTGTGGGGTCCACTAATAATTACGTTGTCGTACGAATATTCCCTGTTAAAAAGAATATTTCTCGACCAATCGAATATTTTATATCAACTTACTTACTTTACAATATTTTCAAATATCACCCTTAACTTTAACCTTTATCAATTTTACCATTTACTAAATAATATAATAATTATAAGAAAATTGAATACCTTCATTTCATAAAATTCAGGGTCTTACACGAAGCATCTTCGAGAAAATAAGATAAATAGAAGTGTCAGGCTTTTTATGGGCATGAAAGCCGTCCAAGGATGTCCAGACACCATAAATAATTTCCAAGCTGGCTGCACAGCTGAAAAGGGTCCATCGTGGGAACTAGATTTAGATTCGTTAGTTGAATTTTAAATCTTATCGCTCTTAGGCTCACTTGATTGATTAATATTTACAAAAAAATTAGAAAGAAAACTAGATTTAAATAAATCTTATCTATTCTACCTCCACAGTTCCAGTTTAGCAACTTTTGAACCGGTTAAAATTAGATATGGCTATATTTAGATAAATCTAGTCCACAGACTGGAATATTAAGGATTTACATTGCAAAAGCAGTTAAAACATAAATTTAAAAGTAGGAAATATATATATAGTTATATATATATATATATATATATATATATATATATATATATATATATATATATATATATATATATATATTTATAGGGTTAAATTGTTTCTAGCTCACTGTACTATAGGTCGAATTACAAATGGGTCACTGAACTTTTTTTCTTATAGTCAACTCACTGAACTTCTATTTACTAACAAAAAGTTTACAATTCCGTTAAGTCTATTGACTTTTAACGAAAATGTCCACATCAGCTGCATAAGTGTAAAAACAATTCTTATGTGGCACAAATCATCCCATTTGGCTTTCTTACGTGGAAATTGAGGAAATAATTTATGGAGAAAATGAAAGATTTATTCTAAATAAAACAACATATGTTAAAATAAATTAGAAAAGTTGGCCAAAAAAGATAAGAAAATAAATAAAAAATATATTTAATTTTTTAATTAATACCAAATGAATTTTTATTTAATTCTTTACAAATATAATAATATAAATTAGAAAAGTTTGCCAAAAATAAGAAAATAAATTAAATATATATTTAATTATTTTTGTAAATAATATCAAATAAATTTTTTAATTATTTACAAATATAATAATATAAATTAGAAAAGTTAGCCAAAAAAACAAGAAAATAAATGAAAAATATATTCAATTATTTTGTAATGAATATCAAATTAATTTTTATTTAATTCTTTACAAATATTATTATATAAATTAGAAAAGTTTACCAAAAAATAATAAAATAAATGAAATATATATTTAATTATTTTTATAATTCATATCCAATGAATTTTTATTTAATTATTATTTACAAATATAATAATATAAATTAGAAAAGTTAAACAAAAAATAAGAAAATAAATAAAATATATATTTAATTATTTTATAATTAATATCAAATGAATTTTTATTTAATTCTTTGCACATATAATAATATAAATTAGAAACATTTGCCAAAAAAAATAAGAAAATAAATAAAATATATATTTAATTATTTTTGTAATTAATATCAAATGAATTTTTAATTATTCTTCATCGTCTTCCCCAATCCCAATTTTTTGCAAATTCTCTGCCTAACTCCTCAACATCAATTGAATCACTTTCCACATTATGATTTGGCCAATTACTGCTTTTGTAATGTAAGCCATATAAACATTCACAGTTTGTAAAGCTACCATTTTTCTTTGCCTTGGCTTGAATCCTAGCATGCTTCTTCTTCTTCTTCTTCAAAACACTAGTTTTGGTGTGAGGATGAATCAATCAATCAGTGATTTGAAGACGTTTCCAGAACAAGGTCAAGAGTCGAGAACTATGATGTTTGAGATGATTAGTAATAAATTACCAATACACGTAATAATTAACTAAATAAAACAAAATTCACTTGAAGGCATTTAAACTCAATGATTGAAAAAGGTGAGACCGGATAGAACTAGTAAGCTTGTATACTCCCAACTTCCATCTCTGCAATCCAAAGTGGGAATCTTTCATTGAGTTTGTTATCACACAAGTATAAAAAATTGAGATTCTTTTGTGCAGAAATCTAAACCTCAACCCAAATCATTCAGCTAAATCCAAACCTCAACTCAGATTCTCAAGTTCAGAAAAGCGAGATGAGATAGAAACAAATCCAAACCCCAAACCAAATCCAAACCTTAACTCAAATCGCTCAAGGCCAGAAAAGCGAGACGGGATATAATCAGATCCAAACCCCAACTCAGATCCTCAACCCAAATCCAAACCTCAACTCAGATTCACCACCGCCACCACCTCCTGACCTCGACCTCGACCTTTGCCTCTGCCGCCCCTTTTCGCGAAGAATTTATGGATGAAATCAAGCCAGAGAACATGTAAATCTAGATGGATCTAAAAATTTGAATTTAATAAAAATGAATATTTTTGTTTGTGATAGATAAATGGGAGAAACTTGAAAGGTGGATACCTTATCATTTGCAACACATTTGGATGATGGTCGAGATTAATTTTTGTAAATCTATTACGTGTTTTGATTTTTGAATTTTAGTATTTCCTTTTTTGTTATAAATTAAATGATATATGTTGTTTTTTGGTAAAATGATGTAAAATTTTATTTATTTTTATTTTGAATTTTACTACCTTTTTGTTTGATTAATTGACATATGTTATTTTATTTAAAATAAATATTTCATTTTCTTCATAAATTTTTTCCTCCATTTCCATATAATGAAAGCCACATGGACTGATCCGTTTCACATCAGAATTTTTTTACACATATGCAGCTTATGTGTCAAATTTCGTCTAAAGTCAATAGATTTAATGGAATTGTAAACTTTTTGTTAGTAAATACAAGTTCAGTGAGTTGACTGTAAGAAAAAAAGTTCAGTGACCCATTTGTAAGTCGACCTATAGTACAGTGACCTAGAAAGCATTTAACCATATATATATATATTTATATATATAAGCGGTAAAAGGCCACGAATTAGAATCCATGCCAAACTGGAAATGTAAATGTAAATATATATATATATATAAGCGGTAAAAAGCCTCAAATTAAACTCCAGGCCAGGCAGAAAATGTAAATATATATATATATATATATATATATATATATATATATATATATATATATATATAAGATAGAAAAACGTTTCGAGAATAACTAATCGGTAAAAAGCTTCAAAAAGCATCAAAATCTAAAAAATCTTATAGTGGGCTGCCAAGAAGACTTCAGACCGCTTTTGGAGATTGTAAACTCGGTTTTCATCAGTTAAATTTTGATATGTTATAGAATATATTCTTATAAGTGTTTAGAAAGAACAATATCAAAGTTTGGAGCACTCTAGAAGAGTTTAAGGGCTGAAATAGACAAAGTTTTGTCTCTTTTTCTTCTATTTTTTTTTTCAAATGAACTGGTGGGGTGGGTCTATTTATATACCAAGTTGGTTACGTGTCAACCCGCGGCAGCCGTGGGTCTACCCTGTGACTCCCCGGGTTGCCCCGAGCCTCACTGGTCCTCTTATCTCGAAGTACGTGCACTTGGACAACGCATTGTCTGCTCGAACCTTCATAACTTTCAATCCAGGCATCCAATGGAGGCGTGGTATATCTTTCCGAAAAGCCTTTGATGAGAGCTACACAATGACATATGATTAGACATTTTCCGAATCCGGGATGACGGCTCCATGACCAGATCTCCAAGTCTTCGCACTCTATCTGTTGAGTTGACTTGTGCTGTTTTCACTCAGAATTGAAGTTATGGTTATGCAGGACTTCTTTTGTCGTGGTTTGAGATGATTTGATGTTAACTTGGCAAAATGACCATTTTGCTCCCTCCCGGGTTGATTCCGATGATTTGATGCAGTTGCAGTTGTCTTTTCTCAAGGTTATCTCCGAGATTAGACTGCTGTTGATTTTGACAGTCCTCAGGGTTGTCTCTGAAGTTGGTTTGATTTTCCCGGGGTTGACTTCCAGCTTTAATCTTGATCCCCAGGGGTTGTCTCCGGGGTTGATGTTGATGTCCTGGGGTTATCTCCGGGGCTAGAAATTGATATCCCGGGATTGTCGCTGGGGTTGGACTTGATCTCCCGGGGTTGTCTCTGGGACATGGATTTAATCTCTCGGGGTTTTTTTCGGGGCTGCATTTTGATCTCTCGGGGTTGTCTCTGGGGCTGGATTTTGATGCTTTTGACTTTCAAGGTTATTTCTAGAAGACGAAAGACGATTCTACCCTCCTGCATGGTTAGTAACAGGAAATGCAAAATTTTGAGTGCTTACCGATGCCCCTCTTTATCAAGTTTATGCAATGTAATGGCATGGACATGATAAAGATTACTATACAATTGAAATATGACAAGATTAAATGATGTTATGTAATGCAGCATACTGTGATGTTTATGAAAGTTAGATGTTTTTGTTGAAATTATTCCCAACAGTATTCTAAAACTGTCTGCTCTCGCCACTTCTATTGGGGATGGAGTTTTCAATGATGGTTTTTACTGAACTACTCTGATGTCTACTCGAATGGTAGTTTACAAAGCTTTCATCACCGTATCTTTCCCGATGATACGTTGGGGTTGTCACCAGCGGTTTGAAGTGTCCATCAGTGCTATTTGAGACTAATTTGACGACAAGTCGCGAAGATGTTTTCAAGATCCCGACTGTGGAGGTTTTCCCATGGTTGAGAATATTGGATTTTGACATTAGGGTTATCACCAATGTTCTTGATCTTTTGGATGTGCTCTCCACCGAAGATATTACTCTTTTTTGTGAGTAACTCTCGAGGAATTATTGATGTTTTATCCTGATGATAGCTTGGCTTGGCTGCCATCATTGGATATTTCTAGCCATTACGTTGAAATTATCACCATCTCTTTGACTTTCTATCAGGTTGATGTTGATAACTTTGCTTGAAATAGGATCTTGACTGCTTGCTTTCACAACATCCTCACAATACTTACTCGAACAGTATTGTTGTAAAGATTGACCATCACCAACTTTCCTCGGTGCCTACTTAAACAACAGTTTTACAACAGTCTGGAAATCACCGACCCTTCGCGGTGTCTTGGCTGGGGGTTTGTATAACATATTCCATCATCGATCCTCCCCGATGAAGATGGTTTCCTTTGGTTTTCATCATCAGATTTTTTGTGATGCTACGCTAGAGTTGTCACCAATGATTTACATTATCAGATACTCTGATCTTCGTTGAAGTAGCTTTCAACGGCTTACATCACCGTAACATTCCCGATGCTACGCTGGAGTTATCGCCAACGGTTTGCAGTGTCAAGGATGTCTGATATCTCTGTGACTAATTACACCCATAAACGAGTTTAGATGTTTTGATTGCAATCAAGACCCACGGATGTAAGCAAAATTTACATCAAATTCTTCATAAAATCCCCTCAATATTTTTAACAACATGTATCATCATTATTATAATTCACAATATTAATCGACCAGGTCGTTCCCAGGAAAGAGGGGGCTTTCCAATAAAGATTTCTCCTTATTAACGCGCAATTAGGTGACCAAACCTCTCATTGGCAGAACTTCTAGACATCATTAATATTGCAAATTATAATATTAATAACTCTGTCGTTTCAATTATTGATTTAATAATATATAAAATATCGACAATAATTGAACCAAATAACGTGAGATACTATGCAACAATTATTAAGGTAATAATTAAACAAAACTGAGTGACTTCTCACGTAAGCATCAATAATCAATACCGTGTGCTACTATGCAACTACGCGTATTACTGTACTTTTACTACCGAGTAGTTCAACAATATCAACGTTAAAACTTCCGCTGTTATTTCAATAAAATATTTTTGTCGTTTTCTCAATTCGACAATAATTCTATTGTGGGGTCCACCAATGATTGTGCCGTCGTACGAATATTTCCTGTTTAAAATGAATATTCCCCGACCAATCGAATATTATATAACAACTTGCGTACTTTGCAAAATTTATAATTATTACCCACAACTATAACATTATATCATAATATTCAAAAATAATAATGATAGAAAATTCATTTTTATTCATAAAAGTTGGGTTCTTACACTATATTAACTAAGTCTAGATTTGAATCTCCTCTCTCGATTCCATTCAAATCCACAAGGAATTGTTGATCAGGCAATTCATAAGTTCACGCTCGAATTAACATAGATAAACTGAAAATACTTTATTGAATTGGAAATCAAAGTTATTAAATCATCGTTTCACCCAAGGATCCATCACAAGTCTAATAAGTAAATTAGTTCATAACGAATGAATTAAACACTGAATAATCTACTGAAACCATCCTTTCAATTATAAATAAATGACTAATGAGAAGAAGAATAATGAAAACCCTTTCACATAGCCTAGATTCGCAACCGTCACGATAATCTCTGAAAATTACTCCTCCAAGCTCGCACGTGAATCCTGGAATTTTCCTTGTATTAT
The DNA here is from genome assembly GCA_020205505.1 of Panax japonicus. Taxonomy (NCBI): domain Eukaryota; kingdom Viridiplantae; phylum Streptophyta; class Magnoliopsida; order Apiales; family Araliaceae; genus Panax; species Panax japonicus. The sequence goes on along the minus strand of CM035101.1, from coordinate 56,978,992 downwards.
CCTCCTTGTGTTGTGTGATTTGTTGTTTTCTACATAATATTCAGCTCTCCTTTTTGTTCCAGCCGAAATCTCCTATTATAGAGTCCATGCGCCTAACAAAAAACCAACAATCCAAGTCGCAGTAGAGTTCAAACAGCATCAGGTCACTTGCAGGATTCAGGACCCCCGTCCCGGCGGGGGGTATAGGCTCAGAAAGACCCGCCCTGGTGGGCATGGCTTCTGCTAAAGACTTTTTTTCGCTTTCATGAGTTTTTCCACTTTTGCTCCAGAACTCCGCCATTCTTCACCACTTGCATCCATGACCACCCTACACATAAAATAACACGAAACGAGTGAAAACAAACACAAAACACGAAGATAACTATGAATTTAAACTTGAAATAAATATCGATTCGTGTGTATAAAATCTACTTATCAATTGGTATAACGGATATATTCTTGAAGAAAACTTATACTATTTTGTACACTCAAAGCTTCCTTAAACTCAAAAGAAATATGCTCAATATTATAGAAGAAGAATTTTCTATTTCTGGTGTGATTTTCAATTATAAACTAATCATCCTATTTATAGGAGAATGAAAGGATACTATTTAGAAAATAAAATCACGGACTGCATAGCGAAGAAGAAAAATTTCACGGACGAATTCGGCTAATTTCACATGATTTACTATGCAAACACTATGCATAATAAAATATAATATATTCTATTTTTCATAAAAAATAAAACATATAAATATATATTTATATATATTCCCTCAATTCCATGCCAACCCATTTCTTTCTCCTCCCGTGACAATATATATATATATATATATATAAAACAAAACTGAGATAACTTCTACTGATAATTTTAAAAAATGGGTAAGTGGGGGTCCAAATAATAAGCCAAATTTACAACAAATACTTCATAAAAATCCCCTCAATATTTTTAACAGCATTTATTCATCAATAATATAACTTGTAATATTAAGAACCAGATCATTCGCAGGAAAGAGGGGGCTTTCCGATAATGATTTCTCCCTATAGGCGCGCAATTAGGTAACCAAACTCTTTTGCTCGACATAACTTTCTAGACATTGTCAATAATGCAAATAATAATATGAATAACTTATCATCTCACTTATTGATTTAATAATATAAAATATTATGACAATAATTGAATCAATAACATGAGATACTATGCAGCAATTACTGTGGCAATAATTGAATAAAACTGAGTGACTTCTCACGTAAGCATCAATAATCAATACTGTGTGCTACTATGCAACCACATGTATTACTGTACTTTTATCACCGGATATTTCAACAGTTAACAGTAAAACTTTCGCCGTTATTCCTATAAAATGTTATTTATGTCATTTTCTAACTCTGACAGTAATTTTGTTGTGGGGTCCACCAATAATTGTGTCGTCGTACGAATATTTCCTATTAAAACGAATATTCCTCGACCAATCGAATATTTTACGACAACTTGATTACTTTGTAAAATTTATAAATATTACCCACAACTATAACATTATAACAAATTCACACCTTAATATTCAAAATGATATTTAGAGAAAATTATTCTTTATTCAAAACAGTTGTGGTCTTATAGGGAACCTTATGGCTTTGAACACATTGAATTTAGTTTCTTGGTCTTGAACCCTCATGGTTAATTCCCTTTTCTGAACATCGACGCGAGTCCTACCCGTAGCCAATAATGGCCTCCCTAAGATGATTGAGATGTCTTTGTCCACTTCATAATCCAAAATTATAAAATCTGCAGGAAATATAAACTTATCAACTTTAACTAAGATGTCTTCCATGATTCCTCTTGGATATGTCACCGATCTGTTCGCCAACTGCAGTGAGATGTTTGTAGGCTTCGGAGCTGGCAAACCCAACTAAGTATAAACTGACAAAGGCATGTGGTTCACACTTGCCCCCAAATCACACAAACACTTGTTGAAGGTCATGTTATCGATTGTGCATGGAATGGTGAAACTCCCCAGATCCTTCAACTTCAGAGGTAACTTTCTTTGTAGAAATGCACTGCATTCCTCCGTCAATGCCACAGTCTTGTAGTCTTCTAATTTCTTTTTCCTTGATAGAATCCCCTTCATGAATTTACCATAACTCGACATTTTCCCTAGGGCTTCTGCGAAAGGAATGTTGATTTGAAGTTTCTTACAAACCTCCAAAAACTTTGAGAATTGCTTGTCCAACTTCTGTTTCTGAACTCTCTGCTGAAACGGTTGTGGAGGATAAACAACTGGTTCAACATCTATTTTAGTCTTGTCCACTTATTTTTTTCTCACCCTGTTTCCCTTTAACCACTTTGTCTTCTCCTTCTTTGATATCTTTCTTAGCTGAATTTTCTGTATTCTGCCCCTCAAGATGCTTTCCACTTCTCAAAGGGATTGCTTGACACTGTTCGCGATTAAAACCTGAGTGGATTTTAAAAGTTAAAGAAGAAATTATGAAATAATTTCAAGCCGAAATCATCATGGTGTCAACATACCCTGAATGGCTATGCAACAAAGTCCTTGTGCCCAAACCGGGAGGGAAGGTGCGAGTTTGCATGGACTATAGGGATCTGAATAAAGCTCGCCTCAAAGATAGCTTTCTCGTGTCATTTATCCACATATTCATTGATAATACAACTCAATACAATATGTACTCCTTTGCTGATTACTTTGTGTGGTACCATCAAATCATGGTTGCTGAAGAGGATCATGAGAAAACTGTATTCATCACTCCTTGGGGAACCTGTTTGCTACAGATAGTTGTCATTCGGCCTCATCAATGTCGGAGCTACGTATCAGTGAGCCATGATGGCTCTTTTTCACGATTTAATACACAAAGAGATAGAGATCTATGTGGATGACATCATTGCCAAGTCCCGAAAGGAGGAAGACCACCTAGACTATCTCAGAAAGCTATTTAATAGGTTGTGTAAGTACAACTTGAAGTTGAATCCAGCCAAGTGCGGCTTTGGCATCAAATCAGGCAAGTTGCTAGGATTCCTAGTCAGCTACAAAGGGATTGAGCTGGATCCCACCAAAATTCAAGCCATCATGAAAATACCATTCCTCATACAGAGAAGGAAATACGGGGATTTTTCGGTAGAATTAACTTCATTAACAGATTGATCTCCCAACTCATAGCAACCTGTGAGCCTAGCTTCAAGTCATTAAGGAAGAACTCCTCTATGAAATGGAATAACGAGTGTCAGAAAGCCTTCCTTACAATCAAAAAACATCTAGTCAAAGCTCCTATTTTGGTACCACCCAGGGATGATGTTCCCCTGTTTATGTACATGTCCATCAATGACAATGCCATGGGCTGCATGCTGGGATAGAAAGATGATAAAGGCCAAAAGTGAGCTATCTATTACCTCAACAAAAGATTCAGCAGCAGTGAACACAAGTACACTCTAATTGAGAAACTTATTGTGCTTTAACATGAGCTTCCATGAAGTTACACCATTACCTCTATGGTCACACAACCCATCTCATATTCCGCATGGATCCTCTCAAGTATGTGTTCAGTAAACCCATGTGGAATTGTCGACTGTCCAGATGGCAGTTGATCTTACAACAATTTGACATCATCTACGTGACGCAAAACGTGTATCAAAGGTCAAGGAATTACGGATCAACTGGCCGCCACACCTTCAGAAGACTTTAAACCCTTGTAAACATACTTCCCCGATGAAGGGGTTATGACAGTTCAACAACACCATCAGTACGATGCACACTAATCATGGAAGATGTATTTTGATGGAGATGTAAACATAAAAGGTTATGGGGCTGGAGCAGTTCTAGTATCTGTTACGGGGGAACAGTATCCCATCGCCGTCGAATTGCAGTTTGCTAACACTAACAACACAGCTGAGTATAAAGGCTGTATCATGAGGCTAAAACTTGCTCAATCAATGGGCATCAGACGGTTAACTGTCTTTGGGGATTTCGAATTGATAATCAGATAAACCACATGAATCTATCACACCAAAGAGCTACATTTGCTGCCTTACCATCGTTAGGTTCTACAGATGGCTTTGGAGTTTTAAGAAATATCCTTCCTCCACATTCTTCGGAATAGGAATGACTTTACGGATGCGCTAGAAACCTTGGCCTCTTTGATCAACATACTTGGCAAGAAAAACATGTCAACCATCACATTTACCCGACAAAAGGCACCAGCCTATAGGAACTACATTGGAGAAGTATCGGATGAGTTACCTCCCATCTAACACCCTTGGTATCAACATGTCAAGGAGTATCTGCAAGATTGATCTACACCCGCTGAGGCGAGTTCCGCTGAAAGGAAGCGGATCCATCGAATGGCTATGAAGTTCTATCTGATCGTAGACGTACTCAACGAATGAGATGCATGACTAGGTCTCCTTAGATGTCTGGACAAGGACCAAGCTCAGAGGCTCATGGATGAAACTATTTTTAAACTATTTATTTAATATAATTATTAAATAAATTTAATATTATTAATATAAAATTAATATCATTAACATTAAATTATTAAAAAAATTATCCTTTAAATATTAAAAGTTATATTTTATAACTTATAATATCTTTAAACACTTTATTTTCATTTTAAATGATTTTTATAATATTAAAATCATTTTTAAACTAATTTATTTAATATAATTATTAAATAATTCTAATATCATTAATACTAAATAATTAATGAAATTTACCTTTAAATATTGAAAGTTATATTTTATAACTTAAAATATTTTTAAATTATTTATTTTCATTTAAAATGATTTTTCTAATATTAAAATTATTTTAAAACTAATTTATTTAATATAATTATTAAATAAATCTAATATTAAAATATGAATATTTTTCATGAAAAAAATATCAAAAGTTATATTTTATAACTTAAAATATTTTTATAACCATTAAATCATTTTTATATAATTTTTAAATCATTAAGTCTATTTTCCAAAATTTATTTATTGCATTTATTAAATAACTTAATTATCATTAATATTAATTTATTAATGAAATTTATCACAAAATATTAAAAGTAATTAAAAATAACTTAAAATATTTTCTAATAACATAATATAATTTTAAATGATTTTTTAAGTATTAAAATTATTTTTAAATAATTTATTTAATATAATAATTAAATAAATTACATACCTTTAATATTCCAAATATATTAAATATTTATGAAATATATTAAAAATTATTAAAAATTAATTTTTGGATTTTAAAGTAATTTTTAGGAATTTATTTTGTATTTTTAATAATTAAAAACTATTTATTACTAATTATTTAATAAAAATAATTATTTTATAAAGTAACTGTCGCTAAAGACTGCCTATAGCGACAGAACTGTCGCTATAGGTGTTCTTCGTGTTCATCATGAAACCCAGAAATGCATAGTCAGTTAACCAGATGGCATGTTTGACAGTCACTAATACATGATCTTAATATTTTCTGGTCATTTAAAGTTTTAGAAATCTAGTACTTGTAGACACTCGAAATTTTATGTACTACTGTCACTAACATTGTAGGAGGACAAATTCGTCTTTTAAGAGGGAACCCTGAAAGACAATCCAAATCCATACCGGATACTACCGGAAGTTCAGCATCAACCCCGGAACACACTCCGGGAGTAACAGTTCCAACCTCGGATGTAACCCCGAGGCATGCAGATCAAATACCAGAACACACACTGGAGAAGACCGATTAATCTCAGAGATAACCCCGAGGTATCCAGTCTCAGTCCCAACCATGGGAATAGCCACCAACCTTGGTGATAACCCCAAGGAATGCAGTTTCGACGATAACCCCAGAAATGCTTGTTTCAAATGCGACCAGCTTCAATCTCGGCGCTTACAACAAGATACACTGTACCAACCCGGCAATAACATCGGGAAGACAGGCACACCTCAAAGATGACAATGGGGATCTTCAACAAATTGCAGCAGTCCAATCTCAGCGAAGCCTGAACAACGTCTTCTTTATCAGCCTAATCCGGCGATAACACCGGTGAGGGACAACATCGTCATCTCGCCCACATGATGCTACGCCATGTCATCTCAACAACTCTACGTAACGATGTCCCACAAGACTAATCAATCCCGAGTGACTATTGTGCGGGGTAACGGATGAAAGTTGAAGCTTGAAGACCGGAGGGCATCGTCCCATCTTTAATGACTTCGTACAAACTCTAATCTCATGCCATCGTACAACTCTCAACAACGGCGGTCCGAAATAGGTCCTGTATACCTCAAACGGATGCCCGGATTGCACCACTTAAAGTTCGAGTGGACATTACAGTGCCTGAGTGCATATACTTCGAGACGACCCTACCCAAAAAACCCGGGCACACCCGGGTTGCCTCTGGTACACCTACGGCTCAACCGCAGGTACACCTGCGGCTAAATTGCCTATAAATAGAGGGCTTGGGCTGCCCATTTTGCAAGAGAAAAAGGCGAGGAAGCCCTGCCCAATTTGCTTTGTACTCACCCCATGCAGTGTACTTTCCCCTTTTAAAAACCTGTGAGCTCATATATAGCCCGTTTGTACCTACAAAAGTCAGTGTTTACCCACTGTAAAGATATAGAAGTCTTCTTTGGCAGTCAGCTGTAAGCCTTCTCACACACTTTAGAGTCTTTCTCTTCATCTCTGCACACACCCTTCTACACGTTGAGAGTCGTGTTACTTGCTTTTGCCCTGACTTCGGTCCGTGGTTTCATTTTAGTCTGTATATATACATATTATATATATATATATATATTGACTAACATTATCGAGTTATACCACGATTGAGCCTAGACTTCGGTCTGGAGAGTTTATTTGTTTTAATACATACATATATATATATATATATATATATATATATATATATATATATATATATATATATATTAACTGTGTGTCTGACTTTGTTCGATGAGCCTAGACTTTGGTCTGGAGCATTTATATATATATATATATATATATGAACTATGGTCGGACTCTGTTCGATGAGCCTTGATTTTACATCCGGTGCGTTTACTCTGCTTATATATATATATATATATATATATATATATATATATATATATATACATATATATATATATATATATATACACAGAACTGATCAAGTCCGGACTCCCGGACCTGATCAAATCCGAACCCAATTTTTTTTTTTTTTTGTAGAACAACTAAAAAAAGAAAATTTATGGAACTGAAATTTTTCCATAATACAGTGTTTTGGGTGTGTTTTTAATACCTACACCAACCAATGTATGTACAGTCTGTCCAGACTGTACAGACATTTTTGTTATAGGCATCCAAATCACGCCCAAAACACTGTATTATGTAAAAATTTCAATTCCATAATATTTTTTTTTAGTTGTTTCAAAAAAAAAAAGTAAAAAAAAAAGGTCCGGATTTTAAACCTGTCCGGACTCCCGGACAGGATCCGGCCTCTATATATATATATATGAACTGTGGTCGGACTCTGTTCGATGAGCCTGAATTTTACATCCGGTGCGTTTACTCTGCTTTTGTATATATATATATATATATATATATATATATATATATATATATATATATATATATATTAACTGTTGTCGAACTCTGTTCGATGAGCTTGGATTTTACATCCGGTGCGTTTATTGCTTATATATATATATATATATAAATTCGTGGCAGTTGATCGCTTTTACAGCTTTATTTATATTTCGTCCCGCCTGGAGTTTCCTTTGTGGCGGATGACTGTATTTACAGCTTCATTTACGTTTTGTCCCGCCAGCTTTATTTGCATTTCTGATCCCCCATGAAGGTGCTTCGTGGTTGATGATCTTGTCTGTATATATATATATTTATAGTTTATATATATACCTGCTTAATCCTTTCATACAAACTGCGGTATCATGTGCGCCTAGGAATCATGTGATCACAGATTCAGCCCATTGGATCTAGATTCGGTTCCCGTGATGGACATTTTCAGCTGTAAGCAGCTTGTAAATTATTATGCGATGTCTGAATTTTCTCAGATGATTTCCATACCCATGAGGAAGTCAGCATTATTTTGTACATTATTTTCGTACGGATGCCTTATATCTTTTAAATAAAATCAATCAAGCCGAACACATAATAAAATGGGAGTGTAAAAGGTCCCAATTACTATTGAGCATCAGGGTTTGAAAAACCTTTTTATAAAACATCATTGCTATATCTTGCTGAAAACTGAATTTTTACATAAATTCAAACCCTGTGTATATAGGTTCGAACGAGGCCTCGCACTACTTCTAAAAAATAGCACATTGACCCACACACACACATATATTCAGATAATAGTTTCTTGAAAAGAGGCGGTCACCGTGGTAACACGGATGTCGGGGGGTGCCTAACACCTTCCCTCCGCATAACCAAGTCCCTGGACCCTAATGAATCTCTGTTTCATCGACCCGTATAGCAATGTCACATCACTGGGTCAATGTGCAAACCTTTTCTCGGTTGTGTTGGTACAACCATTTAAAAAACCAACTGGCGACTCTTAACAGTCCATCGTCGACATTATACATGTCGGACCTTTTGTAGACACTCAAAATTTTCTGTACTATTGTTACTAACATTGCAGGAGGACTGATTCGTCTTTTAAGAGGGAACCCTGAAAGACAATCCAAATCCATACCGGATACTACCGGAAGTTCAGCATCAAACCCCGGATCGCAGTCTGGGAGTAACCAAATCCAACCTAAGAGATAACCCCGAGGCCTGCAGATACAATACCGGAACACACACCGGAGAAGACCGATTAATCTCGGAGATGACCCCGAGGTATCCAGTCTGAGTCCCAACCATAGGAATAGCCACCAACCTTGGTGATGACCCCGAGGAATGCAATTTCGGAGATAACCCCGGAAATGCTTGTTTTAAATGCGACCAGCTTCAATCTCGGCGCTCACAACGAGATCCACTATACCAACCCAGCGACAACATCAGGAAGACATGCACACTTCAAAGATGATAATGAGGACCTTCAATAAATTGCAGCAGTCCAATCTCAGCGAAGCCTGAGCAACGTCTGCTTTATCAGCCCAATCCGACGATAACATCGGTGTGGGGTAACATCGTAATCTCGTCAATACGATGCCACGTCCCGTCATCTCAAGCGCTCTACGCAACAATGTCCCACAAGACTAACCAATCCCGAGTGACTATTGTGCGGGGTAACGGATGAAAGTTGATGCTTGAAGACCGGAGGGCATCGTCCCATCTTCAATGACTTCGTACAAACTCTAATCCCATACCATCGTACAACTCTCCACAACGGTGGTCCGAAATAGGTCCTGTATACCTCAAACGAATGCCCGGATTGCACTTCTGAAAGTTTGAGTGGACATTACAATGCCTAAGTGCACGTACTTCGAGACGACCTGACCCAAAAAAACCATGCCAACCCGGGTTGCCTCTGGTACACCTGTAGCTCAGCCGCAGGTACACCTGTGGCTAATATGCCTATAAATAGAGGGCTTGGGGTGCTGATTTTAAAAGAGAAAAAGGCGAGGAAGCCTTGCCCAATTTGCTCTGCACTCACCCCATGCAGTGTACTTTCCCCTTTTAAACACATGTGAGCTCATATATAGCCTCTTTTGTACCTACAAAAGCCTGTGTTTACCCACTCTAAAGATATAGAAGCATTCTTTGGTAGTCAGCTGTAAGCCTTCTCACACACTTTAGAGTCTTTCTCTTCATCTCTGCACACACCCTTCTACACGTTGAGAGTCGTGTTGCTTGCTTTTGCCCAGACTTCAGTCCATGGTTTCATTTTAGTCTGTATATATATATATATATATATAAATATATATTAACTAACATTATCGAGTTATGCCTCGATTGAGCCTAAATTTCGGTCTGGAGTGTTTATTTGCTTTAACATATATATATATATATATGAACTGTGGTTGGACTCTGTTCGATGAGCCTGGATTTTATATCCGGTGCGTTTACTCGCTTTTGTATATATATATATTTATATTTATGAACTGTGGTCGGACTCTGTTCGATGAGCCTGGATTTTATATCCGGTGCGTTTACTCACTTATATATATATATATATATATGTATACTTATATATATGAACTGTGGTCGAACTCTGTTCGATGAGCCTGGATTTTACATCCGGTGCATTTATTGCTTATATATATATATATTCGTTCTGCCTGGAGTTTCCTTCGTGGCAGTTGATCGCTTTTACAGCTTTATTTACATTTCGTCCCGCCTGGAGTTTTCTTCGTGGCCTTTGACCATATTTACAGCTTTATTTATGTTTCGTCCCGCCTGGAGTTTCCTCCGTGGCGGTTGATATCTTTTTACATATTTAATTACTTTTTTGATCCCCTAAGGAGGTGCTTCGTGGTTGGTGATCCTGTCTATATATATATATATTTACAGCTTTTATATAAATACCTGCTTACCGCTTTCATACAAATTGCAGTATTCTGTGCACCTAGGAATCATGTGATCACAGATTTATCCCATTGAATCTAGATTCGATTCCCGTGATGGACATTTTCAACTGTAAGCAGCTTGTAAATTATTCTGCGTTGTCTGAATTTCCTCAGATGGTTTCCATACCCACGAGGAAGTCGGCATTATTTTTGTACATTATTTTCGTACGGATGCCTCGCATCCGTCAAATAAAATCAATCAAGCCAAACACTTAATAAAATGGGAGTGTAAAAGGTCTTAATTACTATTGAGCATCAGGGTTTGAAAAAACCTTTTTATAAAATATTATTGCTATATCTTGCTAAAAATTGAATTTTTACATAAATTCAAACCCTGTGTATATAGGTTTGAACGAGGCCTCGCCTTACTTCCAAATAACAGCACATTGACCCACACACACACATTCAGATAATAGTTTCTTGAAGAGAGGCGGTCACCGTGGTAACACTGATGTCGAGGGGTGCCTAACACCTTCCCCCCGCATAACCAAGTACGAACCTTTTCTCGGTTGTGTTGGTACAACCATTTAAAAAACCAATTGGCGACTCTTAACAGTCTCATCGTCGACATTATACATGTCGGACCTTTTTCACTTTTTTTTTCAAACAAATCTCACCTAAAATGAGAACACCAAAGAACAAGTAACGGAAAGGGACATCCTAAAATCCCGACGTCGACAGGTGGCGACTCTGCTGGGGACTCCAGTAAGAGGACTTAAGCCGCTATTACAATCTTTTCAAAACTGTTATCTGCTTGTGTGTGGATGTTGGATTTATATTTTTGATAAATGTGTACGAATGCATTTCCTTATTGCACTTAGTGCTTCGCACCATAACTGTTTGTGATGCAAGTGCCTCGGACCATAACTGCTTGTGATATTAGTGCTTCGCACCATATCTGCTTGTTATATTAGTGCTTCACACATGTCTTCATTTTCATATGGTGAGACGCGATGTATGTGAATGTATGTTCTATGGTCCCTCCACCAGGAGGCTATCCCGTCGGTGTTTGATTACTGGACTCGTGAGAAGACTAATTCTCCGAGGCTCAGGAAAGGCACCACCCAAATTCGCTCCAGTTGAAAGACCTGATTAACTTCCCGTCAAGTAGATTGCGATGATTTGGGAACCTTCATGCCAAAAAGCCGTGAGAGTAACCTAAGATAGGTTAGCCTCTAATAAACCCAAAATGGAGGAAAGTCTCTTCATGCTCTCATTTCAAATTACTTGTAAACACAAATACTTGTAATTTCATTCCATATCTATCTCCATGTAATGAGAAATATGAAGAAATGTGTACGCATACATATTTTAAACATGCTACAAACAGCTGACATCCGTTGTGCAGTATAAAATTCCTAAAATGGATACATCACATAGAATGTTATTATATATGTTCCCTAAAGACTAAACTACGCAAGTCTTTCGTAGGGAACCAATCGGACCTACTACCCGTTCAAAGTCCAAAAAGGCAACAGGCCTACAGTCAATCATGTCGTCATCCGACCAGACTGAACTTAATCAAGTTTCTTGCATGAATTCGATGGATTAAGAAAACAAATTACTGATTTGGCTGTTCTACTCAAAGAATTACACCAGTCCAATCAGGGTCCAAAAACACCCGTACATGATGAATCCTCCGCACAAGGGGAAACCCAGGTCATTACAATACCTAAATTGCAGTTGGATACGACCAACAAAACTCATGATGCTGCCCATCCCACTGGAGATCCAGACACTGGTGACATCAAAAAGAAAGTCCTCCAAATGGAAGAGACCCTTCGTGCTATTAAAGGAATTGGAACGCACGAGAGTGTTTCATATGCGGATCTGTGTATTTTTCCTTGTATTCATTATCCAGAAAAGTTTAAAACTCTTGACTTTGAAAAATATGACGGGTTAGGAGATCCTTACACACATTTAAAGGTGTTTATTGGAGAACTTGGATCCTATGCAGAGGACGAAAAGCTTATAATGAAATTGTTCCAGAAAAGTCTAACTGGAGAAGCCCGGTAGTGGTACACAAGATTAGACAATTCAAAGATCCATAGCTGGGAAGAGCTAGCACATGCTTTCCTCACTCAATACAGCTTTCAAACTCAGATGGCTCCCGATCGATATCAAATTACCAAGATCAAGAAACAGTCTAATGAGTCTTTCAGAGAGTATGCTCAAAGGTGGAGACGCCCAGCTGCCCAAGTTAATCCTTCCATGACAGAATCAGAGATGGTCATGACTTTCATAGACATACAAGAAGTGCCTTTCTATGAAATAGTTTTAGCTGGCATCGGTAAACCATTTTCTGAAATGGTCAAACATGGGGAGATGGCTGAGATGGGATTGAAGTTCGGGATGATTCAAGACATAGCTGCACTCAAAGTTGTTGTAGATCACATCCAATCTGGGAATTATGGGAACAACCCCTGGAGGGTCTATAAAAAGAAAGAGGAAGATGTTTTCCTGATACTACAGGGGCAAAAAGGCAATCAAAACATGCCTATTCAAAGGAGAAACTACACTCCCTTTCCAGCACAATCTGCAAACCCTCCAGTACCAAAAGGTGGAGAAGTCAAACGCCCTCGAGTGTTTACACCCTTAGGGGATACCCTCAAGAACATTCTTAATCTTCTGAAAACACAAAAGAAAATTACGCATCTTCTTCCACCAGCAAGCCCTAATGGACGGGGTTTCAATGTGCTAGGAAATGTGCTTAAAATACAAGATCCAGGACCTAATAGACAACGGGGAGATCGTAGTCACCAAACTCGATTAGCCTCATGTTCAAGACAACCCTCTTCCTCAACACAAAGAAGAAGAGGTCAACATGATTAATTGGAGCAATGGACAGAGTTCCAACTTTAGCTGTGAATCTTCCCAGACCCTCAAAGACGGTGATGACAGATGGGATTATGCCAAGTTCTAATTCACAATGGAACGAAAGATGAAAGCTCTCTGCAAACAAATTGAATAATTGGCGGAACTGGTGACTTATCAGCATCAAGTGACTCGTCAGTTAATCAGCCAGAAGCATGCCAGTCTCCTACCTATTGTCATGAATATTCCCTCATCACTTTCAGAAAATGAAATGCTGGAAGACAAAGTAACAAAGAGAGCAAATGCCAAAGCCCGTCGAGATTTAGCCAACAAAAGGGAATTCACCTATTTGGGCCAACCTATGGATGAAATCCTTCATATGTTAATCAATGAAGGAAGGATCAGTTCCCTTCTACCTCTAATCAACCCCCGTTCGGGACGATACAACTATGATGGAGTATGTCAATATCACTCCCAGTCTCGCGGTCACAGTATAGAAGAATGCTGGGCACTCCACCACCATATTCAAAATTTAATCGACAGTGGTGTACTGCGCCTAGTAGATAACGACACTGTGTTGCGTGCAAGTGAGAATGCAGGCCCTACTAAGTGGAAAAGTGTGGTACCAGTCATATCCACTGAAACTGATGGGATTAATACATTACTCACAACGCCAACAATTCAACTCAAGGGAGGCAACAATCCTTTGAAAGTGGCCGCTCCCGAGCCAATCAACTTGCCGCACAGAGCACAATATCCTATTGTTTGCTTGCACAATGTTCCGTGGAATTATGGAGAAGGTGAAGGATCCACCTCACATACAACTGCTGCAGTGTCGAAGGAAAATCCACTGTATCTCCCCCATCGGGTGATGAAGTCCACCACCAAATCAAAGGGGAAAATACCCATGGAGAAGATTGAAAAATTCCTCCGCGCAGTGGGTCATAATGAAGCTGCGGTGGTTTTAAGCTTGAAAGAAGCTCCACAACAAATATCAATTTTGGACTTGGTCCTAACTTCTGAGAATCATCGGAAAGTCTTGTTAAAGGTTCTAGAAGAAGCCTATCTCCCGACATCAGTGGATACGGAAAAGTTTCAACATATGGTTGATCACATTTTCAACAACAATGTGATATCCTTCACTGATGATGACATACTGCCCGAAGGGACCGGTCATTGCAAACCGTTGCACATTGCGATCTTGTCCTCTAGATATATTGTAGCTGCAGTCTTAATAGATGGAGGTTCCTCTCTGAATATCTGCCCATACGCTACCTTCTGCGTGTCTTTCCATGTAGTCAAGATAGACTCGGGATACAAACTGCTCCTGGGACGACCATGGATTCACGTGGCAGGGGCAGTCCCCTCCACTCTTCATCAACAGTTGAAATACATCATCAACAATAGCCTGGTCACAGTCAACGCTGAACCAGAAATTCCTCAGTACGAAGACATGCCATTCATCAATGCCAATGAGGATGTTGAGCCAATTAGTTTTCATACTTTAGAAATAAGCAATATCCAATACCATGCTGTTAAAACGCCACTGCCCGAACCCCAGATTTCTGCCGAGGTGATGTCAGCCACTCAAGAAATGATGTCATTGGGTCATAAACCGGGACAAGGGTTGGGTAAAGATTGCCAGGGTATCAAGTACCCTATTCGCTTAACCAAGCAAGATGGAACAGCTGGACTAGGCTATTCTGCCAGCTTTAGTCACAAAAATCCTAGTAAGCATCAGCAGATTCCTGCAGCTTCAACCATATGGCATTTATCTGCACATTCAAACTCTGATTCCGCACAACCTCCCGTAAAGGTGCCAGCCAATGTAATGGCTATGTTATTTCCCAAGCCGGTACCGGTGAAAAGGAAAGAAATCTTTGTTCCAAATCCCGCAGTGGAAGAAGAGGAACGAAGAATCAAGCAAGATGTTATACGGATGATGTCCGGTATACGCATCATCGTTCATGATGAACATACCAACAGATACACCACAGACGAAGATTGCCCAGACGTAATGGCCATCATTCAGGACAGGGAGGATGATGACAATCCCTCCATCACTGCGGTCCACCCGGACTTTACCCTTGCCAATTGGAACAACATTCCTTGCTTTGGTCGACGAGGGTAAAACGGGCATAACTCTTTCTGCCCTATAGATATAATAACTGCTTACTTTTTTGTACAGTATTAGTAGTTTATTTTACCAGTATATGCTAACACTGTGTATGATCAACGCATTTCATATATACTAAGTGAAAGCATATTTTGTTTCAGGACTCTGAATTTAGATGTTCCCGTACTTGCGGATACGATGCCTCTCCTACACAAGGATTGTACCTTTGATGTAGAGATGAATTCAGCCTTAATGGATATACAGGATGACATTGTGGTGCCTCCAGAAATTCAAGAACGGGTCAAAGACAAACCCAAACCCAACCTTGATCAAACAACTTCTTTCAATCTTGAAACCTTAGAAAGCCCTAAGTTAATCCAGATTGGTTCAGACCTTACCCCAAACCAACGGAATGACATGGTTACGCTATTAACCCAATTCTAGGACGCGTTTGCATGGTCTAATGAAGACATGGTGGGTTTGTCCACTGACATTTCCTTCATCGCCTTCCCATTAAAGAGGGATTTAAGCCAGTTAAGTAGAAACTCAGGCGATTGAAACCTGAGTGGAGTTTAAAGGTGAAAGAAGAAATTGTGAAACAATTTCAAGCTGGCATCATCATGGTGTCTACATATCCTGAGTGGATATCCAACATTGTGCCCGTACCTAAACCTGGAGGGAAGGTGCGAGTTTGCGTGGATTACCGGGACTTGAATAAAGCTTGCTTAAAAGACAGCTTTCCCAGTGCCATTTATCCACATTCTCATTGACAATACTGCGCAATACGACATGTACTCCTTTGCTGATTGTTTTGCGGGGTACCATCAGATCATGGCTATCGAGGAAGATCGTGAGAAGACTGCTTTCATCACTCATTGGGGAACTTTTTGCTATAGACGGTTGTCATTCGGCCTCATCAATGCTGGAGCTACCTATCAGTGAGCTATGATGGCTCTTTTCCACGACTTAATGCATAAAGAGATTGAGATCTACGTGGATGACATCATTGTCAAGTCCCGGAAGGAGGATGACCATATAGACCATCTTAGAAAGTTGTTCAACAGGTTGCATAAGTATAACTTGAAGTTGAATCCAGATAAGTGCGCCTTTGGCGTTAAATCAGGCAAGTTGCTAGGATTTCTAGTCAGCCACAAAGGGATTGAGCTGGATCCTGCCAAAATCCAAGCCATCACTGAAATGCCCATTCCTCAGACAGAGATGGAAATACGGGGATTTTTGGGAAGAATCAACTTCATCAGCAGGTTTATCTCCCAACTCACAACAACCTGTGAGCCAATCTTCAAGCTATTAAGGAAGAACTCCTCCATGAAATGGAATGATGAGTGCCAGAATGCCTTCCTTACAATCAAGAAACAGCTAGTTAAAGCTCCCGTCTTGGTACCACCTAGGGATGATATTCCCCTATTCATGTATCTGTTTGTAAGTGACAATGCCATGGGCTGCATGCTGGGACAGAAAGACGATAGAGGACAAGAACGAGCTATCTATTACCACAACAAAAGGTTTAGCAGCAGTGAACACGAGTACACTCTGATCAAAAAGACTTGTTGTGCTTTGGCATGGGCCTCCATGAGGTTACAACATTACCTCCATGGTCACACAACCCATCTCATATCCCGCGTGGATCCTCTCAAGTACATGTTCAACAAACCCATGTTAAATTGCCGGTTGTCCAGATGGCAGTTGATCCTACAACAATTTGGCATCATATATGTGACTCAAAAGTCCATCAAAGGTCAAGGAATCATGGATCAACTGGCCACCGCACCTTTAGGGGATTTCAAACCCTTGGAAACATATTTCCTCGATGAAGGAGTAATGACAGTACAGCAACACCATCTATACGATACACGCCAATTATGGAAGATGTATTTTGATGGAGCTGTTAATATGGAAGACTCTGGAGCTGCAGAAGTTCTAGTATCTGATACGGGGGAGCAGTATCCCGTCGCCGTCAAATTATAGTTTGTCAGCACCAACAATACGGCTGAGTATGAAGGCTGTCTCATGGGGCTAAAACTTGCCCGTTCAATGGGCATCAGGCGGTTAACTGTCTTTGGAGATTCAGAGCTGGTAATCAGACAATCCACCAGAATATATCAAACCAAGGAACTACATTTGCTGCCTTACCATCGGCAGGATTTGAAGATGGCTATGGAGTTAAAAAAATCTCCTTTCTACATGTTCCTCATAATAGGAATGACTTCGCGGACGCATTAGCAACTTGGGCCTCCATGATTTGTATATCAGACAAGGAACATTTACCGAGCATTATAATTTCCCTGTACAAGGCCCCAGCCTATGGGAATTGCGTTGGAGAAGTATCGGATGAGCTACCTCCCATCCAACATCCTTGGTATCAGCACATCAACGAATATCTACGAGATGGATCTACACCCGCGGAAGAAGCCCGACTGTGAAAAGGTGGATCCATAGACTTGCTATGAAATTCTACATGAGTGGAGATGCGCTCTACAAAAGAGATGCATGACTAGGTCTCCTCAGATGTTTAGACAAAGATTAAGCCCAAAGGCTTATGGATGAAATCCATGGCGGAGTCTGTGGCCCCCACATGAGTGGCCCCCTCCTTGTTAAGAAAGTCCTCAGGATGAGACATTATTGACTATCTCTCAAAGCTGATTACAATGACCATGTCAGGAGATGCTATCAGTGCCAAATGCATGGAAATGCTATACACACCCCTCCACGGGAACTCCACAATATAAGTTCACCTTGGCCCTTCTCAATGTGGGGAATGGACGTTATCGGGCCCATCGATCCCAAAGCCAGTAATGGTCACCGATTTATCTTCACCAAGATCGACTACTTCACCAAGTGGGTAGAAGAAGCCTCCTTCCCCAAGGTTACCAAAGAAGTCATCATTGCTTTCATCAGAAACAATGTCGTTTGTCGATATGGACAACCAGAGGTGATTGTGTTAGACAATGCCAAAACCTCAACAACAAAATGATGGAGGAATTATGCAGTAAATTCCACATCAAACATCTTAACACTGTCATCTATTGTCGGAAGATGAACGGTGATGTTGAAGCAGCTAACAAAAACATCAAGAAGATTATGCAAAAGATGTCCGCCAACCACAAAGATTGGTCTGACCTATTGCCTCTGACTCTGTTAGCCTACAGAACCTCAATGTGCACTTCCACTGGGGCAACCCCCTACGCATTAACCTATCAGATGGAAGCAGTACTCCCCATAGAAGTTGAAATGGAATCCCTCAGAGTGTTGATAGATGCTTAACTGGATGAAGACCAATAGGTACAAGACATGGATAACCAATTGTCTCTAATAGACGAAAGGCGAACCGCGACTATCTTCCATGGTCAGTTATATCAACAAAGGATCGCCCGATCCTACAACACAAAAGTCCGGCTACGACAGTTTAAACAACATGACTTGGTTTTGAAGAAAATCCTTGACAACCAAGATCAATCTAAGGGAAAATTCGCTCCTAACTGGGAAGGCTTGTTCGTTGTCAAAGAAGTATTGACAGGAGGCGCTCTTAGATTACAAGAAATGGACGGCGATGAATTTCCACAACTCATCAACTTAGACACTGTGAAACGGTACTATGTCTGAAGTTTCCATCAAGCAAACACCCTGGTGTTGGAACGTCCGGTCACCAGTCATTTCGGTTCTTTAACCCTTTACCACATACAACTTTTCTACATTTTGCCCCTCAGGGAAACATACTTTTCAAGCCAGCAGCCTGGCTCCTTTGCGTTCCTACGACTTACGTCATCCAACTACGGATTGAACCTCTCGCACTTGCAGTTTGGCTACCCATATATGGGATCAAACTTCTCATACCTGCAATTTATCCTCAACCTAGGATTAAACTTTCTCATCCCCACACTCTGACCTGCACATAGGATCACGCTTTTCATCTCGCCTTGAGGGGCGAACTACGTCGACCTGATCTCCTCTTCAATAGGAGTACGTAGGCAACCATGTTACATGGCCCGGTCGCAATAAAACAAAAACAACAAAAACATTTCTACCCTTACAAAAAACAAAAACAACCAAAAAACATTCCTACACCATTTCTGCCATATACAACGTTGAACCTCTTACACCAGGTTTGAACTACGCAGACGTGATCTCGTCTTCAATAGGAGTACGTAGGCAACCATTCATGGCTCGATCTCACCCCTACCAAAACACAAACCCTTGTCAACTGGTACTGAGATCAAACTTCAATCCACTACATTTCATTCGGCTTCAGACCAAAGGGATGGAATTACCTGAACTCCTCCTAAATAGGAGATTCGGCGACCATCTAAGCTGCGGTCGTACCTTGAAGAGCAACACCAATCCATAAGAGGTGGATTTAACTAGGCTTCTCCTAAATAGAAGTACTGGCGACCATCTGTGGTGCGGTCAATTTCAAAGAGGAAACCCACACTCCTCTCCACATTTTCATTCAAAAACCAGTCCCAAGACACCAAAGATGGTAGGGATACACATAGATCGATGATCCATTCTAAACTATCCAGAGACAACTCAATGTCCATCCACCCAGGAGGAATTCAGAATACATCAAGACCACAAGCCCTGAAGAAGCAGAAAAAATATCAAGCAAATAGCAAGGCATATCTAAAAGGGAATTGATCCAAAAATATGTTTTCCTGTTATATTGATGAGTGAGTTTTATACACATGAATTGGATACATTCGGGCTTAATTTATTGTTGTTCTCAAGTCTTTTAGGATGTTTTTATGTATTTGTGTCTACTCATGCATGTTTTATATTGTTTTGTAGGATTTGGGACAAAAGTTACATGGATCGACGTTTAGGGTGGCTAGATTCGCGTTTTTGGCTTGCCATTTACACAGCAGTCACTTCATAGCCAATTTGACTATATCTCCGGATATTATTTCGCGTAACTTCAAGAATGAAAGTTGTAGATCTACTTTTCCTCTTTCCAGAACATCTTGAATCATCTAAATCAGAGTTTGGACGAAGAAGTTATGGCCATTTTCCCAAAGGACGTCGGAGCAGAAAATGTTGGAAAAAGGAGCAAGCGCCTAGGCGCTCCATACAAGCCTAGACCAAGCGCCTAGGCGCTTGAAATTGCCCTATGATGAGCGCCTAGGCGCTCTAGTGCATAGAAAGTTGCGTTTTTCTGCTGTCAAGTGGGTTTTTGAAGCCAAAGAGGAGTCTGAATGAGGGCTGAGACCAATACAAATAGGAGAGGACTCTAGAAAAGGATAAAGAAGGAATTTTGCAAGGAATCAATCAATTTTTTAAGAGATTTGCAGAGAGAACAACAAGGAAGAAAAGCACGAAGGAGAATTGCAAAGGCTGAAGATCTAAGAGAGAGTTTAAGAGCAAATTCAGAGTTTCTTCTTCTCTTTTCTAGTTTTATCTTTTGTAACTATCTGGGATGTTTGGTTTATTTATCTGGATTATGTTTTTCTTTATTATTATCATGAACTAAATTTTAATTAAGATTGCAACGGAACTTGGTATGTAGTTTAAATTGCAAGCTTCCCATTGATTGAAAGTTGGTTTTTATTGAATTGTTTATTATATCTTATGCTTATTGATTAATTGTTTGGCCAACAATTACTGTGATAATCTATATAAAATTGGAAGATGGAGTATAGATTGAGATCTGGATATGATAACATCTGTTCATATAATCTGAATAGGGTTAATATGATTAGCGTGTAGGATAGGAATATACATATGTGTTTTTTGTATCCATTGGAAGAATTTGTGCATAAGCCCTAATTAACTTGATTCACATAGGAATATAGTGAGTTGATTAACTGGGGTGTTCCTTATAATTCCGCATCTTAAAGATTGGATTTAGGAGGATTTGTTCACGTGTCTTTGGAAGAAGTGCGTGAATATTCATAAAGCATTCTTGGATAACAATTCATATTAATTGATTTATGTTAAATGGGAAGTAAGTTAGTTTAAATGAAATACCAAGGGAAGTTGTAATCTTAACCTGTTAAATCTGCAGTTATTCTTGTGAAATTTTGATTTTAATTATTAGTTTGTTAAGTTTAAATTTAAAATCACAAACAAAATTTTCTTAGTTTAAAATAGGATTAATTGCATTAGAGTTAGTAATTGATAAATATTAGTCTATTTCCTCGTGGGAACGATATCCTTGCTTGCTGAATATTACAATTGAACGCGTATACTTGCGTGGTAAAGTGCTATTAAAAAAAGAGGCAACAAGTTTTTTGCGCCGTTGCCGGGGAATTTAGTTTAATATTTTGTCATTATTGATTTTTATAGCGTTAATCTTAATTTAAACATTTATTTTATTTTATTTTATTTTATTTTGTCTCTAGTCTAATTCCTTTTCAGGCACCATGAACAACTATAACTATTATTGGCTATATTCGAATATGACTCGGCCAAGGGAGGCAAAGAATTATGGACTCGATGAATTGTCAGCACAATTTGGGACACTTTCAAGGAAGATTGATGCTTTATCAGCACAACGTATTCAAAGTGTAGCGGTGATATGTGAGTATTGTGGTGGAAACCATTCGAGTCATCAATGCACCATCAGTTTCGAGTCGTTACAATATAGTGGTAACTTCAGCGATTATCCCAACAATTATGATTATTCCAGTAATTATCATCATGAGTGGGGGAATCCACTAAATCTTTCATGGAGTGATGACAATCAAGCCCAACCCTTTGCTCCATGCCAATCATACACTCCTGAATTACAAGTTCAACTCCCTAATCATGAAGAAGAAAGGATTTTAAACTTGGAAGGACTTATTTCCAAGTTCATGGTTTTGATTGAGGACCAGACGAATAGTCAGGAGATGTCGATTCGAAATCTTGAGAACCAGGCGGGACAACTTTTCAATGCCATCATCAACCGCCCTCAAGGTGAAGTGTCAAGCAACATGGTTCCCGAGACTGATGGATTGCCCATGCTAAATCTGGAATCGGATGTTCCAAAAGAAAAGGATGAGGAAAGGGAGGAGACAAGTGGGGAGCAGGAAAAGAAGGTCGCCAAAGATCTAGCCTTGAGTTCTGACATAGATGAACCGATTTTGATAGTTCCCCATATATCTTCTCCACCAAAGTTTAAGGATCCGGTTAGATTTGTAATCATTTGTCCAATTGGTAGTCATGTCATTGGCAATACTCCATGTGACGTAAAAGCGAGTACAACTTCGAAGCCATGATGCGATGAGTTGGAGAAGATAGAAGAAGAGATTGTTGTGTCTGACACGCCTCAATGCCAGAATTTATTCGCAGATACAATGGAGAAAACGCCTAGATGTTGGACGTTCTTCAATCTAATCTTATATAAACAAAGCATGCTAGGTGACTTTAACTTGATGGCTATCTCAAATGGGAACCTACCAAAAGCTATATTATTTCCGATGGATGGAAGGTTCCTCAACTTTCGAAGAGGAATTGGATAGCATTGACCAGACAAAGTCAGGCTGAAAGACTATAAATCAAGCGCTGACTGGGAGGCAACCCAGGAATTTTTTATATTTATATGCTTTACTAGTTTATTTAGTAGATAGGAATTAAGTTGCTTATTAAGTTCTCTTATAATCTAATCCATGTTGTCTCTCTTATTTGCAGGTATTGGAGGTCCAATGGATAGCAAAATGATCGTCGTCGCCATTGCCACCATCAACTCACGCTTAGCTGATTACAGGGAAGTTCTCTTCTATTTATCGTTATATTCTTACAATGACGACATTGCATTGGTTAAGTTTGGGGGTGTAATTGTCCAGCCCCAGTTCATGCATGTAGTATTCATCTAGTGCATTCATATAGTATTTAGTTAATAGTTTTTCATGTAGTTTGCATTCATAAAAAAAAAATTAAAAAAAAATAAATTTTTTTTTTTAGTTTTTGCATGTTTCCAACCGTTAGATAGTTTAAGTCTGTTTTGGCCAGTGATGAGTTTGGAATTGAGTAGACAAGTATAGTATTGTCTGTTAAGACTTTGATGTTATTTCTTGTTATGAATTGAATCTTTTCCTGTTTGAAACTGGTATAATTAAGGTTAGCACGTTAATAACAGATATGTTGACTGATTAAGTTTAAATTGATACATAATGAATTTCTTAAGGATAATACTAATGTGAAGGAATGAAAGACATGAATAGGCGGAGATGGCTAAATTTAGATAAAAACTTAAGTTTGGGGGAAAAATTTGGGATATATAAGCTTAAACAAAAAGAAAAAGAAAAAGAAAAAATATATATATAATTACCGTGGCTAGTTTTGTTTCAGGGCCTTTGTTACTTGAGTAAGTACGCCCGAAGGGGTATCTTAAAACCTAGCGCCCTAAGGTTTTATATGGTATGGGAGTCGTTGGTCGAAAGCTCGCTAAGGGGTGACACTGTTAGCTTAATGGAATGAGACATTGCACAGTCATGGTTAAAAAAAAAGAAAAAAATAAAATAAAAAAAATATATATAATAAAACGGGAAAAGAGCAAAAAGCCCCCGTGATGAAAAGTAAAGCATAAGTATCCCGGATTGGACTCTTGAACTTGGTGGATGTTTGACTTTAGTTGGATCTAGCTTGTTCATGAATTTTGTGAATTTGCACTGTATGATGCCTTCGAAGATATCTATTATGTCTTAAATTTGACTTTATATCAGTTAACATTGTTGTGGAGCACACACGCACTATATCAATGATAACAGTATAAGATTTGATGATTGATTGAGAAATTACTGATTTATTTAAATATGATGTATTATCATGTTTACTTGATTTCTCTAAGGCCGGTTAAATAGACTTGTTTCTGTCATTACTGTTGGATTCGTAGGCATATAGATTAGTTTCATTACATTGCATTGCATAACATTTTTGTGTTTTTGTTTGAGGACAAGCAAATGTTTAAGTTTGGGGGTATTTGATGAGTGAGTTTTATACACATGAATTGGATACATTCGGGCTTAATTTATTGTTGTTCTCAAGTCTTTTAGGATGTTTTTATGTATTTGTGTCTACTCATGCATGTTTTATATTGTTTTGTAGGATTTGGGACAAAAGTTACATGGATCGACGTTTAGGGTGGCTAGATTCGCGTTTTTGGCTTGCCATTTACACAGCAGTCACTTCATAGCCAATTTGACTATATCTCCGGATATTATTTCGCGTAACTTCAAGAATGAAAGTTGTAGATCTACTTTTCCTCTTTCCAGAACATCTTGAATCATCTAAATCGGAGTTTGGACGAAGAAGTTATGGCCATTTTCCCAAAGGACGTCGGAGCAGAAAATGTTGGAAAAAGGAGCAAGCGCCTAGGCGCTCCATACAAGCCTAGACCAAGCGCCTAGGCGCTTGAAATTGCCCTATGATGAGCGCCTAGGCGCTCTAGTGCATAGAAAGTTGCGTTTTTCTGCTGTCAAGTGGGTTTTTGAAGCCAAAGAGGAGTCTGAATGAGGGCTGAGACCAATACAAATAGGAGAGGACTCTAGAAAAGGATAAAGAAGGAATTTTGCAAGGAATCAATCAATTTTTTAAGAGATTTGCAGAGAGAACAACAAGGAAGAAAAGCACGAAGGAGAATTGCAAAGGCTGAAGATCTAAGAGAGAGTTTAAGAGCAAATTCAGAGTTTCTTCTTCTCTTTTCTAGTTTTATCTTTTGTAACTATCTGGGATGTTTGGTTTATTTATCTGGATTATGTTTTTCTTTATTATTATCATGAACTAAATTTTAATTAAGATTGCAACGGAACTTGGTATGTAGTTTAAATTGCAAGCTTCCCATTGATTGAAAGTTGGTTTTTATTGAATTGTTTATTATATCTTATGCTTATTGATTAATTGTTTGGCCAACAATTACTGTGATAATCTATATAAAATTGGAAGATGGAGTATAGATTGAGATCTGGATATGATAACATCTGTTCATATAATCTGAATAGGGTTAATATGATTAGCGTGTAGGATAGGAATATACATATGTGTTTTTTGTATCCATTGGAAGAATTTGTGCATAAGCCCTAATTAACTTGATTCACATAGGAATATAGTGAGTTGATTAACTGGGGTGTTCCTTATAATTCCGCATCTTAAAGATTGGATTTAGGAGGATTTGTTCACGTGTCTTTGGAAGAAGTGCGTGAATATTCATAAAGCATTCTTGGATAACAATTCATATTAATTGATTTATGTTAAATGGGAAGTAAGTTAGTTTAAATGAAATACCAAGGGAAGTTGTAATCTTAACCTGTTAAATCTGCAGTTATTCTTGTGAAATTTTGATTTTAATTATTAGTTTGTTAAGTTTAAATTTAAAATCACAAACAAAATTTTCTTAGTTTAAAATAGGATTAATTGCATTAGAGTTAGTAATTGATAAATATTAGTCTATTTCCTCGTGGGAACGATATCCTTGCTTGCTGAATATTACAATTGAACGCGTATACTTGCGTGGTAAAGTAGCTATTAAAAATTTAGGCAACATATATATAATGCTGATTGATCTATACAATGTAAATTGTACATGACAAAATGGCTAAGCTAGTCTGTGCTGAAAAATACAAGCTCATCTACAAGTCAGGGTATATGCGAGCTAACAAGCCCAACATGGCGTCCCTCTCAGAAGAAGGAGGTGAAGCTGTGGTCTCCTGTATGAGAATATCCACACGACCCAATAGATCTGTAGCCATCTGTATGGTGACCATATGATCATCAATATATGCGCTCATCTCTGCGATCATGCCAGTTGTAAGGGACCTCACGGCAGTACAATCTATGACGGCTACATCCCGGGCAGATATAGCACTATCCCGCTCAACTATCACTGCATCTCTGGCTGATCTGGCCTTATCCCGCTCAACAACAGTGGCATCTCTGTGAGCTAATACCTCTTCTCTCTCTAATAGAGCTGCGTCTCTCCCATCAAGGGCAGTCAACATCATAGATCGATCCTGATCTCTCTCAAAGGTCGTCAGATGAAGACTCTGCTCTAAGTACTGTGTCCGAGTGCTGAATCACAACAGTACTGGTACTAGGAGAATCCGGAAGAAATGCTGGCAACCCAGCAGCGGGATCCTCCTCGATGTATGAATCGATGTCCTCCATGGGCTCTATATCACCTGACTCACTATCCGGTACTGTGGACACTACCGCAGCCGATAAAATCTCTGTCTCCATCCATGCGAAATACTCTGCAGAACAACCTGGATGACTGATAGAAAAAGAAGCTATCTCACACTGATCCCAACAAGCATACACACGGGATCGGTTCTCTGCTGAGAGATAAGCTAAACGCTGACCTATTGCCCCCACAAAAGGATGGAAATCTTGGAACTTGTCGAACTGCGACATCATGGCTAGTGGGTGATAAGTAGTCATGCCCCTCAAGCTTGCTAGAGGGAGGAAGTCTATGCCCGGAGCGTGAGTAATGAAGTTGTATGGTGAGCAAAGCCCCAAGCATAGCAATATGCTAAATGGATCTCTGATATCTGCCAAAAATCCGGACCAAGACAGAGCATTTATACACTCCGATTGATGAAAGGAGTATGACATGGCTACATCATGGGTGAACCAAAACCCATGCCATCTAAGGGTACCAACCGGTCTCAAGTGTGACAACCCGAGAATTTAGACAATTTATGAAAATCTTAAATGATTGATTTAAGGTTAAATAATAGACCTAGACAGGAAATAAGTGTATGGAATTGGCAGTTATGTAATGAAATTTTAAGAATTTCAAAAGTTTTGGACAAGACTTGAATTATGTGATAGACTGTAAGTGATAGTCTAGTAATGAGGTATAAGATTATGGTAGATTTAAAATTCTTTTGAAGAATTATCAGTGATAAGTATTGAAGTGAATACTAGTTGGTATATTTGATTATATATGTGAATCGTAATGATTTAAGATCAAGGATTGATCAGATAAGTTATAACTTTAGCAAAACCCTAAAGTTACGTTAATCATACGTTTATTAAGTTAGAAAAATCTAACGAATTGTTAGAAACCTTAACGGTACGCTCAGAAACTTTAGTTTTAGTTTCGGGAATCCGAAACCCTAAATTTATGATATGAATATGGTGATTAAGTTAGAAAACCCTAACGTCTGATGAGAAAACCTAGAAATCGGTTCTGGAAACCCTAGTTTCAGTTTCGAGAATTTGAAACCCCAATTTGGGAATCCTAATGCGGAGTAATAAACCCTAAGGGTTAAAAAGTTGTGTGTAAGGAGTATGAACATTATGTGATGGTTTATATTTGTTTATTATATAAACAAACAAAAGAAACTAGTGTAACCCTAATTATATATTAGGAATGAAGGACTTAATAACTTAAGGGTTATGGGAAAAGAGAATTGTGGTATTTAGAATACTTACTAATTCTAGGAGATTTATTTTATATATCTCAAATGATTAATTTTATAACCTAATTATAGCAAGTCTAATTGGGTTAAGGAAATAGATGTGCATGATCAAGGATTGGTGTTATAATTGAGGAAGTAAAAACCCTAAGTAAATGATTTGGGTTGGATGAGAATTTAAGGAATTGGACTATGTATATGTATAGCCCAAGTGTTGACCAAAGAAATTGATTAGAGGACCAAGCAAGACATTAAAGGAATGGCCCAATTTTTAGCCCAAGTGGGAGAGGAATTTTTGGACATTTGTTAACTCAAATAAGAGGTAAAATAGAAAGCAAATTGGGAGCATTTTTTAGCCAAGTGGCCGGCTAAGAGAGAAGGATTAAAGGGGGGAAATGAATGTGGCATTAATGGCTCACTTTAGTTGGTTACCAACTCTCAACAACCCCTTCCCATGTGTCATTTTTTTATGGTCCAACATATTAACATTTCTTGCAAGAAAAGCTTGGTAATTGAAAAGAAAGAAAGAGAGCTTGTGGGATCAAAAAGCTAAGGCCATATGGCCGGTTATTGCTCTAGAAGAAAAGGAGATTGGGAGATATCAAAATATATCTATAGATTCTCCAACACTTAGATCATATTTTTGTTTCCTTTCATCACTTTTATTATTCTTGCTAGAACACAAGAAAAAAGAGAGAGGGAGAGAGAAGAGGAAGCCATGTTCGGCCATCCTAAGAGGAGAAGGAGGAGATTTTGATGTTCATACAATCAAGATCCATATACATCTTTGAAGGGAGAAAGGAAATCAAGCTAAGGTTTAAATCCTTTTTGTTTAGTTTATTTTTTTGATGGTTGTAAATCAAAATTTGGAGTTCTTGATCTTCAAAACTCTAGATCTACATGATTTAGAGTGTTTTATGTATGGATCTATCCATTTTAAGTTTCAAAAGTTAGATCTATAGCATGAATTGGAGGATAGGTTTTCAAAAGATAGAAAACCTAATTTTTTTTTCTTAAGATTTGATTGTGTTTGATGCTTGTTTGAGGAACTAAGAAACTTTGTTTATAAACTCAAAAGCCATGTATATACATGTTGATGAGTGTATCATGTTTAGATCTAAACATATTGGGTGTTGATTTTGTTGAAATCAAAAGGAATAGAAAAATGGAATTTTTCCGGAAAGTTTGAACTTATAAGGTGTGAGCTAGGTTTTGATTATATTTTTGAAATATATGATGACTATTTATGATTTATGCTCTTGATATGTTAGATATATGTGTTAAGGGTAAAATCCTTTTGGAATCATGCAAATAGGTTGAAAAATGAGCAAGTTATGGGATTTCTCCCAAACTACACAAAGTTAAGAAAACTGTGAAATGGACAGTTTTGGAACAGTCACTTCCGGGCTAAATTCCGGGAGCATAACATGTCCAAATATGAATTGTGATATATGAAAATTGTAGTTCGGAAAGATAGGAACCCAACAAAATTGACGGATCATTAATCGGAGTTACAGAACTCGTTTTATATAAGTTTTAGCAAAGGACTCCAAAACTGCCAAACGTCAAAAAGTTTCTGCCCAAACATTTCCGGGGGCTGTTTCGGACATTTAGTTAATGAGAAAAATTCCAGGGTTTTGGGAAATGAAAATATATGGTAATATGTAGCTCGTGTCCAAAAATGAGCTGATTCCGAGTTAAAACGACCAAGTTATGACCGTTATAATTTTTGTGATTTTCCGACGGAAATCGCTATAAACGGAGTTCTACAACTCCGATTGCCACGAAATTTAAAATGGAGTTCACGTTAACATATGTAAGGTTATGCCAAAAGATGGGCATTACTGGAGTTAAGCACGAGGTAGCTAATTTCTTAAGCTACGCACTAGTATTAATTTTTTGAAAAATTATCTAAGAAAGTTAAATAAATTATGGAATAAAATAGTATTAATAATTTAAAAATCATATAAAAATGATTTAAGTGTTATAAAAATATTTTAATTTATAAAATATAACTTTTGATATTTTGACATGAAAATATTAATATTAATATTAATATTAATTATCGGATAATGGATTTAAGTGTTGGAAAATCATATAAAAATGATTTTAAGGTATTAAAAATACTTTGATATATTATAATTATATTATAATATTTATGTAATAATTTTCATTAATATTTTATATTAAATGAATATTAATGATTAAGGAATTATGTGGTATTTAATTTATTTAAATACGGTTTTAAAATGGTGATAAATCATAAGGGATAGGATATCGTGATGGAATAATTATCAAAGGATGATAATTGTAACGCCCCAAAAAAATTGAACATTTTGTAATTTCTTTTAATAATGAATAAAATAATATTATTTATTATTATTGCGTGTTGAGATGATGGATGTCGTTCTATAACCTAGAAACGTCGTAACGCCGTAGTATTTTAACTACGTGGGAGAATTAAAGTGTTTGAATTTCTAAAACGAAAATAAAAGTTTTCTGATAAATTTTCCGAAAAACACTATTCATCAATTTCTGCTCGAGAATTATTTTTGAACTTCCGAGAAATACGTAATGTTATAATATCGAGATGATATCGATTATGTAATAATAATCTAAGTATGGAAAATGAAATATTTCGCATGCGTACCTAATTTGAGATAGTTAGGTTATTAAGCGTTAAAAGAATGAAGTTGTGATCGTATAATGTGTAAACATTATATGGAGTAAGGAATGGAGGTATAATACGACGTATTGTATTATTATGTACGAAGAACGAGATATCGTATATTTCGAATTAATATACGAGATAGCATACGAGAATTATACGTAGGATATGTATGTTAAGTTATTGAATTTAAGATAATGGACTTGTGGGATTTCTAGTTTATTGATAGAATCCCAAGTGTATGATTATCACAAGTCCAATCTATTGTAACTCAAGCCCAATAGGAAAGTAGTTGGATTAATTAACCAAGCCCAAGGTGAAGCCTTGACCCATGGGTCAAACCAAGTGAGGAAGTGGGTAGTCTTGATGGGCAAGGATTAAGTGTGATGACCAAGTGTTGTGGTGAGCAAGTAAAAGAAGTGGCTAGCAAGAAGACTTGAAGGTTAAGTTGTGAATAGTAAGGAGGTGGAATGAGGAGGTGGGATTGATTATTGTCCATTTTGCCCCAAGCTTTGGTGGCCTATAAATACCAAGTTCATTTCATTTTTGTTGGTTGTTTTGTTATCATCCAACACTTTCCTCTCAAGTATATAAGCTACTTATTTGGTAGAGAGAATAAGTCACTTAAAGCACTTATAAGCCACTTCAACCTTTGATAGTTTCCAAAGCAAATAGAAGTCTTCAAGGGTAAGACTCATTTTCTTTTATCTATATCTTTTCTATGATAGGACTGATAGAGAAGGGGGATTGATTGAGGATAACATGTAATAAGTTATAAGGAATGAACTTAAGCCGAATAAGTTGAATAAGCAACTTGAACCCTAATAAGTTGTTAGGATCATGAAGGACTTGTCATATGATGTTAATATGTTGTTTATAACATGAGAACATTGATTGAAGGACTTAAATTATTGGTAAGTCATGAGTATGAAGATTTCTAGTTCATAAGTTGAGAAAGTCAATGACTTATGAAAATAAGTCAAAAACCTACTTTGATTATAAGTTGGTGTAGTAAATAACTTGAAATGATGATATGTTGGTTAAAATCCACTTAGAACGCTTAGTATGGTTGATTTGACGAACTTTGCACGATTAGACGATTAACGTCGAATTCGTGAAAGTCTCGGAATAGAAGTCATATTTTGTGTTGGAAGTTGAAAACGTTGGTTTTTGATGGAGACAAGTCATTGTAGTCATTATAGAGTCGTGGACTCGAAAATGACCGGATTCCGACTTAGAACGAAGAAATGAGTGTTGAACGTTCACGAACGTTTATCGTTTTCGTTAAAATGGACTAATAGGTCAAATTTTAGCAAATGAAGTCAAATAGATAAAATTCTTGCATGAACACATAGATTATGAAATTTGTGAACCGTAGGCTTTTGAACGGACCAATTCAGAGTTAAAACGAAGAAGTTATGCGTCCGGGAAGTTAGCAAAATTTTCAAAAACTGCAAAATTTTCTGAGAACCAGAGTCCGCGCCGCGGCACGACTCTAAGCCTTCTTGGCCGCGCCGCAGCGCGAGGCTGGATGATAGCACACTGCTAACTCGCGCCGCAGCGCGAGTTACAGACCAATTAGTGGCGCCGCGGCGCCAGTGCAAGGAAGAAGATAGAGAAGAAGGGTTCCAAGTGTAGAATGAAAGAGGGATTAATAGTAATGAATTGTGATGTAATCACAACATAACT
Source organism: Panax japonicus (assembly GCA_020205505.1). Taxonomy (NCBI): domain Eukaryota; kingdom Viridiplantae; phylum Streptophyta; class Magnoliopsida; order Apiales; family Araliaceae; genus Panax; species Panax japonicus. The sequence goes on along the minus strand of CM035101.1, from coordinate 56,946,884 downwards.
AAGACATTGTAAGGTGATTGTAATACACTAATGCATGTTTATAATCAATCAAAGACGAGCGGGATATGAAAGACGTAATGAAAGCCGAAACCCTTAATAACGAAACTAAGTTAGAATTACATTGAGATGAAGGGTAAAGTATAATAGAAAACATACCTGGTTAATTATGAACTAATATGGTACGTTATATGATTATGAATTGTAGAATCACAAAGACTTAAAGTGTACGTGTATTAACCAGTAAGCAGACACCAAAGGCAAGTATTCTAACCCTTGTTCCAGTTCAGTCTGGACAAGCTTTGTAATTCATGTTCTCTTTCACATGAAATCTAGAATGATGAAGTCTTAAGCCAATTCTTCCGGCTAGACTTATATTATGATTCTGTCAAGCATGATTTGTAAATTACCGAATTATATTGGTATGGTTTTCAATCGAAGACCACGCATGTTCAAATGTTTTTGTCGTTTAACGACAAGCACGTGAGGTTGCCACAATTAAACGTATACACGTTTAAAGAATGCAGTGTTGATCAACATAGAGTACTATGAGCTGATCACTCAGAAGTGCTCGTAAGCTATGCCGGACTTACGGACTTAGTGCCGGGATGTCCTTTTCAAAAGAACTTATGTATGCTCATAATCTTGAGCCATAATTGTTATTCTACTGAATGTTGATGGAAAAACGTTTACAAGGAAATGAAGTGCTATTTTGAATCACCGATAGTACTTCGTAACTATTGTTCAGTTACTGGAGATATATTAGTTCTATGTTTCAAGCATGTTGTTTATTAGAATTATAGTACTTGCTGAGCTAGCCATGCTCACTCTTGCTTGAACCATATGAACACAGCTAAGATCGAACGGACTGAAGGATCCGGCAAGGATAAAGGCAAGGCGAAGAAGAACCCGTAGCATACTTATGTAATAGTATAGGAAGAATGTCTGTAATATATTGATATTATGACAAGAACAAATGAAAGGGTTACAAAGAACCTGGGTAATGTAATATTACTTTGATATATATGGAGTTATATTAGTCCTCTTGTGACTATTTGAGGAAATGTGTGAATGAATGGTAGTACCGTGTAGCACCATTTGTCGGGTTGGAAGAGACCCGGATTTGGGGGCGTCACAGGTTGGTATCAGAGCAAGAGGTTATAAAACTTAAGGGGGGGAATTAAAACCTTAAGCCATAACCTTAGGAAGAATCAAAGAAATACAAGAAGAAAATAACCTTATAAAAATGCATTATGATTATGATATGTATGTTTATTATTCTACTGACGTGTACTAATCAACTCATTTGTTTTATGTAGATGTCAGGAGTAAACGGGATGTTTGTTTATAAACAGACCATAAGTGAAGAGTCGGTGAACCAAGTAGAGGTTGTACTGAACCCTATAGCAGCAGAGCCAGAAGTAGTAATCATTGAGTCTGAAGACTCAGAAGAAGCTGACTACATGTCAGTATTTGACGGGATGATAGAGGAGGAGGTAGAGACAGTCTCCTTTAACCCAGTGGCTATAGCAGCAGAGATACCTCCTGGGGGGTCGATGATGTCTCTGTTTATGTCAGTGTTGGATAGAAATATCCATTACTGTCAGGAGGTTAAGTAGCTGAAGGCAGAGCTTCAAATGCTTATAGAGGACAAGACTGATGTCGAGTCCATGTGGGAGCAGGAGCATGACGAGAGGATTTTGGCTAAGAACAAAGTCCAGGATTTAAAGCATGAGGTCTTGGAGCTTAAGGAGGAGCTCAAGACAAAAGTGCAGAAAATAGGGAGGATGTCCTATATCTATAGGAGTTCTCACACGGATTTTCAGCAGCAGGTAGCTGGATATCCGGTGGAGGTGGGGCAAACGCGGCATACTATTAGCCGTGATATCATTGCCGGTCTAGCCAAGTCAGATTTCAATAATGCCTTGAGGCAGATGTAGTTTAGTGGTGGTTAGAGTAGTTTGTAGATATTTTTGGTAAGTAGTAGTGATGTAAAACCCTTTTTGTATAGTAAAGGGTAGTCTTTTGTAAATCCCAATTTTTGGAAAGTGATAGCGGGAAAGTAATGTAATCAGCTTAGGCTGAGTATGTAACCGATGTAGTATTATACTACAAAGAATGTATATAAGGATCGTTTTATGGAAAGCAATGAGTTATGAATGTTTGGAGTTATTGTTTTATATTAATGATAGCTAATAAAGGAAGGAATAATAACGCAATGTGTTTATTGTATCAGGCAAAATGCCGCCGAGAAGAGTGCAACGTAATCAAGGTGCGAACGTAAATCAACCGGAGGGAGGTCCGGTTAACGCGATGCAGGAGTTTGTTAATTTATTAACAGCCGCCTTTAATAGAACAGGGGCTAATATCCCCGTAAATCCAGGAGTAGCACGAGCTACTACCTTTAAGGATTTTAAGAGTGTAGGTCCGCCGGAGTTCAAAGGAACTACGGACCCAATCGAAGCCCAAACGTGGGTTAAGGAGATAGAGAAGGCATTTGTAATTGCAAATGTTGATGAGTCCCAGAAGGTTGCCTTTGCAACCTATATGATGAAGGGAGAGGCCAATTTTTGGTGGGAAGCCAATCAGGCTAGGGTCGGGATAACGACTTTAACGTGGGATAGATTCAAGGAGATATTCTTCGAGAACTATTTTCCCACGAGCATGCAGGGAAGGATGGAGATGCGGTTTTTAGAGCTGAAACAAGGGGAAATGACGGTTCCCCAATACGCTGCCAAGTTCAATGAACTGGCTAGGTTCGCTCCTACACCAAGTGGATACCGAGGTGAGGAAGGCGAGACGGTTCGAGCAGGGCTTGAAACCCTGGCTCTATAACCGTATATCCGTATTCCAAAGTACTTCTTTTGGGATCGTTTTAGAGAAGGCGATAATCGCCGAAGGTGGTAGTGAGGCGTTGAGCCAATACCACAAGGAAAAGAGGAATAAGGGGAAGGTTGACGGGAGAGTCAAGATTGAGAGAACCAGTGGGAGTGGCGAGGGTCAGAAGAGGAAGGTAATTAACTCTGAGAATACCGGAGGGAAGCAAGGAGACCCGAAGAGAAGAATGGAGGCCTGCAAGACCTGTGGAAAGACTCATTTAGGAGTCTGTCTCAAGGGGAAGGCCTTCTGTTACAACTGCGGACAGGAGGGGCACATTGCGCCAAATTGTCCGAGTCCAAAAAAGAATCATGGATGCTTTGTGTGTGGATCAACCGACCACATGGCAAAGAACTGCCCGAAGAAGGGGACGGATGGGAATCGGGGCACTAATAGCGGTAAGTTAGCTATTGGGGGTCCAGCTCAGTCGGGTAGGCCGATGGGTCGTACCTTTAACATGACAGTCCAGGATGCGGTTGCATCAGGGGACGTCGTTGCAGGTATTATCCCGATCAACGATATTAATGCGTACGTGCTATTTGATTCGGGTGCTACCTGTTCATTTATAGCATGCGGTTTTGCTAGACAATTAGGACTACTTCCCGAAAAGTTACCTATACCTGTAAATATTAAGGTAGCAAACGAAGATATAATTCCTATTGAAGATGTTCATAGGAGTTGTTGTGTAGATATACGGGGTTGTAAATTATCGGTAGATTTATTACCAATAAAGTTAGAAGAATTCGATGTAATTCTCGGAATGGATTGGTTAGTAAACCATGGAACAAATACCTATAGTGAGGGAATTCACCGATGTATTTCCGAGTGAATTACCTGGTCTTCCGCCGGATAGAGAGACAGGATTTATGATAGACATTGTGCCAGGAGCGGCACCAGTTTCTAGGGCACCGTATTGTATGGCGCCAGTAGAGATGAAGGAGTTGATGGTGCAGTTATAAGAACTGTTGGATAGGAAGTACATTCAGCCGAGTGTGTCACCGTGGGGAGCACCGGTACTGTTTGTCAAGAAGAAGGATGGATCGTTAAGACTTTGTATCGACTACAGAGAAGTTGAACAAGTTAACGATAAAGAATAAATACCCATTGCCCAGGATCGATGATCTCTTTGATCAGCTGAAAGGGGCTAATTATTTTTCTAAAATAGATTTACGAACGGGGTATCATCAGTTGAAGGTTAGGAAGGAGGACGTGCCAAAGACAGCATTCAGGACTCGTTATGGTCATTACGAGTTTTTAGTGATGTCATTTGGGTTGACAAATGCACCAGCTGCATTCATGGATATGATGAACAGAGTGTTCAAACAATATTTGGATAAGTTCGTCGTGGTGTTTATAGATGATATTCTAGTCTATTCTAAGACGCCAGAAGATCATTCTGAACACCTTAGATTAGTGTTGGAGACATTAAGGAATGAGAAGTTGTATGCGAAATTCACAAAGTGTGAATTTTGGTTAGAGAAGGTGCAATTTTTAGGTCATGTCATTGACCATGAGGGGATTTCAGTGGATCCAGCGAAAGTAGAAGCCGTGATGAATTGGGAACAACCGGAAACGCCGACTGAGGTGCGGAGTTTCCTAGGGTTAGCGGGTTACTATCGGAGATTTATCCAGGATTTTTCAAAGATAGCTACTCCGTTGACTAATTTGACGAGGAAGACGGTGAAATACGCTTGGACTGACAAGTGTGAGAACAGTTTCCAAGAACTAAAGAATAGGTTGAGTGAGGCACCTGTGTTGTCATTACCCGATGACACGGGAAATTTTGTAGTTTATAGTGATGCTTCGCATAGAGGACTTGGTTGCGTGCTCATGCAGCATGGCAAGGTCATTGCGTATGCATCTAGGCAGTTGAAGGATTATGAGAAAGTTTACCCTACTCATGATCTAGAACTAGCCGCGGTAGTTTTTGCTCTAAAGATATGGAGACATTATCTTTATAGAGAAAAATGTGAGATATACACGGACCATAAATGTCTAAAATATATCTTCACACAGAAGGAGTTGAATATGAGGCAGAGAAGATGGCTGGAGTTGATAAAGGATTACGACTGTGAAATCCTGTATCACCCTGGAAAAGCCAATGTAGTTGCCGATGCCTTAAGTAGAAAGGGTCGGGAAAAGTTGTCTTTGTTAACGGCTCAAACTGAGTTAATAACAGAGATGGCTAGGATGGAGTTAGAAGTGAAGCTGCCCAGTGAAGAAGAAGGACCAATGTTGTTTGCAATGGAGATGCAACCAACCATCGTAGAGAGAGTTAAGGAGGTGCAACTCAAAACTGATGAGTGTGACCGGATGAAGGAACGGCTGACCAACGAAAAAGATACTAAATATAGTCTTGATAACGATGGATTGTTGAGATTTGACGGAAGAATTTGGGTTCCGGATGAGACGGAATTAAAGGAGCAGGTTCTACAAGAGGCTCATAGTTCAAGGTTTTCGATTCATCCTGGTAGCACTAAGATGTATCAAGACCTTCGACAGAGTTTCTGGTGGCCGAACATGAAGAGAGAGATTGCTGAGTACGTTAGTAAGTGCTTAACTTGTCAGAGAGTTAAGGCTGAACATCAACGACCTAGTGGCTTGTTACAGTCATTAGAGATTCCGGAGTGGAAATGGGAGAATATCACAATGGATTTTGTGGTGGGACTTCCGACTACTCATAAGGGGTATGATGATCAGCTCACTTTTTGCCAATTAGGGTTAAGTATAACTTAGACCAGTTAGCTAGACTTTATATTAAGGAAATAATCTCTAGACATGGAGTGCCAGTATCGATTGTGTCAGATCGTGATCCACGATTCACGTCGAACTTTTGGAGAAGTCTGCAAGAGCAGTTGGAAACGCAGTTGAAGCTAAGTACGGCGTATCATCCACAAACGGATGGACAAAGCGAGAGGACAATTCAGACATTAGAAGATATGCTAAGAACTTGCGTTATGGAATTAAAGGGTAGTTGGGATGATCATCTACCATTAGTGGAGTTTGCGTATAACAATAGTTATCATGCAAGCATAGGTATGCCGCCTTACGAAGCTTTGTATGGTAGGAAATGCAGAACGCCTCTGTATTGGGATGAGGTAGGAGAACGCCGAATGTTGGGACCAGAATTGGTGCAACAGACATCGGATATTGTTAAAAAGATTCGGATGCGTCTCTTAGCAGCTCAAGACAGACAGAAGAAGTTTACAGATCCGCATAGAGAGAATCGAGAGTTTGAAGTGGGTTCACACGTATTCCTAAAAGTATCTCCCTGGAAAGGAAAGATACGTTTTGGGAAGAAAGGAAAGTTAAGTCCGAGATTTATAGGACCTTTTGAGGTTTTAAAACAGGTAGGTGAGGTAGCTTACATGGTAGCGTTACCTCCAGACCTAGAACGAATACATAATGTATTTCACGTTTCGGTATTGCGTCCTTATAAGTCGGATTATAAGCACGTGATAGAATACGAGCCTATTCATGTCGAGAAGGACTTAACGTACGAGGAAACGCCAATTCAAATTGTCGATAAGAAAGAACAAGTTCTGCGGAACAAAAGTATAGTTTCAGTAAAGGTGATATGGAAGAACCACGATGCAGAAGAAGCAACGTGGGAGTTGGAAGAAATGATGAAGAAGAATTACCCGAATTTATTTGTGTAATTTTTTTTATATATAGCGAGATTCTGGGGACAGAATCCTTATAAGGGGGAGAGAGTGTAACGCCCCAGAAAAATTGAACATTTTGTAATTTCTTTTAATAATGAATAAAATAATATTATTTATTATTATTGCGTGTTGAGATGATGGATGTCGTTCTATAACCTAGAAACGTCGTAACGCCGTAGTATTTTAACTACGTGGGAGAATTAATGTGTTTGAATTTCTAAAACGAAAATAAAAGTTTTTTGAGAAATTTTCCGAAAAACACTATTCATCAATTTCTGCTCGAGAATTATTTTTGAACTTCCAAGAAATACGTAATGTTATAATATCGAGATGATATCGATTATGTAATAATAATCTAAGTATGGAAAATGAAATATTTCGCATGCGTACCTAATTTGAGATAGTTAGGTTATTAAGCGTTAAAAGAATGAAGTTGTGATCGTATAATGTGTAAACATTATATGGAGTAAGGAATGGAGGTATAATACGACGTATTGTATTATTATGTACGAAGAACGAGATATCGTATATTTCGAATTAATATACGAGATAGCATACGAGAATTATACGTAGGATATGTATGTTAAGTTATTGAATTTAAGATAATGGACTTGTGGGATTTCTAGTTTATTGATAGAAGCCCAAATGTATGATTATCACAAGTCCAATCTATTGTAACTCAAGCCCAATAGGAAAGTAGTTGGATTAATTAACCAAGCCCAAGGTGAAGCCTTGACCCATGGGTCAAACCAAGTGAGGAAGTGGGTAGTCTTGATGGGCAAGGATTAAGTGTGATGACCAAGTGTTGTGGTGAGCAAGTAAAAGAAGTGGCTAGCAAGAAGACTTGAAGGTTAAGTTGTGAATAGTAAGGAGGTGGAATGAGGAGGTGGGATTGATTATTGTCCATTTTGCCCCAAGCTTTGGTGGCCTATAAATACCAAGTTCATTTCATTTTTGTTGGTTGTTTTGTTATCATCCAACACTTTCCTCTCAAGCATATAAGCTACTTATTTGGTAGAGAGAATAAGTCACTTAAAGCACTTATAAGCCACTTCAACCTTTGATAGTTTCCAAAGCAAATAGAAGTCTTCAAGGGTAAGACTCATTTTCTTTTATCTATATCTTTTCTATGATAGGACTGATAGAGAAGGGGGATTGATTGAGGATAACATGTAATAAGTTATAAGGAATGAACTTAAGCCGAATAAGTTGAATAAGCAACTTGAACCCTAATAAGTTGTTAGGATCATGAAGGACTTGTCATATGATGTTAATATGTTGTTTATAACATGAGAACATTGATTAAAGGACTTAAATTATTGGTAAGTCATGAGTATGAAGATTTCTAGTTCATAAGTTGAGAAAGTCAATGACTTATGAAAATAAGTCAAAAAACTACTTTGATTATAAGTTGGTATAGTAAATAACTTGAAATGATGATATGTTGGTTAAAATCCACTTAGAACGCTTAGTATGGTTGATTTGACGAACTTCGCACGATTAGACGATTAACGTCGAATTCGTGAAAGTCTCGGAATAGAAGTCATATTTTGTGTTGGAAGTTGAAAACGTTGGTTTTTGATGGAGACAAGTCATTGTAGTCATTATAGAGTTGTGGACTCGAAAATGACCGGATTCCGACTTAGAACGAAGAAATGAGCGTTGTACGTTCACGAACGTTTATCGTTTTCGTTAAAATGGACTAATAGGTCAAATTTTAGCAAATGAAGTCAAATAGATAAAATTCTTGCATGAACGCATAGATTATGAAATTTGTGAACTGTAGGCTTTTGAACGGACCAATTCAGAGTTAAAACGAAGAAGTTATGCGTCCGGGAAGTTAGCAAAATTTTCAAAAACTGCAAAATTTTCTGAGAACCAGAGTCCGCGCCGCGGCGCGACTCTAAGCCTTCTTGGCCGCGCCGCAGCGCGAGGCCGGATGATAGCACACTGCTAACTCGCGCCGCAGCGCGAGTTACAGACCAATTAGTGGCGCCGCGGCGCCAGTGCAAGGAAGAAGATAGAGAAGAAGGGTTCCAAGTGTAGAATGAAAGAGGGATTAATAGTAATGAATTGTGATGTAATCACAACATAACTAAGACATTGTAAGGTGCTTGTAATACACTAATGCATGTTTATAATCAATCAAAGACGAGCGGGATATGAATGACATAATGAAAGCCGAAACCCTTAATAACGAAACTAAGTTAGAATTACATTGAGATGAAGGGTAAAGTATAATAGAAAACATACCTGGTTAATTATGAACTAATATGGTACGTTATATGATTATGAATTGTAGAATCATAAAGACTTAAAGTGTACGTGTATTAACCAGTAAGCAGACACCAAAGGCAAGTATTCTAACCCTTGTTCCAGTTCAGTCTGGACAAGCTTTGTAATTCATGTTCTCTTTCACATGAAATCTAGAATGATGAAGTCTTAAGCCAATTCTTCCGGCTAGACTTATATTATGATTCTGTCAAGCATGATTTGTAAATTACCGAATTATATTGGTATGGTTTTCAATCGAAGACCACGCATGTTCAAATGTTTTTGTCGTTTAACGACAGGCACGTGAGGTTGCCACAATTAAACGTATACACGTTTAAAGAATGCAGTGTTAATCAACATAGAGTACTATGAGCTGATCACTCAGAAGTGCTCGTAAGCTATGCCGGACTTACGGACTTAGTGCCGGGATGTCCTTTTCAAAAGAACTTATGTATGCTCATAATCTTGAGCCATAATTGTTATTCTACTGAATGTTGATGGAAAAACGTTTACAAGGAAATGAAGTGCTATTTTGAATCACCGATAGTACTTCGTAACTATTGTTCAGTTACTGGAGATATATTAGTTCTATGTTTCAAGCATGTTGTTTATTAGAATTATAGTACTTGCTGAGCTAGCCATGCTCACTCTTGCTTGAACCATATGAACACAGCTAAGATCGAGCGGACTGAAGGATCCGGCAAGGATAAAGGCAAGGCGAAGAAGAACCCGTAGCATACTTATGTAATAGTATAGGAAGAATGTCTGTAATATATTGATATTATGACAAGAACAAATGAAAGGGTTACAAAGAACCTGGGTAATGTAATATTACTTTGATATATATGGAGTTATATTAGTCCTCTTGTGACTATTTGAGGAAATGTGTGAATGAATGGTAGTACCGTGTAGCACCATTTGTCGGGTTGGAAGAGACCCGGATTTGGGGGCGTCACAATAATAATATTGATGTGTTAAGCTGTTATCTAATATTTGATTAAGTATTAGATAGTATTATGAATAAAGCATGTTATACTGATTAAAAGATCAACCTTATAACTGATAGGTCTTTCGTGAGAGATTAAATTAAATTGAGTTGCGGTAATCAACGGTTCAGGCAAGTTTTTCAGTTCTATTATGTTTGTGGATGGAATGTGTTATGTGTTAAATTACATATTATGCTCTATGAATTGTTAAAAGTCAAAATATGACTAAGTTAATTGGGTTATGGAACTCAGTCTATATGTGATTACATGTTGTATGATGTTACTCGATAATTTAGAATTGTATAATGCGTGAATGTATGTTTTGTAAGAAATTATTGATGCATGTAGGATATGTTTAGTAAAGAATATATGCTGCATGTAGATATGCATATTAAAGGAAATGTAGTGTATATAGAATTGTGTGCTATGTGAAACATGATAGATTGTTAAATTTGCTGGGCTGTCGAGCTCAATCTTGCAAACATAAACTTTTTGCAGGTTAATAATGTTATATAATAGTATTTGCTATACGGATGATGAAGATTGAACGATGCACAGAATGAATACATTTTTGAATTAGAAATGGTATAAATCTATGATTAATAGTTTTATCAAATGTAATTGGCAGCTATGTACAGTTTGAAGTGTTGAATATATAAATAAGATTTATTTTGAATTGAGAATAGATATGATTCTTAAATAAATGAATCATCGATTGAAAAGATAATGCCAAGTTTAGCTTGGGATATAAAGTGCAGCTAGTTGTAATAGCGTATGGTGATATATATTGTTGTGTAATAGATAATTTATGAATTGTGTAATAAGTTAAGGTTACTCGATTTTGGGAAATAGTGTGTAATATAATGTATAAACAATTTATTTTTATATCTTCCGCAAATACTGATAGAAATAGTATACCGGATCCGAGGTGATTTGGGACCTTGGTTCGGGGTTACTACATCAAGTGTGATATAAACCATACGTATAGCATGACCGAACTCCCAATGAACACTCCTGCAGGATAAGTGCAACACTAGGATGATGACCGCAGGGTCTCTGCTACAATCATAGGTACAATGGTACGACCCTCTCTAAGAGCTCTCATAGCCATGATAACACCAATGTCTATCTCGTCCATATATCATGGCATATAGACTTACGATAGTACGCACAACAACAGTACATCAACTCCGGCCAAATGCCAGTGGTCCTCCGGTGCGGTGAAATCCCCGGAATGTCGTGAATAGCTATCCTCCGAGCCAAATCTGTCATATAGAAAATGCTTGGATATCACATGGCTAGATGTCAGCTCGTCTTTCACTACTCTGCGCCATAATCCTATGAGAGTCATGAACTGCCTATTCATGTCTCCCAAAGCCAGATGCACGCAAGGTATCCGCCTCCTCGTCCTCGATGTCTGGAACATCTACCCGGACAGGACGAATCATGGCCTCCACCAACCGACGAGGCTATTTGACAGAACGAGGACGAGGCACTTCGAAAGCCCTCCGCTGTACGCCAGAAGTGGTCCTATGGGAACTGCTCGGCTGATCCGGATCCTATAATATCTGGACAACAAGTCTCCAAATCACCTCAGAAGGGGTGTGGTATTTCCTTACCTGAAGCTTTCTAAAATGCATTTATGACTATATGTATGCATGCATTTACTTTAACATACAATAGAGTTAAAATGCATGACTACCCAATGCCTACATTTCGAGTTTTTTTGCCATAGTCTCCTTTGAAAATAGGATTATCCACATGCACATAGGCATGTTTAGGTGGCCATTTAGTAGCACACCTGCCCCAAAGTCATATACATAATATATGCATTAAAAAGGTCAACCTCAATACTAGGAATACTTTGCCTTGCTACCTTTTGCTCATTGGACCTCAAATAGGACAAAAAATAGCAGAAAAAGGTGCCACTTTGACTGTCTCAAAAGTCAAATTTTTTCACATCATTATGTTCAGCATGGTTTAATACTAACATTTACTATGTTGAATATTTTTTATCAAGTCATTTGTGCATACATAATCACTACTATGTGTTTAGATTCATTTCATGCGATAACTCGAAATCCAATGGATAAAAACTAGAAAAAATACATGCATACGTTACCAGGATAGTGTAGAACACTTGTATGGTGATAGAATTTGCGGAAAATAGCCCGAACTCAGCAAATCTGAAAGAGGCTCATGGATTTTCCGTCGCGCGACAAGTTGAAAGTGACTTATGAGACCAACCTGTTGGAATTTATCATCCACAATTGGCCGCAGGCTCACCTGCGGCTACAGCAGGTGCACCTACGGCACCCCTATGTGGGTCCTACCCCTCCTACTCGGTCCAGTTCGAGTTGCAATGGAGTTCTTGCGGACTAGAAAGGTCAAATCCGGAATAAAAATGCCACGCGATTGAGCAAAACAACATGCAATCCTGGTCTTCTCAAATGAAACTTTGAGTCAGTACATCACTCATTGGTAGTCACCCGAACATGAGGTATACTCTGCCAATGATCTCATTTATTACAAATCACATACGATAATACCTTGTACAGGTCCGATGTCCGTCAACACTAGGTTGTTACCCTACGGAATCCCCGACGGGGGATACAACGTGAAGCCCTGGCGTGGGTTACAACACATGCTCATCCGTTGACACACAAATCAGCGAAGGTCAAGCAACCTTGACATCATGATAACCGTTGGAAGTAAACCCAATAGAGCATTGAAAGCCATCCGATGACCAGCCGTTGCTAGACACATCAGCGATGATTACAACGTATATTGAAGCCGTTGACACACATATCAGCGAGGGTCAAGCCGCCTTGACGTTATCTCAGCTGATAACGATTAAACCTATCAGAGCTCTAGATCTATTCGAAGATTTCATGCTTGGTTACACATTTTTCCCCAGTGGATCCCCGGCGGGGGTCACAACACCATGTTCTAATGATTCACACGACAGCGAAGGTCAAGCAACCTTGACAGTATATCCTACAGGATTTTTCTCAGCCGTTGATTCACATATCGGTGAAATACACGTCAATGAAGGTCAGGCATCCCTGACAGCATTTGCTGATTGACAGTAAATCCCATAGAATCTTGACATGTCCTATCGATACCAACCAGGAGAGGTAAATGTTATCAAAGAGGATAGATGATGGAATATGTTATACACATCCTCAAATAGACCAAGCTTTATCCCCTCAGATCTCTTACACATAGGAGGTACATCTTCAGGATCAAGTCGTTATCAAGAACACGGGAATTTGGTGATAACTCCAACATCAACATCCTAACATATTTGGCTTACACATCAAATTTGGTCATCATTGCCAATCCCCAGTTGAAGCAACAAGGATCCAACAATCATCCCTAGCATGTTGGGCTACAACCTCGTACACATGCATCATACATTTGCATCATTTTTGCTACCCATAGTACTACGTTTTTCTTGTTGCGTTTCAAGTGTCTAGGATTCTTTATCCTACCCATGAATCGCCATGCATGAGTATTATAAAGAGGGGCATCTGTAGACACTCGAAATTTTATGTACTACTATCACTAACATTGTAGGAAGACAGATTCGTCTTTTAAGAGGGAACCCTGAAAGACAATCCAAATCCAAATCGGATACTACTGGAAGTTCAGCATCAACCCCGGATCACACTCTGGGAGTAACAGTTCCAACCTCAGATGTAACCCCAGATCCAATACCGGAACACACACCAGAGAAGACCGATTAATCTCGGAGATAACCCTGAGGTATCCAGTCTCAGTCCCAACCATGGGAATAGCCACCAAACTTGGTGATAACCCTAAGGAATATAGTTTCAGCGATAACCCCAGAAATGCTTGTTTCAAATGTGACCAGCTTCAATCTCGACGCTCACAATGAGATACACTATACCAACCTGGCAATAACATCGGGAAGACAGGCACACCTCAAAGATGACAATGAGGATCTTCAACAAATTACAGCAGTCCAATCTCAGCGAAGCCTGAGCAACGTCTGCTTTATCAGCCCAATCCGGAGATAACACCGGTGAGGGACAACATCATCATCTCGCCAACACGATGCCACGCCACGCCACGTCGTCTCAACATCTCTACGCAACGATGTCCCACAAGACTAATCAATCCCGAGTGACTATTGTGCGGGGTAACGGATGAAAGTTGAAGCTTGAAGACCGGAGGGCATCGTCCCATCTTCAATGACTTCGTACAAACTCTAATCCTATGCCATCATATAACTCTCGCCAATAACGGTCCGAAATAGGTATTGTATACCTCAACCAGATGCTCGGATTGCACTACTTAAAGTTCGAGTGGACATTACAGTGCCTGAGTGCACGTACTTCGAGATGACCTGACCTGAAAAACTCGGGCCCACCCGGGTTGCCTCTGGTACACCTGCGGCTAAATTTCCTATAAATAGAGGGCTTGGGCTGCCCATTTTGCAAGAGAAAAAGGCGAGGAAGCCATGCCCAATTTGCTCTGCACTCACCCCATGCAGTGTACTTTCCCCTTTTAAACACCTGTGAGCTCATATATAGCCCGTTTGTACCTACAAAAGTCAGTGTTTACCCACTCTAAAGATATAGAAGTCTTCTTTGGCAGTCAACTGTAAGCCTTCTCACACACTTTAGAGTCTTTCTCTTCATCTCTGCACACACCTTTCTACACATTGAGAGTCGTGTTGCTTGTTTTTACCCGAACTTCGGTCCGTGGTTTCATTTCAGTCTGTATATATAAATATATTATATATATATATATATATTTATATATATATTGACTAACATTATCGAGTTATGCCTCGATTGAGCCTAGACTTCAGTCTGGAGCGTTTATTTGCTTTAATATATATATATATAAGCAAATAAACGCTCCAGACCGAAGTCTAGGCTCATCGAACAAAGTTCGACACATAGTTAATATATATAAATGTATATATATATATATATATATATATATATATATATGAACTGTGGTCGAACTCTGTTCGATGAGCCTGGATTTTACTTCCGGTGCGTTTACTCTGCTTTTGTATATATATATATATATATATATATATTTATATATATTAACTATTGTCGAACTCTGTTCGATGAGCCTGGATTTTACATCCGGGGCATTTATTGCTTATATATATATATGTATATATATATATATATATATATATATATATATATATATATATATATATATTCGTCCTGTCTGGAGTTTCCTTTGTGGTAGTTGATCGCTTTTACATCTTTATTTATATTTCGTCCTGCCTGGAGTTTCCTTCGTGGCGGTTGACCGTATTTACAGCTTCATTTATGTTTTGTCCCGCCTGGAGTTTCCTCCGTGGCGGTTGATAGCTTTTAACAGCTTTATTTGTATTTCTGATCCCCCGTGGAGGTGCTTCGTGGTTGGTGATCATGTCTGTATATATATATATATATATATATATATATATATATATATATATATATATATATATTTATAGCTTATACATACCTGCTTACTGCTTTCATACAAACTGCATTATCATGTGCGCCTAGGAATCATGTGATCACAGATTCAGCCCATTGGATCTAGATTCGGTTTCCGTGATTGACATTTTCAGCTGTAAGCAGCTTGTAAATTATTCTGCGATGTCTGAATTTCCTCAGATGGTTTCCATACCTACGAGGCAGTTGGCATTATTTTGTACATTATTTTCGTACGGATGCCTCGTATCTGTTAAATAAAATCAATCAAGTCGAACACTTAATAAAATGGGAGTGTAAAAGGTCTCAATTACTATTGAGCATCAGGGTTTGAAAAACCTTTTTATAAAACATCATTGCTATATCTTGCTAAAAACTGAATTTTTACATAAATTCAAACACTCTGTATATAGGTTTAAACGAGACCTCACACTACTTCTAAATAACAGCACATTGACCCACACACACACACATTCAGATAATAGTTTTTTGAAAAGAGGCAGTCACCGTGGTAACACGGATGTCGGTGGGTGCCTAACACCTTCCCTCCTCATAACCAAGTCCCCGAACCCTAATGAATCTTGGTTTCACCGACCCGTATAGCAGTGTCACATCACTGGGTCAATGTGCAAATCTTTTCTCGGTTGTGTTGGTACAACCATTTAAAAAACCAACTGGAAACTCTTAACAGTCCATCGTCGACATTATACATGTCGGACCTTTTTCACTTATTTTTTCAAACAAATCTCACCTAAAATGTTAACACAAAAGAACAAGTAACGGAAAGGGACATCCAAAAATCCCGACGTCGACAGTACTCATGTAATACTATAACTACAAATTGATAACATGACTAAATCATAACAAACTTTCCAGATCTATGCTACAGAAGTTATTATCAGACGTGTTCTTGAGGTTCTGGGTTGCCCAGAAACTCAAGGGTCCTACTTTAACGCTTTATAATTTGCAGTATGTGTTTAGTTATTGAGATTTATTGGTTCTTACTTGTAGTCCGGATGTCAAAGTACAAAAAAATAATATCCGATCATCATAACATCAACACAAGAAAGATATATGGGCCGGTCAAAGTAGTGACCAGAAACTGTTCTTGAACATTTCTGGGTTTTCCCAGAAACTGTTCTTGAGTAGTTTCGTCAACCCATGTTTGACCAACACTCAAATCGATTCTGTTAAGTATTTGGGTAATATAAACGCTTTATCATGTAGTCTTCATGTCAGTCTACAATTACAAAACAACAACATGATCAAAACACTTAACAAAAGTAAGATCAAGCGCCTGCAAAATCACTGTCAGGCGTTCTGGGCAATTTTAGGCTTCCCAGAAATAGCCGGCCAATGCCGGTTAACCCACTTTGACTCTTAATAACTTTAATTATATTACAGATATGGACCTGATTCAAGTTTCATATGAAAGATCTCCTGACATACTACAACTTCAAACATTTAAACAACAAAAAAAACATAACAGGCTATGATTTACAGGGTCTGACATTCATTGTCAGACCATTAAATAAAAAATTTTCAAATTTTTGAAATTTTAATTTTTGAGCACTTAGGTGTTATGGATCTGCAAGCTACCAACCCAGATCATTAAAATAGACTCCATACAACATATTTAACACAATAAACTTAACTTTTAACACAAGATTAAAGATCAGAATATGGCTTAGGGTTTTATACCTTTCTTTGAATGATTTGAATTCTGGGCTGCTGATTTGTTTTAAAGAATTCGTGGGGCTTATTTGTGGGACTGATGTGTCGCCCCCAAAATAGGTCCACACAACCCATTCTAAGTCGCTAGATATCGCACTATAAAAATCAAATATAAACTTCATTTATATAACTGTTGAACTATCGTGCAGAGTACGACAACAGATAAGCTGTGAGTTTTAATACAAATATATATAATACTCTCGTGGTGCCTTGACCACAAGACCTTACAATGGTACCTTACATAAAGGTACAGTCAATAATTATTTTAGAAATTAAAATCTTTGGAAAATACTCAAGGAAACTTTCGTATATGGGAAGCCATGCGTTTAGGTTATTATAGATATCATGTGAGACCCCAAATTTTATGAATAAAGATTTTAATTTCTCAAAATATTTTTTTCAATATTATGGTGTGGATTTGATATAATGTTATAGTTATGGGTAATATTTATAAATTTTGCAAAGTAAGCAAGTTTTTATATAATATTTGATTGGTCAGGGAATATTCTTTTTGTCAGGAAATATCCATATGACAGCACAATCATTAGTGGACCCCACAACGGAAGTATTATCGTATTTAGAAAATGACATAATTATCTTTTTATAAAATTAACGGTAAAAGAATTACCGTTAAAACTGTTGAACTACTCGGTAGTAAAAGTACAGTAATACGTGTGGTTGCATAGTAGCACACGATATTGATTATTGATGCTTACGTGAGAAGTCACTCAGTTATACTCAATTATTGTTACAGTAATTGCTGCATCATATCTCTCATATTATTGATTCAATTATTGTCAACGGTATCATCTGTATAATATGTTATATTATTAAATCAATAATTGAGACGGTAAAGTTATTCATATTATTATTTGCAATATTGACAATATTTAGAAGTTCTGTCAAGGAGAGGTTTGGTCACCTAATTGCGCGCCAATAGGGAGAAATCCTTATTGGAAAGCTCCCTCTTTCCTACGAACGACCTGGTTGTTACATATTGTGCATTATAATATTAATGATTAATAAGTTCGTGTTGATTAAAGATGAAATTGATAGTTCCATTGTGTGGAAATTATTAGTGTTAGTAGAAATCGATATTTATTTCGATAATAATTGATGTCTGGAGGTTATATTGACCAATCGGTCACGGGTTAATATTCACTCGGTTACTATTCACTCTAGTATTGTTCACTCGGGTATTTGGGACACTTTTCATGTCGGAGTACTATTCACGGGTTATTATTCACGGGTTACTATTCACTCGATTACTATTTACTCTAGTATTGTTCACTCGGGTATTTGGGATACTTTTCGTGTCAGAGTACTATTCCCGAAGTACTATTCATGGGGTACTTGTGACGCCCCCAAAAAAAGGTATACATCACCCATTCTGAGTCGCCAAATACATGGTATAGAAACTAATATAACTTCAGTAATACAATTATCGTGCAAAATATGACAACACATATACTGTGAGTTTAAATACAAATATTGTCTTCTAAACAATATCCACACTCAAATAAGTCCTCATTACAATTATTGATACACTATTTTAAAAAATAGTGAAGACTACTAAAACAACTATCTTGAATCATCACTCTATACCTCGGCTAGTTCCTGCTAAATTCTCTCCTCCTAAGAAGAACAATGGAATAAAAAGGAAAAGGGTGAGCTCAACTAGTCCAGTAAAGAATATTATGACTAAGATAATATACAACAAATTATCCTTTGTCGTTAACAAGGAAAAATCTGATAGAATATAATAAACAACAAGTTTTAGATCAACAACTACAGAGGGAACAACAATTAATTAGAAGAGTTAAGTAGAGAAAGAATTCTACTATCTTCTAAGATTAAAAAGTCCATCATCAATATTTTATCCCTGTAACATCAATCAATATACATCTTGAATCAAATATTCATCTTTGCACTACAGACCAAAGATATTAATTTGTATCACTAGTTAGTCATGTTTATCTCAACACCTGTTCATCTTTGCATTACGGACCAAAGATATTCATCAGTTAATCATTCATCTTTGCACTACAGGCCAAAGATATTCATTAATTAATCATTCATCTTTGCACTACAGGCCAAAAATATTCAGTAACATCATCATTTAGGACTGAGGATGATGCAAATATATTAAAGAAAACGAATCCAATGAGATAAAAGAACAAATATTAGGGATTCATATTACAGTTTATCCAAGTTCAATAATACTCCATAATAACCAATTTTGAAGCAGAATTCAAAAATAAAGATCAAAACATGGATACAATCAAAGATAGTAACCATAATAGACATCTTGGACAAAAAGGAGAAAATTTTATTTTTCGGTGAATAGTGCCGTATTCGTGAATAGCGCAGTATACACTAATAGTAACTCCGACACAAAAAGGTAGAAATTCCATAATCAAATCCATACCAATATTTCGGTATAATGATATTGAAAGAATAACATCATTAAGAAGAAAATAACATCCCTTATATCAAAAAAGACAGTACTTCTGACAGGAATACTGGATATAGTGTTGAAGGAACTTGCACCGTATAGCAACACTCAAAGTATCAAAATACTCACAAGAATACGCTCGATAATATAGAGAGAGAAAGAGAGAAAACTTATTTCTGGTGTGATTTTCAATTCTAACTTAGCCCTCTATTTATAGGAAAATGTTAGCACACCGAAGCAGATTTGACCTGCTACCTGATGGCTTTATCTGCTACTATTGCCACCCACCACATTTGAAATTCAATTTGAGCACATTTCTCACCAACCAAAAGTGGGGCCCACTAATTCTAGAATTTTCCACCAAAATGTTAAATTCCGAAATTTCAATAATTTCTGAACCAGTCACCTCTTAAAATTCATAACAAATCATACGCTCATTTTTAACGGTTCGAAATTTGTAGACATATACTCAACTTATATATGTATAACATATTCAAAAATCACAACGATCCAACGGTCGGATTAAAAATTACAACTCACGCAATAGAGCTTTAAGAACACCGATTTGATCTTTTAATACCTCCAATCCGATAAAATGCTGATAAAACACCTCAACATTATTTCCTTTATTTATAACCACATAAATAAATCCATCATTTATATCCACATCAAATAAATATTTCCTTATCATATAAATCAATAATTAATTATTCATAAATAATATAACAGAATCACAATTATGACAACCATGCTGTTCCCAGGAAAGAGGGGGATTTCCAATAAGGATTTCTCCTTACTGGCGCATAATTAGGTGACCAAACCTTTCCTTGACAGAACTTTCTAGACATTGCCAATAATGATATCTCATAATATTATTCAAATATTATAAATTATTGATCCGATAATGGGAAATACTGTGCAGTGACAATTATTGAAACAACAATAATATAAACTATCAACGCAACAATTATTGAATCAATAAAATAAAATATTGAACAGTAACTACTGTAACAATTATTGAGTAATGCCTTCTTACATAAGGATCAATAATTCAAAATACTGTGCAATACCGTGTGCTACTGTGCAACCATGCGTATTACTGTATTTTAACCACAAGGTATTCCAACAGTGTTAATGGTAACAATTACGTCGTTATTTATAAAAACTCATACTTTGTTGTTTTCTTCATTCGACAGTTATTCTGTTATGGGGCCCACAAATGGTTGTGCCGCCGTACGAATATTTCTCGACAAAAAGAATATTCCACGACTAAACGAATATTCCCCGACAACAATGAATATTTTATAACCACTTGCTTATTTTGCAAAATTTTCATATTTCACCCATAACCAAAACATTATATCAAATTAACACCTTATTATTTCAAAATAATAATTAGAGGAAAATTTAATTTTATTTATAAAAAGATGGGGTCTTACAACCTCCCCTCTTTATGAAATTTCGTCCTCAAAATTGACGTACGTACCTGGTGTTTCGAAAAGGTGAGGATACCTCGCTTTCATTTCTGATTCTAACTCCCAGGTCATTTCTTCAATAGCATGGTTTCTCCATAAAACCTTAACTTGTGGTATAACCTTGGTACGTAGGACATGCTCTTTCCTATCCAATATCTTGACAGGTACCTCCTCGTACGTTAAATCTTCGGTTATCTCGTTCGGTTCTAACTCAATAATGTGGTTTGGGTCGTCCATATATTTACGTAACATTGATACGTGAAAAATGTTATGAACATGCGACATACTTAGCGTTAAGGCGTGTCTATAGGCCACAGTTCCTACTCGATCGAGGATCGAAGGCTTGAGCTTTCTTCTCTTCATTGACTCTTACTTCTAGAATAACACATTCTTGCATGTTCTTCTTTATAATCATCAGCTTCGGTGTATAGCTTAAGCGGTTTTAACTTTATCAATTAAAGTATATTCTACTCGTATGTCATCATAATGTGGGTACTTGGAGCCTTTAACTCTATTTCTATCATTTATAAGTTATACAAAATTGGTCTTTGTGCTCGACAATATCGCACTCGTACTCATATACGATCTTCTACTCAACGCATCAGCTACCACGTTCGCTTTTCCAGGATGGTATGGTCAGAACAGGTGCCGAAATGAGTCACCTCTTGAGCTCTTGGAAAATTTTCTCGCATTCCTTCGCTCCATACGAATTTTATATCTTTCTGAGTCAGCTAAGTTAACGGAGTAGTGATTCGAGAAAATCCTTTCACGAATCTCCGATGGTAACCAACTAAGCCTAGAAAGCTAGATATTTTAATTACTGACTTAAGTTTCTCTCAACTGTGACTCATATCCCAATCTTGGATAACACGTCACAATAGCACCTATCGTTTTACCACCACACAAATATAGCGTTCCCTACGGAGAGTCTGGCTTTGGTGCATTCAACAAAGGAAGTTACCAGATAGAGTCTTGAGCACCAACTCTTGTAGTTGGGTTTTTAACTCCTGAAGTTCAATAGGAGCCATTTGATAAGAGATTTTAGAAATGGGTTTTGTACCGGGTTCAAAGTCGATACAAAATTTAATATCACTCTCTGGGGGTATGCCAAGAAATTCTTCAGGAAATACGTCAAGAAATTCCCTAACAACAGAAATATCATTCAAATCTAACGTATTTTTGTTTAAATCCATGAAATGGGCTAAGAAAACTTGACATCCGTTTTTTAATAAACGAATGGCTTTATGGCTTGATATGAAAGTATTTGACTTCAATGGTTTGGTTGCTTGAATTCGCATAACAGGTTGGTTAGGAATATGAAAACTAACAACCTTACGAAAACAATCAATTTTTGCATGATGAGTGGTTAATCAATCAATTCCTAAAATCATATAAAAAACAAGCATCTTTAAAGAGATAAGATCAATAGGTAATGTGATGGTATTAATTTGAATTAAGAAAGATTTATTAACAGTGGATGTAACGAATGTTTCTCCTAACGGATTTTCCACAGATAAGTCAAATTCTAATTTCTCCGGAGTCAAGTTTAAACGTTGAGCACAAGCAAGAGAGATAAAAGAATGGGTAGAACCGGTATTTAACAGGGTATAGACTTCGTAAAAATTGATGATTAACTAACCTGTGATAACTTCATTCGGTTCCTCGCTTTTATAAAAGGCGCTCTTACTTGAACCACAGATTTTAACTTGTCTGGGACAACCTTTGGTGTCATCATTACCGCTAGAATTGTCTTTTACTATAGGGCATATTCCACCATCAACTACTTCATCGTACTCCTGTTTTATGATCTGAATCATTAATCTTCGATCCATATCGAATTGGGGTTGACCTCAATGTACAGGGTAATTCAAAACTCGATGTTGGGTTCTCTCAATTGCTGTCCAAAAAGAGAAATACACATCATCTATTTTAGCCTTCTTAGATCGGACATCTCTTTCCACAATATCAACGCGTTGTGCGGCTTTTACCCATACAACACTCATTCTCACTCGTTCAGTTGTTTCTTCTTTTAGCTCAGATTCTAGCTTTATCATATTATACTCTGCCAAAGAGTGCTTATGTTCAAGCATCACATATCAGGTAACACAAGCTTGAATCGTTGCATCCTTTTGCTCCATGACCGACTGCCGTTCTTCAGCCTACTCTTCTAACTCATGAATACGATTTTGCAATTCTATATTTTGATCATAAAATACCTCTAATAAATTCTCCTCAGGTTCCTCTTCTTCCTCACTCTCAGCTGTTACCTTTGCGACTAGCTCGGGTGCAACTATTAATTCTTCCCTCACCACAAGAATATCTCTAATTCCTTCTTCGCAGACATCATATTATCCTGGTTGGTGATTAAAGGTGTCTCCACGGTCTCATTCACTCCAATTGTTAACGTTCTCAGCTGCATTCTTAAAAACTGTCACAAAACAAGGGTTAATTAATATATCACATATTATCCCTATACTCTGACCGACCAATTAAATACCAAATAAACTTAGGTAGGTCATACTAACGAAGGAATTTCCCGTCTCTCCCCTCCTAGTTCTTGTCTCACTCCTCAGCCAGGGATCATATCCCTAAGCTTTGATACCAACTGTGACGCCCCCAAAATTGGTATACATCACCCATTCTGAGTCGCCAAATACATGGTATAGAAATAAATACAACTTCAGTAATACAATTGTTGCGCAAAAAACGACAACACATATACTGTGAGTTTAAATACAAATATTATCTTCTAGACAATATCCACACTCAAATAAGTCCTCATTACAATTATTGATACACTATTTTACAAAATAGTGAGGACTACTAAAACAACTATCTTGAATCATCACTCCATACCTCGACTAGTTCCTGCTAAATTCTCTCCTCCTGAGAAGAATAATGGAACAAAAAAGAAAAGGGTGAGCTCAACTAGCCCAGTAAAGAATATTATGACTAAGATAATATACAATAAATTATCCTTAGTCTTTAATAGGGAAAAATCTGATAGAATATAATAGACAAAAAGTTTTAGATCAACAACTGCAGTGGGAACAACAATTCATTAGAAGAGTTACGTAGAGAAAGAATTCTACTATGTTCTAAGATTAAAAAGTCCATTATCAATATTTTATCCATGTAACATCAATCAATATACATCTTGAATCAAATATTCATCTTTGCACTATAGGCCAAAGATATTCATTTGTATCACCAGTTGGTCATATTCATCTCAACACCTGATCATCTTTGCACTACGGGCCAAAGATATTCATCAGTTAATCATTCATCCTTGCACTACAGGCCAAAGATATTCAGTAACATCATCATTTAGGACTGAAGATGATGAAAAATATATTAAAGAAAATGAATCCAGTGAGATAAAAGAACAAATATTAGGGATTCGTATTACAGTTTATCCAAGTTTAATAATACTCCATAATAACCAATTTTGAAGTAGAATTCAAAAATAAAGATCAAAACATGGATACAATCAAAGATAGTAACCATAATAGACATCTTGGACAAAAATGAGAAAATTTCATTTTTCGGTGAATAGTGCCGTATTCGTAAATAGTGCCGTATATGTGAATAATAACCCCGACACAAAAAGGTAGAAATTCCACAATAAAATCCATACCAATATTTCGGTATAATGATATTGAAAGAATAACATCATTAAGAAGAAAATAACATCCCTTACCTAAAAAAAGACAGTACTTCTGACTGGAATACTGGATATAGTTCTGAAGGAACTTGCACCGTATAACAATACTCAAATTATCAAAATACTCACAAGAATACACTCGATAATATATAGAGAGAAAGAGAGAAAACTTATTTCTGGTGTGATTTTCAATTCTAACTTAGCCCTCTATTTATAGGAAAATGTTAGCACGCCAAAGCAGACTTGACCTGCTACCTGATGGATTTACCTGCTACTATTACCACCCACCACATTTGAAATTCAATTTGAGCACATTTCTCACCAAACAAAAGTGGGGCCCACCAATTCTAGAATTTTCCACCAAAATGATAAATTTTGAAACTTCAACAATTTCTGAACTAGTCACCTCTTAAAATTCATAACAAATCATACGCTCATTTTTAACGGTTCAAAATTTGTGGACATATACTCAACTTATATATGTATAACATATTCATAAATCACAACGATCCAATGGTCGGATTAAAAATTATACCTCACGCAATAGAGCTTTAAGAACACCGATTTGATCTTTTAGTACCTCCAATCCGACAAAATACTGATAAAACACCTCAACGTTAATTCCTTCATTTATAACCACATAAATAAATCCATCATTTATATCCACATCAAATAAATATTTCCTTATCATATAAATCAATAATTAATTATTCACAAATAATATTACAGAATCACAATTATGACAACCAGACCGTTCTTGGGAAAGAGGGGGCTTTCCGATAAGGATTTTTCCTTACTGGCGCGCAATTAGGTGACCAAACCTCTTCTTGACAGAACTCTCTAGACATTGCCAATAATGTTATCTCATAATATTATTCAAATAATATGAATTATTGATCCGATAATGGGAAATACTGTGTAGTGACAATTATTGAAACAACAATAATATAAACTATCAACGCAGCAATTATTGAATCAATAAAATAAAATATTAAACATTAACTACTGTAACAATTATTGAGTAGTGCCTTCTTACGTAAGGATCAATAATTTAAAATACTGTGCAATACTGTGTGTTACTGTGCAACCTCGCGTATTACTATATTTTAACCACAAGGTATTCCAACAGTGTTAACGGTAACAATTACGTCGTTATTTATAAAAACTCATACTTTGTCGTTTTCTTCATCCGACAGTTATTCTATTATGGGGCTCACAAATGGTTGCGCCGTCGTACGAATATTCCCCGATAAAAAGAATATTCCACGACCAAACGAATATTCCCCGATAACAATGAATATTTTATAACCACTTGCTTATTTTGCAAAATTTTCACACTTCACCCATAACCAAAACATTATATCAAATTAACACCTTATTATTTCAAAATAATAATTAGATGAAAATTCAATTTTATTTATAAAAAGCTGGGGTCTTACAGTACTATTCACCCAAAAAATATATCTCTTTTCGGTCCAAATCATTTTGGGTACAATATTATTCCATGAGGAAATGTGATAATTTTTCAGACCTTTAGGTTGAAGTTATTATAGTAAATCAATATAGATCGCTGGTTGAAGATATAATAGTAAATCAATATGGACCGCTGGTGGAAAGTTATAATGGTAAATCAATATGGATCGCTAGTTTAAAGTTTTAATAGTAAATTAGTATGAACCGTTGCTTTAAGTTTTAATAGTAAATCAATATGGACCGTCCGTTTAAAAGTAAATCAATTTGGACCGTTCATGAATTAGTTACTATTCAGTCCATTCTCCTATAAATAGAAGCTCATTCCTTCATTATTTCATACGAATTCACTGAAACTCTAGAGAGAGAAATTATAGAGAGAAAGAAGAAGAGAAGTCTGTTACCTCACTTTTCTAATATCCAGTTTCTTCTAAGGTAAGAAATATTATTTGTTGTACTCGTAAGGGGTATTATTCTTTCGTATTCATGAAGAGAATTATTTTCTTTCAATACTCGTAAGGGGTATTATTCTTTCGTATTTATGAAGAGAGTTATTTTTTTTAATACTCGTAAGGGTTGTTATTCCATTCTTTATTATTATGTTGGAATAACCTGTTTATGCGAAGTACCTCATACATGGTGAAATTCTTCTGTTATTCCATTCTTTATTATTATGTTGGAATAACCTGTCTATGCGAAGCACCGCATACATGGTGAAATTCTTCTGTTATTCCATTCTTTATTATTATGTTGGAATAACCTGTCTGTGCGGTCTATCGCATGCCTGGTGAATTCTGTTGATATTTCATTCTTTATTATTCTGTTGGAATAACCTGTCCGTGCGGATTACGCATGACCTGGTTCCATTCTTTATTATTCTGTTGGAATATCCTGTATGTGCGGATTACGCATGACCTGGTTTCATTCTTTATTATTCTGTTGGAATAACCTGTCTGTGCGGTCTATCGCATGCATGGTGAATTCTTCTGTTATTCCATTCTTTACTATTCTGTTGGAATAACCTGTCTATGTGGATTACCACATGCATGATGAATGATCCTTCATATTCATTCCTTATTAAATTGTGGAAATGATCTGTCTACGTGGATTACCGCATGGCGGGCAAAAATCCATTTGCAGTTTCATATATTCTATTATACTCAGTTGGTTAAAGCTTTGGGTTCTATACTCCATGAAATTAGTGTAATATCCTTGATATTTGCGCTTCATCCAGTATCTTTTCATGGAAATATTTTTCTGAGCATTTTTGAATTTTACTCTACAAAGCAGTATCATGTTCACAATTTGGTTGTTATTGGTTCCTGGATAAATTAATTTATAAATCTTTAAAATTTATTCTTGAACTTGTTTTATTGAATTATTATGTCATTGTCATCATCCTCATGCTTATATTGCGATGAAAGTCATCTTTGGCTTACATGCATAGATGGACTTGGTATGATTATGACCAGGAATTATTCGGTATAATCATGGCCGTAATGTGATGAATGATGTGGTAAAAGTCCTCATTGGCCTGTAGTTCATTGGTGGACAGTTGTTGGTATCATTATGACCAGGGATTATTCAGTATAGCCATGACCATTGATGATTACACGAATATCCTTGGTCGTGGAGCAGGGATGATTCGATTTTATTTATTAAGCTGAGTCTCAACGATAAAGTTGATGAAAAACTTTTTAAATCATAGAAGATAGTAGATTTTATACTTTACTTGACTCTTCTAATGGATTGTTTATTCCGCTGTAATTTTTGATCTAAAACTTGTTGTCTATTATATTCTATCAGTTTTTATACTGTTGAAGGCTAATGATAACTTATTCTGCATTATCTTAGTCATAATATTTTTTACTGGGCTAGTTGAGCACACCCTTTTGCTTTCATTGTTCTCTTCAAGAAATGAGAACGTAGCTGGGACTAGCCGGGGAACAGAGTGATGGTCCTAGATGGTGAATTAGTAGTCCTCACTATTCTGTGAAATACTGTGATAATAAATGTAATGAGGACTCCATTGAGTGTGAATATTGTCTAGATGACAATATTTGTATTAAAATTCATAGCCTATATTTTGTCGTATTTTACACGACAGTTGTATTATTAGTTTGTATTTGAATTTTGTACCATGTATCTGGCGACCCAAGATGGATGATGAATACCTGTTTTGGGGGCGTCACATATCATATATCCACAGAATTATCCTTCGTTGACCCAAAAGTCCCCAAAGAAAAACAAGAAGATTACTATCATCTTCTTTCCAATAGTGAGTCTTCTTTTGACATATAATTATCTCTGTTGTCTCCAAGTGAAAATTATATTTCAAATAAACTCCAAGATCATATAGGTAGTGCTCGTAGATATACTCAGCAAGTGGATGTTTACAACCATGTCTTATGATAACATGAGGTTGTATGTCATTAGACATCTTGTATGATAGTGGCAAAACACTCTTCCAAAGTTGGGTTCACTTCACCCTATTCGGTTCACCAAAATTAAATATCAAATGACGTATACAATATGACACACTTATCTAAAGTTCTCAACAAAATTATTTCCATACTATTTAGGGAGAACCTCAATAGCTATAGACCACCGTTCTATTCCCCTGTCATTCTTGTTCGACCCGACAACATTCTTATTACTTGAAAGGAATTATGAAGCAAAAAGGATGAGCACAACTAGCCCAGTAAAGAATATCATGACTAAAGATAATTTACATCATCAATAGCCTTCATCAGTAATAAATCAGAGATTTAGAACATATGGTAGATGATAAAACTTTTCAACCATAGTTACAGCGGAACGAGCAATCCATTAGAAGAGTTAAATAGACCATCGGGTCTATTATCTTCTCCATGTTAAAAGTCCACCAATAATGTTTTATCCCTGTAACATCAATTAATAATTCATTTCCACAATCATATGAATAACTCATAATCATAATTGTGATTCTAAATTCCTCTTCGCACCCAGGACGAAGATAATTTTCATCACCTATCTTCACCTGAAACATAAAAAATCATGGTTATACCAAATCACAATTCCTACTCATAATCATACTAATAAATTCATCTTTGCACTACGGCCAAAGATATACAACTGTATTTTAGAAGAGTCAAGTAGAGCATGCTATCTACTATCTTCTGCGAATTAAAAGTGTATAATCAATATTTTATCGCTGAGACTCAGCTTAATAAATAATCAACATCATCGAATCATCCCTGCACTATGGCCAAGGATATTCATGTAATCATCAATGGTCATGATTATACCGAATAATCCCTGGTTATAATTATACCAATAACTGTCCATCAATGCACTACGAGCTAATGAGGACTTTTACCACATCATATATAACATTACGGGTCATGGTTATACTGAATGATCCCTGGTCATAATCATACCAATAAATAACTCATCTATGCACATAAGCCAAAGATACTCATCAATCAATAGTTCATCTTTGCACATAAGCAAAGATATACAACTGTAAAACCAATAATCAACAGTCCATCTTTGAACGTAAGCCAAAGATATACAACTGTAAAATAAATAATCAACAGTCCATCTTTGCACGTAAGCCAAAGATATACAACTATAAAACAAATAATCAACATGTCCATCTTTGCACGTAAGCCAAAGATATATAATTGTAAAACCAATAATCAACAGTCCATCTTTGCACGTAAGCCAAAGATATACAACTGTAAAACTAATAATCAACAGTCCATCTTTACACGTAAGCTAAAGATGACTTTCATCACAATATAAGCATGAGGATGATGGCAATGACATAATAATTCAATAAAACAAGATCAAGAGTAAATTTTAAAGATTTATAATTTAATTTATCCAGAAAATCAATAACGTCCAAATTGTCAACATGATACTTCTTTGTAGAGTAAAATTCAAGAATAATATTCATGCACCTAAAAATAATTTGGACAGAAAAGAAATATATTTTTTGGGTAAATAGTACCCCGTGAATAGTACTTTGGGAATAATACCTCGTAAATAGTACCCCGACATGAAAAGTACCCCAAATACCCGAGTGAATAGTAATTTGGGTGAATAGTAACTTGTGAATAGTACTCCGACACGAAAAGTGCCCCGAATACCCGAGTGAATAATACTAGAGTGAATAGTAATCGGGTAAATAGTAACCCGTGAATAGTAACTCGTAAATAAAATACCAAATAAAATGATATTTCATGACGATTACAAAAGAAATGATATCTCATATTTGTATAATAGAATATACGAAATTGCAAATGGATTTTCATCCGCCATGCGGTAATCCACGTAGACAGATCATTTTCATAATTTAATAAAGAATGAATACGAAAGGTCATTCACCATGCATGCGGTAGTTCGCATAGACAGGTTATTCCAACAGAATAATAAAGAATGGAATAATAGAAGAATTCAATATGCATGCGATAGACCGCACAGACATGTTATTCTAACAGAATAATAAAGAATGGAACCAGGTTATGCGTAATCCACACAGACAGTGTGACACCCCCAAATCCGGGTTATCTGACCCCCGAGTTTGATGTTCACGATCCACAATATAATTGACTGTGTTCGTAAGACCTATAATCAATAATGTCGGTCTCACAATTAGCACAATCATTTATAATATGTAACACTGTATTTTTACAGTCAAACTTCTCCTAGGCACATTACCACATAGCCACATCAGTGTTTATAACCTATATAAACACTTATCAAGTCTAACTATTTTTGTCTGGTTGGACTTTAGTCTCATCTCGGTGTTCTGGTCACCTTATCCGACAATTAACACATTGATTGTCAATTAAACTCGGTCTCTAAGCTTCAATATTATTTTAGATAAGTCAAATATCATTTATAATATTTTTCCGAAGCTTTTAATAATATTTAAATAATTATTATAATTTATAATAAATTTTCAAAAACTTAAATCATTTTTAAATGATATAATTATCAAATAATATTATTATCATTAATATTTAATAATATTAAAATATTAATGTTATACTTGTAAAAATATTAAAGTTATTGTCAATAACTTCAAATATTTTTAAATCGTAAATATTCTACTTAAATAATTTTTAAAATAATTAAAAATCATTTTTAAATCATCACCATTAATATTTAAATATTAATAAAATTATTACCAAAATATTAAAAGTCATTAATTATAACTTAAAATATTTTTAAATCATTTTTCTCATTTTTAAGTGATTTTTAAATTAATAAAATCATTTGTAATTCATTTATTTAATATAATAATTAAATAAATCTAATATCATTAATATTAATTTATTAATGAGAATTCTCCAAAGATATAGAAAATTATATTTTATAATTCAAAATATTTTCAAACACTTTATTCTTATTTAAAATGGTTTTTAAATCAATAAAATCATTTTTATCTTATTTATTTAATTTAATAATTAAATTAATCTAATATCATTAATATTAATTTATTAATGAAAATTCTTCAAAAATATTAAAAATTACATTTTATAACTCAAAATATTTTTAAATACATTATTCTTATTTAAAATGATTTTCATAATATTAAATCATTTTTCTCTAATTTATTTAATACACTAATTAAACAAATTAATTACCTTTAATATTTAAATAATTATAAATATTAAAGAAAAATATTTTAATTGGTCAAAAATTATTTTTCATAATTTAGAATAATTTTTAAAACCATTTTTAATTAATTATCAGAAATTCAAAAATTAAAAAAATCAAAACCGTCGCTAATTGCCTATAGCGACATTTAGCGTCACTGTTGGTGTTCTTGAGCCTCAAGAACACTGACAGCCGGCTTGATAAGGTTCATGGTTTGACCAACCGTTATTCTCAGCTCAGGCGTGCTTTGAACTATCTAATGCACAGATCGTGTAGTACTAATGTAATACTACATTAACCAACCATCCTTTAAGTTATACCATCACCTACCATGAAGATCCAGCCTCTCAAAGTAACTGTCAGATCACATCTGGGTTTTCTGGGTAACCCAGAAACCCAGACAGTCGCGAGGTACCACTTTGTGGTTCAATTGTAGCTTAGTTCCAATCATGTTATTGGTGGTTTCTTGGTTCGTATCTATAGTCCACGTGTCAAGGAACATGTTTAAAGAAACATAACCGTTTAAAAACATCAGATCTACAAGATATGCCTCGGTCAAACCCTGTCATAAATTTGTTCATCAAATTCCTGGGTTTTTTCATAAAGTTAAAATCAGTTTTGGTGGACTACTTTGACCACCTATTACGTTCGATTGGTTGACGTTTTAAGGCATCTAAAGGCATTTAGCTATATTCCAGACAACAAGTTACACTTTAATTACAACAACAATAACAAAAAAACATAACATTTGTCAGATCCGGACCTTCAAAGATCTTGTCAGACCAAGTTTTACACTTTCTGGGTTACCCAGAAAGTGACTGGTCATGCTCGGTCAAACCTCTTTGACCATGAATAACAACAAATATAGACATCTGATGGCTATAAAACCACTTGCAGATTAAAGATCGCATACCAAATTACAGATCCAAAACATAAAACAACAAAAATAATAAACAGACACGAATCTGTGGCGCCTGAAATCTGTGGTGCCTGACATTAGCTTGTTAAACCACAAATCATGTTCTTGACAGTTTTGGAAAAACTCAATTTTAAAGCATTTTGATGCTATGGATCTATGTTATATCAACATAGATCATCATTAAACATCATCTAGCAAAGATCTAAACACATAAACAAAAAAAATTCTTAGCAACATGGATCAAAATTAAAAATTAGGTTTATACCTCTCTTGCTCCAATCTTGATCTATGCTCTCCAATCTGATATTGGGTGATCTAGGGCCTGGTTATGTGACTGAATTACTTAAGGAATTGAATTCGGAGGTTTGAGAGAGAGAGAGAGAGTTGTTGAGAGTAAGTTAGTAAAATGGCTAGTTTTATACACTTTCTCTCTCTTAATCTATATATAATACAAAAATACATTGTATATTACATATATCTGATATTTCTAGCTGCTTTTTTGAGATATTAGTAGTCACAAAGTCAAGTGGGTCGGTCACCAACTAAAGCTCTTGGTCATTTTACAAGTTACTTTAAAAAAAAAATCCAAAAACGGCATTTTGGTCTTTAGCAAATTAAATTTAATGGCAAAATGGTCAAATGTCCAAACCCTTAGGGTTTAACCATAAGGTTTTAACCCTTAGGTTTTACAAACTCCAAATTCTAGAATTTTCTAATTATGGTTTCTAAAAAGAAAAAATAAGAATTTCAAAAATAAAATTAGGGTTTTGAATAGAAATTAATATTTCTAAAGTATAATTAGGGTTTCTTAATTATATTAACACATAATAATCACTTTAGGCATGCTAGTTAGGATTAGGGTTTCCAAATTAGGGTTTTAATTAGAAAAATAAAATTTCTAAATTATAATTAGGGTTTGTAAAATAGAAATTAAGATAACTAAAATATAATTAGGGTTTTCTAATCATATTTAAGTTTAATAAACACATTAAGCTTACTAATTAGGATTACGGTTTCCTAATTAGGGTTTTAGGATTCCGGAATATAAAATTAGGGTTTCTCGACTTTTGATTAGGGTTTCTAACGGTACTTTAGGGTTTCTAATCTTGAGATTAGGGTTTCTAATATCTTATTAGGGTTTATAAATTTTTAACCTTATCCGATCTATCATTGACCAAAAATTCTATACGGTACGAAAACATACATATTAATATAATTATTTTAATTATGTTTTCTATCGAATCCCTATCCAAAAATTAGGGTTAGGATTTCTAATGTTGTTAAGCACAACTTTACTCTAATTTATTAGTCAATACATAAATTGACCTTCTTGAGACTCGTATCCCAGATACTAGTCTCAAAATTGATAATCAATATTAATATTAAAAAAAATTATTTACAAAATTTTAATTATTCGAAATCCCGGGTTATCACAGACAGGATATTCCAACAGAATAATAAATAATGAAACCAGTTCATGCATAATCCGCACAGACAGGATATTCCAACAGAATAATAAAGAATGGAATAATAACAAAATTCACCAGGCAAACGATAGACCGCACAGACAGGTTATTACAACAGAATAATAAAGAATTGAATAACAGAAGAATTTCACCATGTATGTGGTACTTCGCATAGACATGTTATTCCAACATAATAATAAAGAATGGAATAACAAACCTTACAAGTATTGAAAGAAAATCACTCTCTTCATGAATACGAAATAATAATATCCCTTACCATAATATTATCCCTTACCTTAGAAGAAAACTGGATACTGGAATTGTGAGGTAGTAGATTTCTCTTCTTCTTTCTCTCTATAATTTCTCTCTATAATAATTACTCTATAGCTTTTGTGAATTGGTGAAAAGTAATGAAGGAATGAGCTTCTATTTATAGGAAAATATAGTTTCGATAATTGCACGTTTTGGGGCTCAAAATATTACAGTATAATACCTTCATCTTTTCCTTCATTTTTAATTTAGTCCTGCAAGTATTATCAAACTTGCACCACCTCCCCTAATAGTAAATCATGTGAATCAATAGTTCTAGACATGTGAAAATACGAATTACAGTATAGTACCTCCATCTATACCTCTATTTTTAACTTAGTCATGCAAGTATTATCAATCTTGCACCAATTCCCCTAATAGTAAATGAATGTGAATCAATAGTACACACATGTAAACAAATAGTTATAATCATGTGAATCAATATCAATTAATTGCTCATTTGTCTGGTTAATTACCCGATTGGTCAATATAACCTCCAGACATCAATTATTATCGAAATAAATGTCGATTTTCACTAACACAAATAATTTCAACACAATGGAACTATCAATTTCATCTTTAATCAACACGAACGTATTTATCATTAATATTATAATTCACAATATTTAACAACCGGGTCGTTCCTAGGAAAGAGGATGCTTTTCGATAAGGAATTCTCTTTATTGGTGCGCAATTAGGTGACCAAACCTCTCCTTGACAGAACTTCTAGACATTGTCAATATTGTAAATAATAATATGAATAACTTTGCCGTCTCAATTATTGATTTAATAATATAACATATTATGCAGATGATACTGTGACAATAATTGAATCAATAATATGAGAGATATGATGCCGCAATTACTGTAGCAATAATTGAGTATAACTGAGTGACTTCTCATGTAAGCATCAATAATCAATATCGTGTGATACTATGCAACCACGCGTATTACTGTACTTTTACTACCGGACAGTTCAACAGTTTTAACAGTAACACTTTCGCCGTTATTTTTATAAAAAGATAATTCTATCGTTTTCTAACTACTATAATACTTCCGTTGTGGGGTCCACCAATAATTGTGCCGTCATACGGTTATTCCTGACAAAAAGAATATTCCCCGACCAAACGAATATTTTATAACAATTTGCATACTTTGCAAAATTTTCACATATCATCATTAACTTTAACCCTTTCTCAATTCAACCATTTACTAAATAAAATAATAATTATAAGAAAATTGAATACTTTTATTTCATAATTTTGAGATCTCACAACTGATATACATATATATTTCGTAGGTTAGAGAGAGAGAGAGGGTCTTAGATGAGTTTGGTAAATAAATGATGCAAAATAATGAACATTTCTCTTTCCTAGATCTTATATACAACTTGATGCAATGAACTTGGATTATGTAAAGGCTGAGTTGCTGCTGATTTGCTGAGATTTTGATCACATGGGTTTCCTAGGGTTGGCCAACAACTCTCACTAGGTCAAAGGTTAAATTTTAGCTTCAATAATGCAAGGGTAAAGTGGTCATTTAGCTTAAAAATTTAATGGCTAAATTGTCATTTGTATAACCCTTAGGGTTTAACCCTAAGGCTTTGTACAATATTTCTAGCATTTTGCAATTAGGGCTAAAATAAAATTTTAGTTTCTAAAAAATGTAATTAGGGTTTTCTTAATTAGTTTAGGTTTTCTAATAGTTAGAATTAAACATTAAGTTTAACAATTTAATAATTATAATAAAGCTTACTAATTTAGCAATTGGAGGAAATAATTAGCAATTAGCATCACGTATATAACAATTACGATTATTAATTAAGGTTTTTATTTATAAAATTAAGGTTTTCTAATTTCACGATTAGGGTTTATAATTACTAACTAAGGTTTTTAAATTTAGAAATTAGATTTTCTAAGTATAATTAGGGTTTTACCTAATTACTTTAAATTCTGTAATACACGACATAATTCACATAACACAGTCTCGAATTTCCCATTTGAATTTTACAATAGGGTGAAACAAATTAATGCTAGGGTTTGGTCATGATACAACATAATTGAACAATCATTATCAGTCCATAAATATACAGTACATATTTATGGCACTGAAAAATCAAAATATAATTAATATTATATTATTATTCTTATTCCTTAATCAAAACCCAAAATTAGGGTTTGGATTCCATATCTAATTTTCTTATATATAAATACTATTATTAATTAAGTTAAATAATTAGCTTAATTAATTCTAAAATAAATTCATATAATAAAATAGTTATTATAATATTTTTTGGGTAAATAGTACCCCGTGAATAGTACTTTGGGAATAATACCTCGTAAATAGTACCCCGACATGAAAAGTACCCCAAATACCCGAGTGAATAGTAATTTGGGTGAATAGTAACTTGTGAATAGTACTCCGACACGAAAAGTGCCCCGAATACCCGAGTGAATAATACTAGAGTGAATAGTAATCGGGTAAATAGTAACCCGTGAATAGTAACTCGTAAATAAAATACCAAATAAAATGATATTTCATGACGATTACAAAAGAAATGATATCTCATATTTGTATAATAGAATATACGAAATTGCAAATGGATTTTCATCCGCCATGCGGTAATCCACGTAGACAGATCATTTTCATAATTTAATAAAGAATGAATACGAAAGGTCATTCACCATGCATGCGGTAGTTCGCATAGACAGGTTATTCCAACAGAATAATAAAGAATGGAATAATAGAAGAATTCAATATGCATGCGATAGACCGCACAGACATGTTATTCTAACAGAATAATAAAGAATGGAACCAGGTTATGCGTAATCCACACAGACAGTGTGACACCCCCAAATCCGGGTTATCTGACCCCCGAGTTTGATGTTCACGATCCACAATATAATTGACTGTGTTCGTAAGACCTATAATCAATAATGTCGGTCTCACAATTAGCACAATCATTTATAATATGTAACACTGTATTTTACAGTCAAACTTCTCCTAGGCACATTACCACATAGCCACATCAGTGTTTATAACCTATATAAACACTTATCAAGTCTAACTATTTTTGTCTGGTTGGACTTTAGTCTCATCTCGGTGTTCTGGTCACCTTATCCGACAATTAACACATTGATTGTCAATTAAACTCGGTCTCTAAGCTTCAATATTATTTTAGATAAGTCAAATATCATTTATAATATTTTTCCGAAGCTTTTAATAATATTTAAATAATTATTATAATTTATAATAAATTTTCAAACACTTAAATCATTTTTAAATGATTTAATTATCAAATAATCTTATTATCATTAATATTTAATAATATTAAAATATTAATGTTATACTTGTAAAAATATTAAAGTTAGTGTCAATAACTTCAAATATTTTTAAATCGTAAATATTCTACTTAAATAATTTTTAAAATAATTAAAAATCATTTTTAAATCATCACCATTAATATTTAAATATTAATAAAATTATTACCAAAATATTAAAAGTCATTAATTATAACTTAAAATATTTTTAAATCATTTTTCTCATTTTTAAGTGATTTTTAAATTAATAAAATCATTTGTAATTCATTTATTTAATATAATAATTAAATAAATCTAATATCATTAATATTAATTTATTAATGAGAATTCTCCAAAAATATAGAAAATTATATTTTATAATTCAAAATATTTTCAAACACTTTATTCTTATTTAAAATGGTTTTTAAATCAATAAAATCATTTTTATCTTATTTATTTAATTTAATAATTAAATTAATCTAATATCATTAATATTAATTTATTAATGAAAATTCTTCAAAAATATTAAAAATTACATTTTATAACTCAAAATATTTTTAAATACATTATTCTTATTTAAAATGATTTTTATAATATTAAATCATTTTTCTCTAATTTATTTAATACACTAATTAAACAAATTAATTACCTTTAATATTTAAATAATTATAAATATTAAAGAAAAATATTCTAATTGGTCAAAAATTATTTTTCATAATTTAGAATAATTTTTAAAACCATTTTTAATAATTTTTATAATTTATTTTCTATTTTTAATTAATTATCAGAAATTCAAAAATTAAAAAAATCAAAACCGTCGCTAATTGCCTATAGCGACATTTAGCGTCACTGTTGGTGTTCTTGAGCCTCAAGAACACTGACAGCCGGCTTGATAAGGTTCATGGTTTGACCAACTAACCGTTATTCTCAGCTCAGGCGTGCTTTGAACTATCTAATGCACAGATCGTGTAGTACTAATGTAATACTACATTAACCAACCATCCTTTAAGTTATACCATCACCTACCATGAAGATCCAGCCTCTCAAAGTAACTGTCAGATCACATCTGGGTTTTCTGGGTAACCCAGAAACCCAGACAGTCGCGAGGTACCACTTTGTGGTTCAATTGTAGCTTAGTTCCAATCATGTTATTGGTGGTTTCTTGGTTCGTATCTATAGTCCACGTGTCAAGGAACATGTTTAAAGAAACATAACCGTTTAAAAACATCAG
Source organism: Panax japonicus (assembly GCA_020205505.1). Taxonomy (NCBI): domain Eukaryota; kingdom Viridiplantae; phylum Streptophyta; class Magnoliopsida; order Apiales; family Araliaceae; genus Panax; species Panax japonicus. The sequence continues at coordinate 56,907,937 of CM035101.1, read as the reverse complement.
ATCTACAAGATATGCCTCGGTCAAACCCTGTCATAAATTTGTTCATCAAATTCCTGGGTTTTTTCATAAAGTTAAAATCAGTTTTGGTGGACTACTTTGACCACCTATTACGTTCGATTGGTTGACGTTTTAAGGCATCTAAAGGCATTTAGCTATATTCCAGACAACAGGTTACACTTTAATTACAACAACAATAACAAAAAAACATAACATTTGTCAGATCCGGACCTTCAAAGATCTTGTCAGACCAAGTTTTACACTTTCTGGGTTACCCAGAAAGTGACTGGTCATGCTCGGTCAAACCTCTTTGACCATGAATAACAACAAATATAGACATCTGATGGCTATAAAACCACTTGCAGATTAAAGATCGCATACCAAATTACAGATCCAAAACATAAAACAACAAAAATAATAAACAGACACGAATCTGTGGCGCCTGAAATCTGTGGTGCCTGACATTAGCTTGTTAAACCACAAATCATGTTCTTGACAGTTTTGGAAAAACTCAATTTTAAAGCATTTTGATGCTATGGATCTATGTTATATCAACATAGATCATCATTAAACATCATCTAGCAAAGATCTAAACACATAAACAAAAAAAATTCTTAGCAACATGGATCAAAATTAAAAATTAGGTTTATACCTCTCTTGCTCCAATCTTGATCTATGCTCTTCAATCTGATATTGGGTGATCTAGGGCCTGGTTATGTGACTGAATTACTTAAGGAATTGAATTCGGAGGTTTGAGAGAGAGAGAGAGAGTTGTTGAGAGTAAGTTAGTAAAATGGCTAGTTTTATACACTTTCTCTCTCTTAATCTATATATAATACAAAAATACATTGTATATTACATATATCTGATATTTCTAGCTGCTTTTCTGAGATATTAGTAGTCACAAAGTCAAGTGGGTCGGTCACCAACTAAAGCTCTTGGTCATTTTACAAGTTACTTTAAAAAAAATCCAAAAACGGCATTTTGGTCTTTAGCAAATTAAATTTAATGGCAAAATGGTCAAATGTCCAAACCCTTAGGGTTTAACCATAAGGTTTTAACCCTTAGGTTTTACAAACTCCAAATTCTAGAATTTTCTAATTATGGTTTCTAAAAAGAAAAAATAAGAATTTCAAAAATAAAATTAGGGTTTTGAATAGAAATTAATATTTCTAAAGTATAATTAGGGTTTCTTAATTATATTAACAAATAATAATCACTTTAGGCATGCTAGTTAGGATTAGGGTTTCCAAATTAGGGTTTTAATTAGAAAAATAAAATTTCTAAATTATAATTAGGGTTTGTAAAATAGAAATTAAGATAACTAAAATATAATTAGGGTTTTCTAATCATATTTAAGTTTAATAAACACATTAAGCTTACTAATTAGGATTACGGTTTCCTAATTAGGGTTTTAGGATTCCGGAATATAAAATTAGGGTTTCTCGACTTTTGATTAGGGTTTCTAACGGTACTTTAGGGTTTCTAATCTTGAGATTAGGGTTTCTAATCTCTTATTAGGGTTTATAAATTTTTAACCTTATCCGATCTATCATTGACCAAAAATTCTATACGGTACGAAAACATACATATTAATATAATTATTTTAATTATATTTTCTATCGAATCCCTATCCAAAAATTAGGGTTAGGATTTCTAAAGTTGTTAAGCACAACTTTACTCTAATTTATTAGTCAATACATAAATTGACCTTCTTGAGACTCGTATCCCAGATACTAGTCTCAAAATTGATAATCAATATTAATATTAAAAAAAATTATTTACAAAATTTTAATTATTCGAAATCCCGGGTTATCACAGACAGGATATTCCAACAGAATAATAAATAATGAAACCAGTTCATGCATAATCCGCACAGACAGGATATTCCAACAGAATAATAAAGAATGGAATAATAACAAAATTCACCAGGCAAACGATATACCGCACAGACAGGTTATTACAACAGAATAATAAAGAGTTGAATAACAGAAGAATTTCACCATGTATGTGGTACTTCGCATAGACATGTTATTCCAACATAATAATAAAGAATGGAATAACAAACCTTACAAGTATTGAAAGAAAATCACTCTCTTCATGAATACGAAATAATAATATCCCTTACCATAATATTATCCCTTACCTTAGAAGAAAACTGGATACTGGAATTGTGAGGTAGTAGATTTCTCTTCTTCTTTCTCTCTATAATTTCTCTCTATAATAATTACTCTATAGCTTTTGTGAATTGGTGAAAAGTAATGAAGGAATGAGCTTCTATTTATAGGAAAATATAGTTTCGATAATTGCACGTTTTGGGGCTCAAAATATTACAGTATAATACCTTCATCTTTTCCTTCATTTTTAATTTAGTCCTGCAAGTATTATCAAACTTACACCACCTCCCCTAATAGTAAATCATGTGAATCAATAGTTCTAGACATGTGAAAATATGAATTACAGTATAGTACCTCCATCTATACCTCTATTTTTAACTTAGTCATGCAAGTATTATCAATCTTGCACCAACTCCCCTAATAGTAAATGAATGTGAATCAATAGTACACACATGTAAACAAATAGTTATAATCATGTGAATCAATATCAATTAATTGCTCATTTGTCTGGTTAATTACCCGATTGGTCAATATAACCTCCAGACATCAATTATTATCGAAATAAATGTCGATTTTCACTAACACAAATAATTTCAACACAATGGAACTATCAATTTCATCTTTAATCAACACGAACTTATTTATCATTAATATTATAATTCACAATATTTAACAACCGGGTCGTTTCTAGGAAAGAGGATGCTGTTCGATAAGGAATTCTCTTTATTGGTGCGCAATTAGGTGACCAAACCTCTCCTTGACAGAACTTCTAGACATTGTCAATATTGTAAATAATAATATGAATAACTTTGCCGTCTCAATTATTGATTTAATAATATAACATATTATTCAGATGATACTGTGACAATAATTGAATCAATAATATGAGAGATATGATGCCGCAATTACTGTAGCAATAATTGAGTATAACTGAGTGACTTCTCATGTAAGCATCAATAATCAATATCGTGTGATACTATGCAACCACGCGTATTACTGTACTTTTACTACCGGATAGTTCAACAGTTTTAACAGTAACACTTTCGCCGTTATTTTTATAAAAAGATAATTCTATCGTTTTCTAACTACTATAATACTTCCGTTGTGGGGTCCACCAATAATTGTGCCGTCATACGGTTATTCCTGACAAAAAGAATATTCCCCGACCAAACGAATATTTTATAACAATTTGCATACTTTGCAAAATTTTCACATATCATCATTAACTTTAACCCTTTCTCAATTCAACCATTTACTAAATAAAATAATAATTATAAGAAAATTGAATACTTTTATTTCATAATTTTGAGATCTCACAACTGATATACATATATATTTCGTAGGTTAGAGAGAGAGAGAGGGTCTTAGATGAGTTTGGTAAATAAATGATGCAAAATAATGAACATTTCTCTTTCCTAGATCTTATATACAACTTGATGCAATGAACTTGGATTCTGTAAAGGCTGAGTTGCTGCTGATTTGCTGAGATTTTGATCACATGGGTTTCCTAGGGTTGGCCAACAACTCTCACTAGGTCAAAGGCTAAATTTTAGCTTCAATAATGCAAGGGTAAAGTGGTCATTTAGCTTAAAAATTTAATGGCTAAATTGTCATTTGTATAACCCTTAGGGTTTAACCCTAAGGCTTTGTACAATATTTCTAGCATTTTGCAATTAGGGCTAAAATAAAATTTTAGTTTCTAAAAAAATGTAATTAGGGTTTTCTTAATTAGTTTAGGTTTTCTAATAGTTAGAATTAAACATTAAGTTTAACAATTTAATAATTATAATAAAGCTTACTAATTTAGCAATTGGAGGAAATAATTAGCAATTAGCATCACGTATATAACAATTACGATTATTAATTAAGGTTTTTATTTATAAAATTAAGGTTTTCTAATTTCACGATTAGGGTTTATAATTACTAACTAAGGTTTTTAAATTTAGAAATTAGATTTTCTAAGTATAATTAGGGTTTTACCTAATTACTTTAAATTCTGTAATACACGACATAATTCACATAACACAGTCTCGAATTTCCCATTTGAATTTTACAATAGGGTGAAACAAATTAATGCTAGGGTTTGGTCATGATACAACATAATTGAACAATCATTATCAGTCCATAAATATACAGTACATATTTATGGCACTGAAAAATCAAAATATAATTAATATTATATTATTATTCTTATTCCTTAATCAAAACCCAAAATTAGGGTTTGGATTCCATATCTAATTTTCTTATATATAAATCCTATTATTAATTAAGTTAAATAATTAGCTTAATTAATTCTAAAATAAATTCATATAATAAAATAGTTATTATAATAATTCTAAAAATCATTTCATATATTATTTAAATAATATATACTTATATTTTCATGAAAAATAATTAATAAAAATATTTCTACTATTAAATTAATTATCATAAGAATATACTTTATAATAATCAATAATTCTAAAATAAAATTATTTGTAATTATTCATGTAATAAATATATTTTTATTTATCACATAAATACTTACGCTTTATCTTGTACAAATTCTCATCTTTAAAATAATAATAAAAACTATACGCAAAATTTCTTATTTAAGCATATAGAAAATATCGGGTTATTACAAAGAAGATCCTAAGAACAGGGCATTACTGACTCTCTCTCAAGGTTGACTGTGATGATCACGTCAAGAGATGATACCAATGCCAAATTCATGGGAATGATATCCACGCCCCTCCAAGGGAGCTCCACAATATGAGTTCACTCTGTCCCTTTTTAATGTGGGGAATAGACGTGATCGGGCCCATCAAGCCCAAAGACAGTAATGGGCATCACTTTATCTTTACCATGATCGACTACTTTACCAAATGGGTAGAAGCAGCCTCCTTCCCCAGGGTTACAAAAGAAGCTATCATTACTTTCATCAGAAACAATGTCATTTGTCGATATGGACAACCAGGGGTAATTGTATCAAACAATGCTAAGAACCTCAACAACAAAATGATGGAGGAGTTATGCAGTAAATTCCACATCAAACATCTAAACTCCGTCATCTACCGTCCAAAGATGAATAGTGCTTTGAAGCGGCTAACAAAAATAACAAAAAGATCATGCAAAAGATATCCGCCAATCACAAAGGATGGTCTGACTTTTTGCCTCTGACTCTATTAGCCTACGAACATCAATGCGCACTTCCAATGGGGCAACCCCTACTCATTAACCTATGGGATGGAAGCAGTGCTCCCCATAGAAGTGGAAATGGAATCCCTCATAGTGTTGATAGACGCTCAGCTGGATGAAGACCAATGGTTACAAGATAAGTATCACCAATTGTCTCTAATAGATGAAAAATGAGACATTGATATCTTCTATGGTCGGTTATACCAACAAAGGATCGCCAGATCCTACAACAAAAAAGTTCTGCTACGGCAGTTTAAACAACATGACTTGGTTTTGAAGAAGATCATTGACAACCAAGATCAGTCCAAAGGAAAATTCACCCCGAACTAGGAAGGCCCATTTGTTGTCAAGGAGGTATTGACAAGAGGTGCACTCAGATTACAAGAGATGGATGGCGATGAATTTCCGCAACTCATTAACTCGGACACTGTGAAATGGTACTATGTCTAAAGTTACCATCAAGAAAACATCCTTGTTGTGGATCATCAGATCCTCAGTCAATTCAGGTTTTCTAAACCTCACTACATACAACTTTCTTCACACCCATTTGCCCCATCAGGGACAATCACACTTTCTAACCAGCAGCCTAGTTTTGGATCACCAGATCCTTCACTCCCCGCAGGTTTTCAAAACCTTTCACAACTTCAGTTTGTCCCACTCGGGATAAATATTCACACCTTCAGGTTATCCCACCAGGGATTAAACCTTTCACACCTTTAGGTTATTCCACCAGGGATTAAACTCTTCACACCTTCAGTTTATCCCACCAGGGATTAAACTTTTCACACCTTCAGTTTATCCTGTACATGGGATTAAACTTTTCGGCTGCAATCTGTCCTGTACATGGGGCGAACTACGTCGACCTGAACTCCCCAATACACGGGAGTGCATAGGCAGCCATTTTATATGGTCTGGTCGCACTAAAAAAATAAAAATAATAAAAATAACAAAAACAAACACATCTCTACGCCACTTTGTCATATACAGCTTTGAACCTTTACACTAGGTTCGAACTATGCAGACCTGATCTCCTCTTTAATTGGAGTATGTAGGCATCCATTCATGGTTCGGTCTTACCCCCTACCAAAACACAAAAACTTGTCAACAGTACTGAGATCATCCTTCAATCCACTACATTTCATTAGCTTCAGACCAAAGGGATGGAACTACCTGACCTCCCCACACAAATGGGAGAATCGGCGACCATCTAAGTTGCGGTTGAGTCCTCAAAGTGAAACACCAATCCATAAGAAATGGAACTAACTGGGTTCCCCCATACAAAGGAGTACCGATGACCATCTATGGTGCAGTCAACCTTAGAGAGGAAAGCCACACTCCTCTCCACATCTCCATACACTAGTCCCAAGACACCAAAGATGGCAGGGAATATACACAGATCAATGATCCATTTTGAAAAACCCTGAAACATCTCAATGTCCATCCATCAAGGAGGAGTTTAGAATACATCAAGATCACAAGCCCTGGAGAAACAGGCAAATATCAAGCAAGCAATAAGGCACAACTAAAAGGGAAGTGGTCAAAATATATTTCCCTGCCATATATAATGTTGTTTGATATATACAATGTGTATTGTACATGACAAAATGGGTAAGCTAGTCTGTGCAGGAAAATACAAGCCCATCTACAAATCAATATATATGCGGGCTATCAAGTCCAACATGGCATCCCTCTCAGTAGAAGGAGGTAACACTGTGATCTCCTCCCCCGGGGTCTCTACACGAGCCAACAGATCCACATCCAACTGCATGGTGACACTATGCTCATCAATATACGTGTTTATCTCTACTAATGATGCCAGTAGTAAGGGACCTCATTACAGTACCATCTGTAACAGCGATATCTTGGGCAGATATAGCACTATCCCGCTCAACAATCACTACATCTCTACATGATCTGGCCTCATCCCGCTCAGCAACAATGGTATCTCTATGGGCTAAGGCATCATCTCTCTCTAACAGAGCGTTATCTCTCCCAGTAAGATTTGTCAACATCAAAGCCCTAGCCTGATCTCTCTCGAAGGTCATCAGATGAAGACCCTGCTCCAAATACTCTGCAGAATGTTGGATCACAGTAGCAGTCATGCTGGGAGAATCTACAAGAGCTGCTGGAAACCCAGCGAATGGCTCCTCCTCGATGTGAGAATCAGTGTCCTCCATGGGCTCTCCACCATCTTAATCAATCGCCGACACTGTGGATACAACCGCAATCGATGTGATATCTGCCTCCATCTGTGCAGAATACTCTATAGAACAGCCCGAATGGTTAACCGTAAACTCAACACTCTCATGCTGATCCCAACATGAATACACCCTGGACCTATCCTCTGCTGACAAATGTCGAGATAACAAACGCTAACCCAATTCCCCCTCAAAAGGATGGACATCCTGAAACTGGTCAAACTGTGGCATCACAACCAGTGGGTGATATGTGGTTATGCCTCTCAAACCAGCCAGAGGGAGATAATACATGTCCGGTGCATGAGTAATAAAGCTGTAGGGTGAGCTGAGCCCTGTACACGGCAAAATGTCAAATGGATCCTCGATCCCTTCCAAGAACACCGACCAGGATGTAGCGTATGTACACTCCGCTAGCTAAAAAGAGTTAGACATGGCTATCTCATGGGAAAAATAATACACATGCCGTCGGAAGGTGCCAATCGGTCTCAGGTGTGACATGAACCACATATACAACAAGATCGAGCTGCCTATGAACACCCCTGCAGGATAGGTGTGGAAATACATGGCTGACCTCAATGTCTCTACCACAATCATCGACACAATGGTATGACCATCCCTGAGAGCTCTCACTGTCATGACAACACTGATGTTCAGCTCATCCATGTACAGTGGCATGTACAAATAAGCCATTACATACATCATGAGTACGTCTACTTTGGCAACACGCCACTGATCCTCCGATGTGGTGAAATCTCCGGAGTGTTGTGCATAGCTGTCCACTGAGCCAAATATGTCTATCAGAAAATGCTGGGACACTATATGACTGAATGTAATCTCATCCTATGTTACCCTACGCCTCAACCCGGTGAGGGTCATGAACTGCTGGCGCATATCTCCGACAGCCATCCGAGTGCAAGGCTTGTCCAATGGCAAAGCCGTCAACCGCCCATACTCCTCTAAGGTAGGAGTCAACTCCTGGGTCTCAAATCGAAAAACCTGCCTCTTTGGTACCCAATGCTTTAGCATGCCATCTACAAAGCCAATGAAACCTAAAACATCAGGAGGGTCATAGAATGCTACAATAACTGATTTATAATCACCTTGTCTAAAGGGGATATGCTATCATACCAAGATCTCAAGCAGGAGGCCATCAATACTGGTGGGGTGTGATCAATACGGCTAACTATCGAGGAAGACATCTGTGTGGGCCGTATCATAAGACCATCCAGGGGTCAATACTGAATATCTTTGGACATACATATGCAGGACATAATACATATATGAAAAATAATAGATGGCAATATGATGTAGGGAATGGAAAACAATACATACATTCCTAAGTACATAATCATCTAAATACATCATCTATGTACAGCTAAAAAATACAGGGAAATGGGGCACATACGCCCTACAACTAACAGAGGTTTATCAAAAGATATAACGAGAATGGGGCACATCCACCCAATATCTAATAGAGGCCTATCAAAAGATACAGTGAGAATACACATCAGAAGAAGACAATGGTGTCTTTGTCTACATCATCAATCATGTCCACCTGATGTAACTCCTCCTGAGTCACTGGATCTCCATCAAGATGGATGTCAGGCCTATGCAAGGATCTGCACTAGGCAAAGCCATATAGGTCATCTGAAGGGCCAACCCCCGAGCTGGAAGGATCAAAATTATTCGCCTCTAAAGAATCTCTGCCCAAATGCCGGATGAAAAAATGTGTCCATGTCCAACTGCCGGGTCAAACTATCAATTTATGTCAAATGAGTCGGATCTCGGACACAGGCCATCCAATCTATCATCATCAAGGATCTAGGAATCATATCCCCCATAAACTGAGTGGCATGGGTCTAAGCTCCGATGGTACGATGGGACCACCAGCGGTATATTGCCTCCTGAGTAAATGGACCCTTTGACAAAGTAAAGTCGTCAACGCCCATCAACAGGATATCACTGACAGGCGACTGCGACACATGCTAATAACACCTGGCAGGATGCAAAATCGGTACATGAATCTCTCATATGGTGCTCCTAATCGCACGCTCTCCTAAATAGAGCTCCTATCCTCCATCTGTGAAAAGAGGAATCCGGAGAGTAGACATCACATACTCGACACCAATCGGGTATCCATCCTTGAAGCCGATGGTCAAATGGTCTCCAGAGATGGGAACCCAAGTGATGGCATCAACTGTCAATAACTCCAACTATAAGCGACAATGGGTGAAACCCTCAGCTACAGAAACCTCCACCAAAATGGAGTGATGTCATCGCCGTCCTCATAGATAGGTATCTACACCTAACACACGAATAGGAAGCAAACATGGAAGCCTAACATAGGCCCAAAACTACCAACACAAAGGCAAACATCTGCTGTCAGTCAACACTCTTAACCTGTACATGGAAATCAAAAGAGAAATACTCACCAGTAGAAACGGGTAAAATCCTAGCCAAGCCTCTATCAAGCCCTGTGAACGCATGCGCATTCCCTTGAGGAAATAGGTGAAGGTGTAGGAGCCCCAATCATACTCTCCAATACGGTCCACCTCCCGAGTGGTGCTGATCAAAGCGAATGACACTGTGGAAGAGTTATCTACTATGAAACAACCCCTGATAATAACCAGGAACAATCGTCAAAGAATGTGATCCCTGACTCTCACATCAGCGGGCATGGGCTCACTCAATAGCCTATTCATAGCATCTACTCTCAAAGGACCCGTACGGATGGTTATGCCCTTGAGCACCTCAGCCGGGACTCATAGCAAGGATCTAAAGGCAATCAGGGTAATGTTCGCCGTACAAGGCACTGGTGATCCTCCAAACTCCATACCGGTGATAAACTGCCAATCCATTAGCGTCATCATCACCTCATAGTCCAACAAATGGAGAGACTGAGTCTTGTGAAACCAGCGCTCAGATAATGCCTTGAGGTAACCCCAGGGACAACGACGAGGAAGAATGGAAAAGAACACCCCAAAGCCCCAACCATGCACAATCTCACGGTAATCTGGATGCAGAGCCTGATATAGAGAGTGTATGCTGAACCAGTTCCCTTAAGGCTGCATAAAGCCAAGAACCTACACCACAAATGCAAATCAACATCAGAATCCTTGCTCCTCATCAATAGGAAAAAGGAAGATCAAACCCAGCTTTTACCTCGTTTGGCTGTAAGTAAACTTAGGGGTGGCGACTCGAATCACATAGAAGATCTGGAATCTTCACATTAATGCCTGGAAGATCTATACGGGGAGAATGAGCTGGAGCTATAACCGGTACATCCTCCTCCTCGTCCTCAACATCCAGTACATCAACCCGGACATGACGAATCAACGCCTCCATTAAGAGACGAGGCTGTCTGACTGAACGGGGTCGAGGCACTTCAGAGGCCCTCCTCCGCACACCTGAAGTTCATCCTGTGGGAACTACTCGGCTGATCCGGATCCATAATATCTGGACACAAGTCTCCAAATCACCTTAGAAAGGGTATGATAAATTCTAACCTAGATCTTTTCAAATGCATTTTTATGACTACATGCATGCATGCATTACTTTAACAAACGCCTACAGTAGAGTTAAAAATGCATGACTACCCAATGCTTAGGCTCATGGAAATTGTTTGCCAGAGTCTCCTTTGTAACAAAGACTACCCACATGCGCATGTGCATGACTAGGTGGCCATTTAGTAGCGCACCTTCCCACAGTTATAAACATCCTATATGCATATAAATGTCAAAGTCACAATCCATAATGGTAGACTAATTACCAGGATTACTTTGCTTTACTACCTTTGTTCATTTGTACTCAAATAGGATAAGAAATAGCAGAAAAAGGTGCCAATTTGACTGTTTCAAAAGTCAAAAAAATTTCACACCATTATGTTCAGCATAGTTAAATACTAACATTTACTATTTTAAATGTTTTTTATCAAGTCATATGAGCATGTATATTCATTACTATGTGTTTAGACGCATTTCATATGATAACACATTTTCCAACGGATAAAACTGGAAAAGAATATATACATATGTTACCAGGATAGTGTGAAGCACTTGTACGGTGACAGATTTCACAGAAAGCAGCCCGAACTCAGCAGATCTGAAGAAGAACTCTCGGATTCTCTGTGTGGCGCAACGTGAAAGTGACTTGTGAAAGGCAAGCAACCTACAAGTACACCCACGGTTGGCCGCATGTGTATATACGGCTGCAACAGGTGTACCTGCGACTACCCTATGTGGGTTCTACCCCTCCGGATCGGTCCACTCTGAGTTACAAAGGAGGTCTCATAAGTTGAAATAATCAAATCAGGAAAAAAGATGATACACGATTGAGCGAAAAAGCCTGAAATCCTGGTTTTCAAGACCAAACTACGGGTCTACATGTCACTCATTGTTATTCACCTGAACATAGGGTACACAACACCAATTATCACAGATGTTGCAAACTACACTCGATAATACCTCACAAAGGTTTGATGTCGTCGGTTTGGGTCCATAACTCCAAAAAACCCCTCCCCAGCGGGAATTTCATACATCATCAAGTCGCTGATGCACATTTCAACAAAGGTTAAGCAACCTTGACGTTACCTCAGCCATTGGCAAGTAAATCCAATGAAGCGTCAGAAGTCATCTGATGATTTCAGCCGTTGAAGCACATTTCAACGAAGGTCAAGCAGGCTTGACGTACTTTTAGCCGTTGGCAATTAAATCCAACAAAGCGTCGGAAGTCATCCAATGATCTTAGCCGTTGAAGCATATTTCAACGAAGGTCAAGTAACCTTGACATCATTTTAGCCATTGGTAGGTAAACCCAACGGAGCGTCAAAAGCCATCTGATGATTACAGTCATTGGCAATTAAACCCAACGAAGCTTCGGAGATGGTCTGATGATCTCAGCTGTTGATGCACATTTCAGCGAGGGCCAAACAAACCTGACAACACGGACTATTGGTAGTAACTCCGATAAATCACTAGAAAGAACTATCGATATAAACCAGGAAAGACGTCCTCATTGGGGAGGACAGATGATGGAATCTGTTATACACATCTTCATCAAACAAGACACCATCCCCTAGAGTCACGTGTAAATGAGAGGAACAACTATGGTGGAAAGTATGTAGCAAGGATTAAGGACTTGGGTGATAACCCCAACGTCAACATCCTAGTATTTCGTGAGGGCTTTGGAGTACACATCCAAGCAGTTCATCAGAGTCAGCTATGATAACTCTAGTACCCATCAAAAGTCATGGGAGCAAACAGTCATCACATCCCGTTCGAAAATGGTCCAACAAAACACATTCATCATACATTTACATCATGTTGCAGTACATTGCATCATGAATATCTTGTCATGTTTCAAGTGTTCTTTATCCTATCCATGCCATTATATTGCATGAATATGATAAAGAGGGGCATCTGTAGACACTTAAAAAAATTTCATTCGTGTTACTAACTTTTCAGGAGGGAAAAATCATCTTCTAGAGATAACCCTGGAAGTCAATTCAGCTCAGTCCTGGAGACAACTCTGGGATACTCAGTTTTCCATTTCGGAGACAACCCCGAGATATTCAGCGCAGTCCTGGAGAAAACCCTGTGATACTCAGTTTACCATCTCGAAGACAACCCCAAGATATTCAGCCTAGTCTCGAAGACAACCTCGGGATACTCAGTCAGTTCCATCTCAGAAATAACCCCGAGATATTCAGCACAGTCTTGGAGAAAACCCTGTGATACTCAGTTTGCCATCTCGAAGACATCCCCAAGATATTTAGCCCAGTCCCGGAGACAACCTCGGGATACTCAGTCAGTTCCATCTCAGAAATAACCCCGAGATGTACAGTTCTAGTCCCAGAGATAACCCCAAGAATTTTAGTTTCAAACCTCGGAGACAACCCCGAGGAGTGAAATTCCTATTTCGGAGATAATACTGGAGAAGTCAGTTCCATCTCGGAGACAACCCCATGAGTTTCAGTTCTAATCTCGAAGATAACCCTGAGGAATGCTGTTGCAATTCTGGAGATAACCCCGGAAGAGCTCATTTCATACCCCAACAATCAACTTCAACCTCGGTGATAGCCCTAAGGCACTCAGTCCCAAACCCGGAGATAACCCCGGGAGGTCAGGCACCCCTCAGAGACAACCTTTAGGACATTCAGCACTTGCAGCATCCTAATCTCAGAGATAACCCTGAGCAACGACTGCTAAATCAGCCCAGAGTAAGAGATAACCCCGGTGAGAGGCAAAATCATTATTTTGCCACCTCGATCGTACATTCACGCCATCTCAACAACATTTCAACCTATATACTACACAGAAGTGTCCTACAAGAATCATAACTCTAATCCCGAGTGACTACTACACATGACAGCACACCTGATAGAATTTGAAGACTTGAAGACCTAGGCATGGACCCATCTTCCTGACTTCGCACAACCTTTTATCTAATGTCATTTGTGTAGCTCTCTACAACAGCATTGCGAAAAGGTATCATACGCCTTCATCGGATGCCAGGATTGAAAGTTATAAAGGTTCAAGTGGATAACATGTTGCACTAGTGCACGTACTTCGAGACGGTGGGGCCCACGGAGCCTGGGGCACCCCGAGCAGCCGTAGGTACATCTACGGCTGCCGCTGGTACACCTGCGGCTCCCCCCTCTATAAATAGAGGGATTGGGGTGGCCATTTATAAGAATTGAGGCGAGGAAGCCCTGTCCATTTTGCTCTTTACACACTATAAAATGAGTGTTTTCTTATTTTAAACACTTGTGAGCTTATATATTGCTACATTTTATCGGTGGGAACCGAGTGTTCATCCATTTAAAGCTATTTGAAGTCTTATTTGGCAGCCTAATGTAAGCCTTCTTATATTTCTTAAAGCCTTTTCTCCACTTTTGTGCATACACTATTATTCACGTTGAGAGTCGTGTGTGTGTATGCCCAGACCGTCGGTCCGTGGCTTTTATTGCTTTCTTATATATATGCTTATATATATATATATATATATATATATATATATATATATATATATATATATATATATATATATTATCGAGTTATCTTGATTGAGCCTTAATATAATTTTTAGAGCGTTTACTGCTTTTATATATATATTTATATATAAATACTTATATATATATATTGTTATCATCAAACTCTGTTTGATTGAGCCTGGATTTATATCCGGTGCGTTTACCGCTTTTATATATATATATATATATATATATATATATATATATATATATATAGAGAGAGAGAGAGAGAGAGAGTCCGGATCAGGTCCGGACTCCCAGATTTTGTTAAAATCCGGACCTTTTTTTTTTTTTTGCTTTTTTTTTTGAAACAACTAAAAAAAAAAAATTACGGAATTGGAATTTTTACATTATACAGTATTTTTGGCGTGATTTGGATGTCTATAACAAAACATGTCTGTACAGTCTGGGCAGACTGTACATACATTGGTTGGTATAGGTATTAAAAACACACCCTAAACATTGTATTATGGAAAAATTTCAGTTCCATAATTTTATTTTATTTTTAGTTGTTTCAAAAAAAAAGCAAAAAAAAGAAAAAAAAAATTGGTCCGTATTTTGATCCAGTCCGGACTCCCGGACTGGATCCGTGTTCTATATATATATATATATATATATATATATATATATATATATATATATATATATATATATTTACAGTTTCTGTCGCGCCTGGAGTTAGCTTCATTGCGGTGGTTCGTTCATATATATGTTTACAGATTTTATATATATATATAACTGTTTACAACTTTCATACAAACTGCTACATCATGTGAGCCTAGGAATCATGTGATCACAGATTCTGTCTCCTGAATCTAGATTCGGTTCCCGTGATGGACATTTTCAGCTGTAACCAGCTTGTAAATTATTCACAATGTTTGAAATTTCTTAGACGGCTCTAATGCCCACAAGGAGTTCGGCACTACTTTTTATCTTATTTTCTCGAAGATGCTTCGCATCTCAAAAATAAAAGCAATCAAGCCGAACACATAATAAAATGAAAGTATCAAAGGCCTCAATTACTATTGAGCATAAGGGTTTGAAAAACCTCTTTTACAAAACATCATTGTTATATCTTGTTAAAACTGAACTTTTATACAAAATTCAAACCCTTTGTATATAGGTGCAAACGAGGCATAACACTTCTTCCAGATAATTGCACATTGATCTACACACACACACATATTCAGATAATGGTTTAAATTGAAAAGTGGCAGTCACCGTGTTACCACGGATGTCGGGGAGTGCCTAACACTTTTCCTTCGCATAATCAAGCCCCTCAACTCTAACGAATCTCGGTTTCACAAACCAATTAAATAATGTCACATCACTAGGTCAATGTGCAAACCTTTTCTCGGTTGAGTTGGTGTAACCATTTAAAAATACCAATTGGCGACTTTTACAAGTCCCAATCGTCGACATATACATGTCAGAACTTTTCACAACTTGTGTTTTCAAACAAATCTCACCTAACATGAGAACACCAAAAGACAAGAACAGAAAATGGACAAATAAAAATCCCGACGTTGACACTCCCCATGCAACTGCTCAAACATAGTAATCTCGTTCCTCATCTTCGCAGTCTTTATCGGTGGGAAAAACATAGCCAAGAATTTCTGAGCAAGGTCGTCCCATGTAGTAATCGACCCTAGCGGTAGAGAGTGTAACCAACTTTTCACCTTGTCTCGCAATGTGAACGGAAACAAGCGAATTCTAACTACATCATCCGACACCCCGTTGTATCTGAAGGTATCACATATTTACAGATAGCTAACTAAGTGCTCATTCGGATTATTGTTGGCTAATCCCCCAAACTGCACTGAGTTCTGTATCATTTGTATGGTCCCAGGCTTGATCTCAAAATTACTTGCAGCTATCGCAAGCCTAGTGATACTCGACTGAAGCTCGGTCACCCTGGGAGTAGCATAATCCCTTAGCGCTTTCTGATCCTCTGCAGTCATTGTTTCTTCCTTATCAAGATTCTCCTTAGTGTCTTTAATCCACTTACTGAGTCTTTGAAACCTTTTCTCAATGTAGTCCTCGAAATGAAGCAAGTCTGGCTTCTTAGACTGAGTTTGCATACACTAAATCAGAAAACCTGAAACAAGAAAGAACAAAACAAAAAAAAAATTGTTTAACTAAAACTGAAGTAATTAAACTGATATTGAAAGTACTAAAATCAAAACTAGTCCCCGGCAACGGCGCCAAAAACTTGTTAGGTAAAATCTAGATACGCTCACACGCAAGTGTACGTGGTCAACAAGTAATATAATGATAAGAACATTATCATTCCCACAGAGACTAGTATGCTAATGGAGAATTAGGCTAACAATCACCACACTAAGTAACCGTATATTTTAAGCAGATAATGGAGAATTAGGCTAACAACTTCACTCTAAGTTTCACTCCGATTCTCACACCTTTTTTTTATTTCAATTTAATATCTCAGTTTATTAATCAAGAACACTCAAGTAGAATTAGCCATTTCTCGATACACTAACACCGTATTAACCTAAATCAACAATTTGATAGAATTAAGCCAAACACCCTAATTAACTAATTCACTATATCTCTATGTGAATTAAAATCAAATAAGGTTTAAATTCCAAGTTCTTCACATGATTACATGCGATGTTAGGTATATCTCTATCCTACACATTCATCAAGATTCCATTAAAACACATAATTCAAGAACACATGCTATAGTTTACATGCGATTTTAGGTATATCTCTATCCTAAACATTCATCAAGATTCCATTAAAAACACATAATTCAAGAACACATGCTATAGTGATTATGTCTAAATTCATACATCATCTCTCGAGTTCATACAAATCCACACAAAATCGGTGATCAAACAATTCATAAATTAAAGCACAAATCACAATAGATAAACTAAATTGATAGTATTATTGAACTGAAATTAAGGCATGACAATCATTGTTCAACACTAAAGATCCATTGCAAGCCTAAAAGATAATTTAGTTCATCATCAATGAATTAAATACTCGAAAGATAGAGAAATTCATCATCCCAATTACAAAATTTGAATTGAAAGACAAAGAATAGTAAAACACCTCCCTTATCCTCGCTCAAATCTGCAATCTTCATGATCTTGACCTCCAAATATGTTCCTCCAATGTCCTTCAAAAAATTAGGGCTCCAAGTATAATTGATTGATTGTTGTAATTGATATCTGTTATGTTATGTTATATCCCAGCATAAGTCATGTAAAACACTGATAAAACGACGCCTAACATAGTTCCCTTTCTATTCCAAAGTGTTCCATCCACGCAGCTACAGAGTTCTGATCATATCATAAGTCTTTTTCTCTCTCACTGTACCCCCACCCCGACAGGGGGTTTTACACTTGCAAGGGCTCGTCCCGGTGGGGACGGGGTGGTGTTTCTATAGACTTGCTAATTTTTAGCTTTTGCATGCCAAGTTTTGCCATAATGCTGTCAATATGCCACCAATACCACATCTTGCAACTTAAACACAAAATAAAATATAAAAAAAAGTAAAAATATACATAAGTAGACAGGATCAACACTGTTTAAGTCCAAATAGGAACTCGTATGTATAAAATCCACTCATCAATAGCCGCCCAATATCTAACAAAAGCCTATCAAAAGAAATAATAAGAAATCTATTAGAAGAAATCAATGATGTCCACATCATCCAATCGATCTACCTGATGTAACTCCTCCTGAGTCACTGAGTCTATGCCAGAAGAGATATCAGGTCAATACAAAGAAGAATCTACACTACTAAAGTTATCAGAATATGGGCCACCGGAAGGACCAGCGCCAGAGCTAGATGGATCAAAAGAATCTGCCTCTGATGGATCTCTGCCCAAATGTCGGGATCAAAAGAATCAGAATATCTGCCTTTTTTGTTTCATTTTTCTTCTCAGGAGGCGAGAATATAGCGATAACTAGTCTAGCTGTGGAGTGATGGGTCCAGACAGTTGTTTTATCTATCCTCACTATTTAATTAACCCTTGTTCTATGACAGTATTTGAGAATGGCAGCTAAAAATGTTAACAATGGAGTGAATGAGACTGTGGAGACACATTTAATCACCAACCAGGAGAACGTGCAATAAGATGACAATGTTCCTCCTATAAACAACGTCATTGATCAAACGATAAATGATGTGATGTTTATAAACTTCTTGCAGTTCATGCAAAATCAGACGAGGGAGACTCGTGTACAAAATACGGGTGGAGATAATAGCAACGTGTGACTTGTCACAACCAAGCAGTTCAAAGAGTTAGGACCACCAAAACTTTTGGGAAAATCGGAGCCAATCACGGCAGAAATGTGGGTTAAGCAAATTACCAAGATATTTGATGTCTTGGGATGTACGGAGGAACAAAAGGTTCCATTCGTCACCTTTATGTTCCGTGGTGAGGCAGATTACTAGTGGAAATCTGTGAAGCGTAGCCAGCCAGCCGCACTCAATATGTCTTGAGAAACATTTCAGAAATTGTTTATTGATAAGTACTTTCCTGAATGTATTCGTCATATGAAGAAGGTAGAGTTTATTAGACTGGAACATAACAACATGACTGTGTCCTAGTACGAGGCTAAGTTCGCAGAGTTATCCAGGTTTGCACCTTATTTGGTAGAAAATGAGGAACGAATGATGCGGATGTTTCTGAGAGGTCTTGTAACGACCCCAAAATTCATACAATAATATTCTCCTTCTCAATCGTTAACAATACAATTTTTTCCTATCTTTACATCATTATTCGATATTAAAATCACTAAAAATGCGGAATATTTAAAACTTTTATACATTTCTTTCTTTATTGCCCTAAATCGTAACCTTTACATTACATCTCTTTGATTCAAATTTATATCATGAATCGTTACAACAAAATGACTATACAAAGTCTTACATCATCAATAGATATACATATACACCGGATAACTCAACTTACAATTCAATAACATGTAACATTCAAAATATTAAATACATTTCCCATAAAATATAAGTAATCTTCGTGAATATGGATCTCTATAATTCACGTAGCATATATCCTTACCTTAAATCTTTAACCTGCAAAAGTGGTTATTTGCAAGAGTGAGCTCGACAGCCCAGCAAAATCTAACAGTTTTCATGCATCACACAACACATAATAATATGTTAAACATACATATCATATTAATTAAAGTAATATGGCATACATGCTTTTAATTCACATAACAAAAATAAAGATTGAGTTCCTTACCCAATCCTCATTTAACCAAAACAATGCAGTCATAAATTGACTTTAACATTTCATGATTTCAACATGTATAACATATCATGTAATTTAAAACAATTCATCAATTCCACGTAGAAAATAGGAACCGAAAGACTTGCATTGATCGTTGTTTACCAATAAAATTTTAACAGCTTACAATTATCTGCACTTCACGTGCCCTACACAATTATATATTCATACACATCAACTATTAGTCACATAACAACACATAGTAATTATATTGTAAACTCTACTCCACATCTCATAATCTTTCCTATTAATTAGCACACAATGTTCAATTAGATTGTGTTAACTTTTCGACTTATGACTCACTATATTTCTTCTTAGTCAAACTCGAAGTTCATTCAAGTGCTTAAGTCTTTCTAGGAATACTTATTGGTTTTATATTAAAACCATTTCTTATCCTATAATATTCATTTCAATTGAATTGAAACACTTTTTAAGTTCATTAACACTTGGCACGGCGTTTTGAGGTTCATTTGTCGCACGCTCGATTCGTCTCTCTTGTGTGTGCTTAGTATGGTTATACAACTTATCTAATACTTCATTTATTAATGTTATGCATCATTATATTTACTAAAATTCATGTTTTCTGACTTAGGACATCATCTTTTATCGTCAGGAGCACTACACATGCATATTTGCATGCTCGACGCCCTCCGACTGCCCCCGAAAACATTACAGTCCTAAAGATGACCATTTTGACTACTGTTACAAATCTCAAATTGAAAAACTTAAAGCACGAACGTTGTAGGTCTATTCGTCTTCGTTCCGAATCATCTTGAATCACCTCAATCGAAATTCGTATGAGAAAGTTATGACTATTTTACTACAGGAGGCCAAAATTGTGCGACTTAGACTACAATTCCGGCACTGGGGGGCGAGGACTAAGCTAACCAGTGGAGCTCGTGCGCGAAATTTGTTGTTGGGGCACGAATTTCAGCGCTGGGGCGCCGAAACTTGCAGAACCCAACCATCGAAGAACAGAACAACTGATTTATGTCTACTTAACACTGCTAACATCTAAATTAACATGCTAACTTATATAAATTACACATATACACACTACCCAATATGCATATACTAGTTTAAACCACTAATCAATAATTTTAGAAAACTTAAATCATTGTACGCACTGTTTTAAAAACCAAAACTCCATTATCGATGTTTGTTTACACAGTGAACATGGTAACCAAAATTTATAAACTAATTTGATTCCTTGAGACTACGATTTCTCTGAATTTCATAACAAATCAATATACTCAACGTTCAATTTCATAATTAGCATACAATCACATTCTAATTTTGTTATCATACAAAATATGCGTTCATGTTCATCCTCATATGTCCAATATAAAACCAATTTCGTTTATCTTTGAACGTATTTTAGCATACAACATCTATATATACATATATATATATATATATATATATATATATATGCTAGTTATAATCATTTCAATTACAGATACATGTAATATCATAACCAATTATAAAACATGGTTTTTACAGAAATTTTGTAAGAATGAATTCCAAGAACTCAGAGAACGTAAAACATACATAGGTATATCGTATTAGGATTATAGGAAAATACCTTTTTGTTACTTTGTAAATCCTTGCTAATAGCAGACAATTCCAACTTCATAGACTCCTCTACACTTACTGTATTCTCTCTCAATTCTCTCTAGTTTTTCTGAGAACTCCTTTCTTCTTTTCTTTTCTTAGACTTACGCTACTAACACTATACGTAAAACTTAAAACAAAACCCACGTACGAATTAAAAACGTCTAAAACCGACGCTATACTATATATACTAATCACTACATGTCAGTTATAACATATTTAATATATATTATTTATTTAATTTAAATTTAATAAATCAAATTTAAAAATCCAAAAGCCATAAGGCTCCGTTTGACAAAACTCTTTAAAATTAAAGACTTAATATATTTAAGCCTTGTTTGGCAAAATAAATTAAAACTACTTTAATTTATTTTAATAACCACTTATAATAAAGTTATTTGTCACACTTCTAATTAATTAAGTTTTCATACTTAATTTAATTAATTCTAATAACAATTCGTTGCATAATATAATAATTTATTTAATCATTATAAACTTTCTAACTTAATTATTAAATTAAATTAGATTACTATTTCAAAATAATTATTTTCCTTAACTCATTAATTATTTATTAAATAAATAATTAACCAAATCAAATCGAATCAATTAAACAAATATTTATTCAACGATAAACACATCCATTAAATATTTATATAATTCAATAAATATTTAAATATTATAATTAAAAAAATCTGAATTGTTACATCATTCCCTCTTTACAAGGATTCTGTCCTCAGAATCACAACTCAAACCACTCATTCGTTACAATCTTCCCTACTTACAAAGATTATGCCCCCAGAATTGAAGACACAAATTAAACAAATAACTCAAAGTAATCTTCCATCATTTTATCTAAACATAGATTTTATATTTCCTACTACATTCATTACCTTAACAAATTTTAGGTTTCATTTCATAACTTTCACTTGAACTCAATATTTTCTGAGTACTATATTCTTAACCCATTCATTTCCTTTTCTAAGAATCGCTATCATAAACACTCGGGATATTACATTCACCCTTTCTTCTAAGAATTTTGTCCTCAAAATTTTATCTATTAATCTTTATTCATTCCATCTAACAAAGTAGATTTTACGTTAATACTATATTCATTCCTTGGGTTTTATAACCACTTCTTTCCACAAAGATCTTTCTACAATTATTAAACTTTTCTATTAAAAGTTTCACATTATTCTTTGATAACTCACATCCTTCTCACTTCAAAATCTCTTTTCTCACTTATTCAACATGTTCATCATTCAGTGTCGCATTCTATGACTTACTTCTTTCTAAAGAATACTTTTCTTTTTCACTTCCATCTTGCAGAATAATAAGAATCTTCCACAATTGTTCAATAATTGGGAAGTAGTATGAATAACTCAAGAATTTAAAAGATTCCAAATCATGCTGAGGGGTCATCAGACCGTGAACTCTTCTCTAGGTTTAATAGTGCTTCACCCCCGGTTCTTCACACTTTAAACCTTTTTTGGCAGAATGTTTATCAATCACAAAGACTGGAAACACCCTCCACTTGTATACAAGGTGGCCAGCCTATTGTACCACTACATTGGGCCTCAACGTAGTGTTTTGTAACGACTATATGCGTTACGCTCGGTACTTAGGGTGTTAAGCCCTTCGTACAATGTATTATGCATAAACATTTCAGCGCAAAGTATAAACTAAGCGCAACCTCTAATAAAAAACTTGTTCATCTCAGAATTTAGAGTGCAAGCATTCAACTGAGGGTCTAATGACCATGAACCATGTCCACAGTTATAAGTAATCTTTCAACTTTAACTTTAATAGTCATACGACTATAAGGAGTCCAAGGTACTTAGGGGATCAATCCTTCGTACATGTATTGTGCTCAAACATTTCAGCGCAAAGTAAAAACTAAGCGCAACCCCTAAATAATAGGGTTGTTCATCTCAGCTTTTCAACATCTGAATTCGCAACAAAACAATTTGGTTTGACATAACTTCTCAAGAAACTCTTGAATTTCATGAACATCTTTAAATATTTATCTAGCTGAAACAAATAGCATAGACCTCTACAATAATTTGGACATCAACCAAAATATACATATACATACATACATATGTATTCTCATATCTTAAAGAAATCTCAAAAATCTTTTTATGACGTCATGATACCTCACTGTATTTACAGTCCGTTGAGGATTCCGTTATTTGGTGATTTTATCATACTACATCATACCATAGGGGGCTGACGATCCTTAGATCACATCCAATACTAGGTAATACTGCATTGATGACTCCATCGTTTTTATCATTTGTAACGACCCCAAAATTCATACAATTTAATTCTCGATTTCAGTCGTTAATAATACATTCAACCTCTAATTTTACATCATTAAATGATAATATAACCATTGTAATTTGTGTAATAATTAAAATTTTCTATTACAAACTATTCTCGTTCCCAAAACTTTCAACATTTACATCTAAATATCTCATAATCATTTTAATACTACAAGAGTTTACATCGCAAAACGATATAACAATACAACATTAATACATTTACCGAAATATTAGACATGGTTTACAAGAATAACAACTTAGCTAGGATATTAAATCTTCATATATCACTTTTGATCCATAACAATCAAGTAGCACATAGCGTTACCTTCAATTCTTGAATCTACAAAAATGGTTATTTGCAAGAATGAGCTTGATAGCTCAGCAAAATCTAACAGTTTTTATGCATCACGTAGCACATAATAACATGTTCAACATACAAGAATAATCATAAACAAACATAGCATACATGTTGTAGTTCACATAACAACTATAAATATTGAGTTCCTTACTCAATCAACATTCATAGTTCAATCATCGTAGTCATAGATTGACTTTCACATTTCATACTTTTGACATATTTAATACATCATACACTAAAATTTAAAGCAGATCATCATCAAGTTCACATAGCAAAAAGGAACTGAAAGACTTGCCTTTACCGGCGTTTTACCAATACGATAATACTTTGCGTCCTTGCACAACCTACGCTGTGTGTGAGATTGATAAGAAATAAGATCAATACTCAATCTCATGGTCAAATTTATTCTAAGACCTTACTTTATCTTATTATCCTTTATAATGTCTTTATAGACATCTAACTATTTTATATGCAACTTGGTTTTATTTTCATTTTCATCACCAGACATGCTAGACTATCACACTTGTAGTTTAATGTGCGTATATCACACCATTTCATTATACCACTTTGGTTTCAAAAATGCATATTCAACACATTGTTTACAAGTTTAATTTTCCTTCAAAAATCAAAAATCGCCCATTCCAATTTCTTTCCATTATTATTCTTGTATTATCATCTTTTCATACTCAGATGCACATAACATCCAATATTAGTCATTAGATAGACACTTTGTATACCAAAGTTTAGAAACACTATTACTCTTAGGCATTTTATCGAGCACGTTATGTGCACATTAACTTATTTCAACTCTTGATCTTAAATGGTTAATTATGAATAGAATATGATAACACATATCTATACTCATTACATATGTCAAAACATATTTTTAATCATCAAAATATACCATCACCGAAAATCTTTATTCAAACAGAATTATAAAACTCATCTTCACAATTTCTTTAACAAAACATTGTTTTTGTTTTTAACGTAACTCCTTCGTTACATGTCCGTTTTTGTTCCTTCTTATATAAAATTAACCCTTACTCAGTGTACTACAACCTCATCTAGGCCTTAAAGTCAGACCCTTATCCATCTAAACCAGATTCTGTAATTCATCAACTAGTATAGAAAATTTCATTTTCTGGACATCCTTACTAAACAATTTATTTTGGACATGATCCGGTCCATACAATGGCTCAATCTCGAGAGTCTGGCTAGTAAACTTCCATATCTATAACTTTTCAGTTTAAAGTTTCTTCAAATTCAAAACACACTAATTTATATGAATTGTTCAAAGTCAGAAACCGTGACAGTTTTGATTTTCTGGGCAGATTATTTTCCCTTCGTACCAGCCTTACTAAAACAGACATTGCAAGAAATCTACAAAGAGTTTTCATGTGATTCCACTTTCAGAATTTAGCTTACTTCCATATCTTCGATTTGATATAAGGCTCACTTTCTAACTCATTATACCCAAAGAGGTATGAATTTCACAAAATTTGTCCACAATTACTCAAAACCTACGAATTTTGTTCTTCAAATTTTCTTTCCATTTCATTTTCTTTCTTGAATCCTCTTGTTTGATTCTTGATAATCCAAGATTAAACATATACAAACAAGATTAAGCATGATCTACTACCCTAGAACATAAATCTACCCAAAAAAAAATCAAAGATTAAATAAGAGTTTAGAAGTTACCTTCTTCTAGCATATTCTTCTTCTAGCTAATCTCAATTCCTCTATTTATCTCTATCTCTCTCAATTTCTCAATACAACTTCTATATAACAATTATCAGAGAACTACATTATGAAGAACTTAAAAATATAATTAAAACAAGGAATTTAGATTATAACCTTATTAGTATGAATTTAAGAGAGAGATGGAGATAATGATGACGGGGCTTGTTTTTCTTCTCAAAGCTTTCCCTTTTTCTTTTTCTTCCTCTTCTTCTTCTCCTACAACTCTCTTCTTCTTTCTTTGGTTTGTTTTCTAAAATTAACGTACTAACTTGTAGTAAATACATATAATATACAATACCAGTAATATATAATATATGTAACTCCTAGTAATTATTATATATACTAATTACTAGTTAATACATAGGTTACACCAACTTGAACTTGAAAAGCCTAAGACCATGTTTGGCAAATACTCATTATTTTAATTAATCAATGGTTTAACATCAATCAATCTCATCAAATTGTCACATAATTATATTTACTTGTTAATGATAATTTCGCGTAACAATCATCACATAACTCATCTAATTTAATTATCTCAATTAAATTAGAACTATAACATAAAATTATTATATTAATTAAATTAAATACTAAATATTCATTTAATTAATCTACTACACTTAATTACATTACTCTATAATCAAAACAAAATTTATTTATTTAACTCAATAAATAATTCAATTAAATATTTATATATATTAAAATTAATATATAACATTCTCTTCATATCAATTCACATATTCTACAATATATGACATACACATACTCACACCCAACATATCTCATAAATAATACCTTTATTTATAAAATTATCATTTATAAATTCTAAAATCTGGGATGTCACATCCTTCCCTCCTTATAAGGATTCCGTCCTCAGAATCACCGAAACCCTAACTTACTCAGGTTTTCCTCAAATCTATTCATTGAATAACTTCAACACATTACCTTAATATAGGTTTTACATTTTCTACTCTCACCGTTCTTGATAATAAATTCATATAAATTTTATTTCATAATATTTACTTAGACTCAATTATATTTGAGTATTACATATTCTTTGACCCGTTCATTATCTTTCTCTAAGGATCATTATCATATACTATATGATCAAACTCTCGGGACATTACATTCACCCCTTCTTCTAAGAATTTCATCCTCAAAATTTTTGACATACTAATTTTCATTCATTCCCTTTATCAAAAAATAGATTTTTATGTTACTGTCTATTTATTCATTAGGTTCTGCAACCCAATTCTTTCTCTAAAGATCTTTCTAAGACCATCATATTTCTCACCTCATCCTCTTCTAGGAGTTTCACATTTCTCTTCTTTCTGAAATTTCATTTCTTTCTTGAAATTATTATGTTTTGCTTAATTTTTCTCATCCTTTCCACTTTCACCTTTCAGAATAATAAGAATATTCCACAATTGCTCAATAATTGGGAAGCGATATGAATAACAAGAATTCAAAAGGTTCCAAATCATGCTGAGGGGTCATAAGACCTTGAACTCTTCTCTAGGTTTAATAGTGCATCACCACTGTAAACCATCTTTAACAGAATGTTTAGCAATCACACAGACTGAAAACACTCTCTACAAGTACTCTAGGTGATCAGCCTATCGTACCCCTACGTCGTGCACAACGTATTACATCTTAACTTCGTAACAACTATATGCGTTACTTTCGGAACCATTGTCTCCGATAACATGTCCCCTTTTACAAGGTTGTTCACCTCAGTTTTTTAACATCTGAATCCGCACCAAAACAATTTGGTTTGACATAACTTCTCAAGAAACGCTTGAATTTCATGAACATCTTTCAATATTTGTTTACCTGAATCAAATAGCATAAACTTCTACAACAATTCGGACATCAATCGAAATATACATATACACGTGTATATATATATATTCTCATATCTTAAAGAAACCTCAAAAATCTTTTTATGACGCCATGATACCGCACTGTATTTACAGCCCGTTGAGGATTTCGCCATTTGGTGATTTTATTATACTACATCATACCATAGTGGGCTGACGATCCTTAGATCACATCCAACACTAGGTAATACTGCATTGATGACTCCATCGTTTTTATCATCTTTGCACCAGGTTACATGATGCATTAATGATATAAAATATATTTTGATATATTGCAAATTATTTTTGTCTAGCCAAAGCAATTAGCACATACATACGAATAACAATATTGTTGTTAAAACTCATTGGTTCCATCATTTGATCTAATGTTTTCAAAAAAATAAAAGTGTAAACATCAGCACAAAGTCAATAACTTTCAAAAATCTAGCATAGCTAGTAGATTTAGAATACCTATGCTTCCACCATCAACTCCACTTTCTATAATGATCCATTGCTTAATAGGTCTATCTATTCCTATCATCCTCAATACTCCATTTATAACTTAATTATACCCAGTTCATCAAACTTACATCACATTGGAAGTTCAGGACTTGACACAATAATATGAGTTTAAGAACTTATCCTAGTCAAACCATAGGCGTCCATTCGATGAGGGGTTCAAAACATACCATATTATTATGAGTCACGAACTTATCATATGCATTAGTTTTAAGAACCTCACCTAATCCTAATAATATCTGTCTAATGTTAATAGTTTCTAACTATCAAACATACACATGAGAAAAGAATCACCTTTTCGTCACATTTACATTGATAGCGCGACACCAACATTCCAATGATTATCAATATGATAAATTGAGTGCAAGAACAAAACCCTTTCCCATACAAAGATTTGTATAACTCAGCTGTCACATGAGTCCTCAATTGAAATCCCACCTAACTCTATCTTACTCTTAACTTGTTCTTTGCTCGATACGAATTCCTCGTATCACATTATCTATAACTCCTCATGAGTTTATCTTGTACTATTTCATAGTACATTACCTTCATAGCATCAAGCTAAAATTATTCAAACATTACAGACCATCTTTCTTCTATAACATAAATAGATCACGTCGTGATCTTATTCTATTATCATCTTCCTTAAAATTCTTTTCTTAACTCGTGATCGTTTTATTTTACGATTCTCTTTCTTTCCTTTCATTTACGACATTCTTCGTTATCTTTGTTATTGGATTAGGTAACTCCCATTCCTTATCTACATATCTCTTTATGATTCTTCTTTGAATCTTCTTCTTTATATAACAATTCCTGCTTTAAGAATTTCCAACTTCATTTACATTGCTCAAAATTCCAATCGAGTTCCACATTTTCATCATATGTATCAATTTTCTATACTTAGTACACATTGGGTCTCTAAAAGTCTCCATATGGTACGCTGAGTGGTTTCCCACAAACAACCAACAAACTAGGTTCCGAGTTACTAATTCGTATATACCTCCGCTCTATGAAGGAATCGTTTAGCCCAGATACCATACATCAACTATTAAAAAGTACGATTATACCATACTTAAATATAACCTTTTATTTTTAACTTCTTTATCATTCTCTTCTTATAGACACTGTCTATTTATTATCACCTTACATCCATATTATTGGAGTTGGGTAACCCCATAACTCTGCGAGATTCATCTTTGAATCCTCTCACGCGTGTTTTAATCCCTTCTATATATTTTTCTTAAATTACTTCTTATTGTTCAAACTCTATTTAAGCTTATGCTTTCATTATATTTACCTTCCTTCTCTAAGGTTATAGCCTAAGGTACTCCTACCTAAGATTTATAACATACAGCTTTGATACCAACTGTAACGACCCCAAAATTCATACAATCTAATTCTCGATTTTAGTCATTAATAATACATTCAACCTCTAATTTTACATCATTAAATTATAATACAACCATTGAAATTTGCAGAATAATTAAATTTTTCTATTACAAACTATTCTCGTTCCCAAAACTTTTAACCTTTACATCTAAATATCTCATAATCATTTTAATACTACAAGAGTTTACATTGCAAAACGATATAACAATACAACATTAATACATTTACCGAAATATTAGACATGGTTTACAAGAATAACAACTTAGCTAGGATATTAAATCTTCATATATCACTTTTGATCCATAACAATCAAGTAGCACATAGCGTTACCTTCAATTCTTGAATCTCCAAAAATGGTTATTTGCAAGAATGAGCTCGATATCTCAGCAAAATCTAACGGTTTTTATGCATCACGTAGCACATAATAACATGTTCAACACACAAGAATAATCATAAACAAACATAGCATACATGTTGTAGTTCACATAACAACTATAAATATTGAGTTCCTTACTCAATCAACATTCATAGTTCAATCATCGTAGTCATAGATTGACTTTCACATTTCATACTTTTGACATATATAATACATCATACACTAAAATTTAAAGCAGATCATCATCAAGTTCACATAGCAAAAAGGAACTGAAAGACTTGCCTTTACCGGCGTTTTACCAATACGATAATACTTTGCGTCCTTGCACAACCTACACTGTATATGAGATTGATAATAAATAAAATCAATACTCAATCTCATGGTCAAATTTATTCTAAGACCTTACTTTGTCTTATTATCATTTATAATGTCTTTATAGACATCTAACTATTTTATATGCAACTTGGTTTTATTTTCATTTTCATCACCAGACATGCTAGACTATCGCACTTGTAGTTTAATGTGCGTATATCACACCATTTTATTATACCACTTTGGTTTCAAAAATGCATATTCAACACATTGTTTATAAGTTTAATTTTCCTTCAAAAATCAAAAATCGCCCTTTCCAATTTCTTTCCATTATTATTCTTGTATTATCATCTTTTCATACTCAGATGCACATAACATCCAATATTAGTCATTAGATAGACACTTTGTATACCAAAGTTTAGAAACACTATTACTCTTAGGCATTTTATCGAGCACGTTATGTTCACACATTAACTTATCTCAACTCTTGATCTTAAATGGTTAATTATGAATAGAATATGATAACACATATCTATACTCATTACATATGTCAAAACATATTTTTAATCATCAAAATATACCATCACCGAAAATCTTGATTCAAACAGAATTATAAAACTCATCTTCACAATTTCTTTAACAAAACATTGTTTTTGTTTTTAACGTAACTCCTTCGTTACATGTCCATTTTTGTTCCTTCTTATATAAAATTAACCCTTACTTAGTGTACTACAACCTCATCTAGGCCTTAAAGTCAGACCCTTATCCATCTAAACCAGATTCTGTAATTCATCAACTAGTATAGAAAATTTCATTTTCTGGACATCCTTACTAAACAATTTATTTCGGACATGATCCGGTCCATACAATGGTTCAATCTCGAGAGTCTGACTAGTAAACTTCCATATCTACAACTTTTCAGTTTAAAGTTTCTTCAAATTCAAAACACACTAATTTATATGAATTGTTCAAAGTCAGAAACCGTGACAGTTTTGATTTTCTGGGCAGATTATTTTCCCTTCGGACCAGCCTTACTAAAACAGACATTGCAAGAAATCTACAAAGAGTTTTCATGTGATTCCACTTTCAAATTTAGCTTACTTCCATATCTTCGATTTGATATAAGGCTCACTTTCTAACTCATTATACCCAAAGAGGTATGAATTTCACAAGATTTGTCCACAATTACTCAAAACCTACGAATTTTATTCTTCAAATTTTCTTTTCCATTTCATTTTCTTTCTTGAATCCTCTTGTTTGATTCTTGATAATCCAAGATTAAATATATACAAACAAGATTAAGCATGATCTACTACCCTAGAACATAAATCTACCCAAAAAAATCAAAGATTAAATAAGAGTTTAGAAGTTACCTTCTTCTAGCATTTTCTTCTTCTAGCTAATCTCAATTCCTCTATTTCTCTCTCTATCTCTCTCAATTTCTCAATACAACTTATGTATAGCACTTATCAGAGAACTACATTATGAAGAACATAAAAATATAATTAAAACAAGGAATTTAGATTATAACCTTATTAGTATGAATTTAAGAGAGAGATGGAGATAATGATGACGGGGCTTGTTTTGTCTTCTCAAAGCTTTCCCTTCTTCTTCTTTTTCTTCCTCTTCTTCTTCTACTACAACTCTTTCTAACTCTCTTCTTTTTTCTTTGGTTTGTTTTCTAAAACTAACGTACTAACTTGTCGTATATATATATAATATACAATACCAGTAATATATAATATATGTAACTCCTAGTAATTATTATATATACTAATTACTAGTTAATACATAGGTTACACCAACTTGAACTTGAAAAGCCTAAGACCATGTTAGGCAAATACTCATTATTTTAATTAATCAATAGTTTAACATCAATCAATCTCATTAAATTGTCACATAATTATATTTTTGTTAATTATAATTTCGTGTAACAATCATTACATAACTCATCTAATTTAATTATCTCAATTAAATTAGAACTATAACATAAAATTATTATATTAATTAAATTAAATACTAAATATTCATTTAATTAATCTACTACACTTAATTACATTACTCTATAATTAAAACAAAATTTATTTATTTAACTCAATAAATAATTCAATTAAATATTTATATATATTAAAATTAATATATAACATTCTCTTCACATCAATTCACATATTCTACAATATATGACATACACATACTCACACCCAACATATCTCATAAATAATACCTTTATTTAAAATATTCTCATTTATAAATTCTAAAATCTGGGATGTCACATCATGTTTGCATCAGGTTACATGATGCATTAATGATATAAAATACATTTTGATATATTGCAAATCATTTTTGTCTAGCTGAAGCAATTAGCATAGACATACGAATAACAGTATTGTTGTTAAAACTCATTGGTTCCATCATTTGATCCAATATTTTTCAAGAAAATAAAAGTGTAAATATCAGCACGAAGTCAATAAATTTTGAAAGTCTAGCATAGCTAGTAGATTTAGAATACATATGCTTCCACCATCAACTCCACTTTCTATAACGATCCATTGCTTAATAGGTCTATCTATTCCTATCATCCTCAATACTCCATTTACATTTATCTATATCCAGTTCATCAAACTTACCACACGTTATAAGTTTGGGAACTTGTCACAATCATATGAATTTAAGAACTTATCCTAGTCAGACCATAGGCGTCCATTCACTGAGGGGTTAAAAAATATACCATATAATTATGAGTCATGAACCTACCATAAGTATGAGTTATAAGAACTCGCACTTAACCTTATAATATTCTCTAACTATACTTTACCTATCTGTTATACACATGAGAAAAGAATCACCTTCTCAACAGACATATAACAAATAGCGTAACACAAACATTCCAATGATTATCAATGTGATGAACTGAGTGCAAGAACAAAACTCTCGCCCATACAAAGGTTTGTACAACTCAGTCATCACATGAGTCCTCAATTGAAATCCCTTCTAACTCTATCTTGCTCTTAACTTGCTCTTTGCTCGATACGAATTCATCGTATCACATCATCTATAACTCCCTCATGAGTTATCTCGTACTATTTCATAGTACACCATCTTCATAGCATTAAGCTATAATCATTCAAACATTACATACCATCTTTCTTTTATAACTTAAACTGATCACGTCGTGATCTTATTCTATAATCATCTCTCTTAAAATTCTTTTGTTAACTCGTGATCGTTTTGTTTTACGATCCTCATTCTTTTTCTTTTTCATCATTTACGACATTATTCGTTATATTGGCTTTTGGAGTTAGGAAACTCCCATTTCTTATCTTTATATCTCTTAGATTCTTCTTTGAATCTTCATGTTTATAAAAAAAATTCTTCCTTTAAGAATTTCTAACTTCAGTTACATCGCTCAAAATTTCATTCGAGTTCTACAATTTCATCATACGTATCCATTTCTATACTTGGTACACATCGAATCTCTAACAGTTTCAATATGGTACGTTGAGTGGTTTCCCACAAACAACCATCAAACTAGGATCTGAGTTACTAGTTTGTATATACCTCCGCTCTATGAAGGAATTGTTTAGCCCAGATACCATACATCAACTACTAAAGAGTACAATTGCACCATACTCTCTATTCTTAACTTCTTTATCATTCTCTTTTTATAGACATTGTTTATTTATTATCACCTTACATCCTTATTATTGGAGTTGGGTAACCCCACATTCATAATCCTTATAACTGTTCGAGATTCTTCTTTGAATCCTTTCACGCAAGTTTAATCCCTTATTGTTCAAACTCTATTTGAGCTTATTCGTTCATTATCTTCAGCTCTTATATCTAAGGTTATAGCCTAAGGTACTCTTACCTAAGGTTTCTAACCTATCAGCTTTGATACCAACTGTAACGACCAAAAATTCATACAATAATATTCTCCTTCTCGATCATTAACAATACAACATTTTCCTATCTTTACATCATTATTCGATATTAAATTCACTAAAAACGCGGAATATTTAAAACTTTTATACATTTCCTTCTTTATTGCCCTAGATCGCAACATTTACATTACATCTCTTCGATTCAAATTTATATCATGAATCGTTACAACAAAATGACTATACAAAGTCTTACATCATCAATAGATATCCATATACACCGGATAACTCAACTTACAATTCAATAACATGTTACATTCAAAATATTAAATACATTTCCCATAAAACATTAGTAATCTTCGTGAATATGGATCTCTATAATTCACGTAGCACATATCCTTACCTTAAATCTTTAACCTGCAAAAGTGGTTATTTGCAAGAGTGAGCTCGATAGCCCAGCAAAATCTAACAGTTTTCATGCATCACATAACACATAATAATATGCTAAAAATACATATCATAATGATTAAAGTAACATGGCATACATTCTTTTAATTCATATAACAAATATAAAGACTGAGTTCCTTACTCAATCCTCCTTATTTAACCAAAATAATGCAGTCATAAATTGACTTTAACATTTTATGATTTCAACATGTATAACATATCATGCAATTTAAAACAATTCATCAAGTCCACGTAGAAAATAGGAACCGAAAGACTTGCCTTGATCGTTGTTTACCAATAACAGTTTAATAGATTACAATTATCTACACTTCACGTGCCCTTCACAATTATATAATCATACACATCAACTATTAGTCACATAAAAACACATAGTAATTGTAGTGTAAACTCTACTCCACATCTCATAATATTTCCTATTAATTAGCACACGATGTTCAATTAGATTGTGTTAACTTTTTGACTTATAACTCACTATATTTCTTCTCAGTTAAACTCGAAGTTCATTCAAGTGCTTAAGTCTTGAAAGGACTACTTATTGGTTTTATATTAAACCCATTTCATATCCTATAATATTCATTTCAATTGAATTGAAACACTTTTTAAGTTCATTAACACTTGGCACGGCGTTTCGAGGTTCATTCGCCGCACGCCCGATTCGTCTCTCTTGTGTGTGCTTAGTATGCTTATACAACTTATCTAATACTTCATTTATTAATGTTATGCATTATTATATTTACTAAAATTCATGTTTTGTAACTTAGGACATCATCATTTATCGTCAGCAGCACTACACATGCATATGTGCATGGCCGACACCCTCCGACTGCCCCCGAAAACACAATAGTCCTAATGATGACCATTTTTCCTACTGTTACAGACCTCAAATTGAACAACTTAAAGCACGAAAGTTGTAGGTCTATTCGTCCTCGTTCTGAATCATCTTGAATCACCTCAATCGAGGTTCGTATGAGAAAGTTATTGATATTTTACTACAGGAGGCCAAAATTGTCCGACTCAAACTACAATTTCGGCGCTGGGGTGCAAAATTTGGCGCTGCGGCGCGAAGTTTTGGGTTAGGGCGCAAATTTCGGTGCTAGGGCGCCGAAACTTGCAGAACCCAACCATCGAAGAACAGAACAACTAATTTATGTCTATTTAACACTGCTAACATCTAAATTAACATGCTAACTTATATAAATTACACATATACACACTACCCAATATACATATACTAGTTTAAACCACTAAACAATAATTTTAGAAAACTTAAATCATTGTACACACTGTTTTAAAAACCAAAACTCCATTATCGATGTTTGTTTACACAGTGAACATGGTAACCAAAATTTATAAACTAATTTGATTCCTTGAGACTACGATTTCTCTGAATTTCATAACAAATCAATATACTCAACGTTCAATTTCATAATTAGCATACAATCACATACTAATTTTGTTATCATACAAAACATACATTCATGTTCATCCTCATATGTCCACTATAAAACCAATTTCGTTTATCTTTGAACGTATTTTAGCATACAACATCTATATAATAGACATCTTGGACTCCTCTACATACATAGGTATATCGTATTCAAATTATAGAAAATACCTTTTTGTTACTTTGTAAATCCTTGCTAATAGCAGACAATTCCAACTTCACAGACTCCTCTACACTTACTGTATTCTCTCTCAATTCTCTCTAGTTTTTCTGAGAACTCCTTTCTTCTTTTCTTTTCTTAGACTTACGCTACTAACACTATACGTAAAACTTAAAACAAAACCCACGTACGAATTAAAAACGTCTAAAACCGACATTATACTATATATACTAATCACTACATTTCAGTTATAACATATTTAATATATATTATTTATTTAATTTAAATTTAATAAATCAAATTTAAAAATTCAAAAGCCATAAGGCTCCGTTTGACAAAACTCTTTAAAATTAAAGACTTATTATATTTAAGCCTTGTTTGGCAAAATAAATTAAAACTACTTTAATTTATTTTAATAACCACTTATAATAAAGTTATTTGTCACACTTCTAATTAATTAAGTTTTCATACTTAATTTAATTAATTCTAATAACAATTCATTGCATAATATAATAATTTATTTAATCATTATAAACTTTCTAACTTAATTATTAAATTAAATTAGATTATTATTTCAAAAAAATTACTTTCCTTAACTCATTAATTATTTATTAAACAAAAAATTAACCAAATCAAATCGAATCAATTAAACAAATATTTATTCAACGATAAACACGTTCATTAAATATTTATATAATTCAATAAATATTTAAATATTATAATTAAAAAAATCTGGATTGTTACATGTCTGAAACCCAAAATTCGGCAATATCTTATTTCTCACAATTTTTTTCTATATTCAGATGTTGTGAACAAGACTCAATTATTTGAGCGAGAAAATGAGTATGTTCAATTGAGGGACCACAACCAGGGTCATACCAGTGGCAGCAGTCTTCGGAGTAATGACAACTAGCAGGGAGGAAAATATACGGATAAAAGTGATAACCACTCTGGTGGTAATCGTAGCCATGATAGTAGAAGAAACGAGTCGGGGGGAGATTTAAAAAAGAGAAGATACAACAATGACAACGTGAAGACGTCAGCACCAGCATCAATTGTTCCTAGGGGAGGAGAACTGTGACACCCCCAAAACAGGTATACAACACCCATTCTGAGTCGCCAAATACATGGTACATAAAGCAAACTACAACTTCAATAATACAAATGTCGTGTGAAATATGACAATACATACTGTGAGTTTAAATACAAATATTCTGTTCTAAACAATATCTGCACGCAAATAAGTCCTCATTACAATTATTCAAACACTATTTTACAGAAATAGTGAGGATTGTTAAAACATCTTTCTAGAAACCTCACTCCATACCCCGACTCGATCCTGTTATGCTCTCACCTCCTGAGAAGAAAAATGGAACAAAAAGGAAAAGGGTGAGCTCAACTAGCCCAGTAAAGAATATTATGACTAAGATAATTTACAATAAATTATCATTAGTCTTCAACAGGGAAAAATCTGATATAATACAATAGACAACAAGTTTTAGATCAACAACTACAGCAGAAACAACAATCCATTAGAAGAGTCACGTAGAGGATTAATTCTACTATCTTCTAATATTTAAGAGTCTATCATCAATATTTTATCCATGTAACAACAATCAATATACATCTTTAATCATCTTTGCACTATAGGCCAAAGATATTCATTTATATCACCAGTTGGTCATGTTCATCTCAACACCTGTTCATCTTTGCACTACGGGCCAAAGATATTCATCAGTAATCATTTATCTTTGCACTACAGGCCAAAGATATTCAATAATATCATCATTAAGGACTGAGGATGATGAAAAATACTTTTAAGAACGAATCCAATGAGATAGAAGGACAAATATTAGGGATTCGTATAACAGTATATCCAAGATCAATAATACTTCATAATAACCGATTTTGAAGCAGAATTTAAAAATAACGCTCAAAACATAGATACAATCAAAGATAGTTGCCAAAATAGACATCTTGGACAAAAAGAAAATTTTTTATTTTTCGGTGAATAGTGTCGTATTCGTGAATTGTGCTGTATACGTGAATAGTGCCGTATACGTGAATAGTAACCCCGACACAACAAGTTCCAAATTTGATTAAAAAGTTCACCAATATTTTGGCATAATGATATTGAAGAAAATAATATCATTTAAGAAGAAAATAACATCCCTTACCTCAAAATAACCGTATTTCTTACAGAATTTCGGGTATAATGCTGACAGAAACTCGCACCGTATATCAACACTCAAAGTATACTCACAAGAATACGCTTGATAATATAGAGAGAGAAAGAGAGAAAACTTTGTTTTTGATGTGATTTTCAATTCTAACTTAGCCCTCTATTTATAGGAAAATGCTAGAACGCCAAAGGAGACTAAATTAATAAAATATTAATTTATTTATATAATTTTCCTTAGCCCACCATTTTGACCAAAGAAATCAGCCACAACACATGTTAAAGATGCCCACCAACCTTTTAAAAACGTTTTTCTTGAAAATAATAATTAAAACTTTCAAAAATCAATTATTTCATAACTCCGGAACTTCAATAATTCACAATAAATAGCCCTTTTATCAGAAAATTCAAATCTCGAGACTTTTTATAGGAATTTCAATTCTCTACAACTTTGCAGAAGAAAATTTTTCCAAATTCCAAACAGAAATAATCCAAAATCCACAAATGGACAATTTTACAAGATATAATCAAATTTCGGTCAAGAATTGTGGTCCACCGACACACAAAACATGTGTTAAACATTTAATGCCACAAAAATACTCTTTCTCCTCATATACTCGTATATCCCACATTCATTATAAAAATATCACCGTTAATATATTATTAAAATAATATATTTAAATGAATTATTTT
The DNA here is from genome assembly GCA_020205505.1 of Panax japonicus. NCBI lineage: Eukaryota > Viridiplantae > Streptophyta > Magnoliopsida > Apiales > Araliaceae > Panax > Panax japonicus. The sequence goes on along the minus strand of CM035101.1, from coordinate 56,868,823 downwards.
ATCAGAAAAAGATAAAATATTAATTTTCAACAATTATCACATTAAAAATTTTCTCCATCTATATCCACATAAAATGAATATTTTTTTTATCATAATAATCAATAATTAATTATTTAAAAATAATATTACAGAATCACAGTACTGACAACCAGGCCGTTCCCAGGATAGAGGGGCTTTCCAATAAGAATTTCTTCTTACTGGCGCGCAATTAGGTGACCAAACCTCTCCTTAGACAGAACTTTCTAGACATTGCCAATAATGTTATCTAATAATATTATTCAAATAATATGAATTATTGATCTGATAATGGAAAATACTGTGCAGTGACAATTATTGAAACAATAATAATATAAATATCAACGCAGCAATTATTGAATCAATAAAATAAAATAATGAACAGTAATTACTGTAACAATTATTGAGTAATGACTTCTTACATACGAATCAATAATTCAAAAATACTGTGCAATACCGTGTGCTACTGTGCAACCACGCTGTTGATCGATTTCGCAATCAATGAATACGTGCAAGTATACACGGTCAACAAGTAATAAAGTGAAAGTAGAGTATCGTTCCCACGAGGAATTATTTAATAAAAATCACCAAATACTAATTCTTAACCAAACTAATTTTATTTAAACAATCTCAAATCGTGTTTTTTTCTAATTAAGAAAACTAAATTAACTAATTAAAACTAAGATTTTAACGAATGAATTCAAATAAATAAAGATTAAGACTTCAATATCCCCAATTATGAATTATAAATCAATTATTCAATTATCCCAATTATTATGTCTACTGAATTGTTAACAAGAATTCTCAAATGCCAAAAGTCCTTTTCCAAGTGATCAATTGCCTTCTATTTAATCCAGATTAATCTTGCTATATTCCTATGCAAAATAAGTGAATTAAACTCCTTTAATCCCAATTCCTTATGTGTTACATGCGGTGAATAGATATTTCCATTCAATTCACAAACCTAATTATTCACCATGCAAATAATTAAGTCACATGTTATCATGCCTAGTTCTAACCCTAGAATTCCTCTTCCAATTCCTTCTAGAGTAACAAGGTAATTACTGATCAGATAATTAATCAATAAGCATAAGGCAAGATAAACAACTCACTTTAACATAAATAATTAGAATATAATGAATAACTAATTCATAGCCATAAAAAGTTCAATTGAAATCTTAATAAAAAGAATTAGTTCATAATTAATGAATTAAAACCAAGAATCCACAATTGAATAGACATTAAAAGATAAAAGTAAGATGAGAGAAGAGAATAGAATCTGTTGTCAGCAAATCTGATGCTCCCCTCTTGCTCTTGCTCTTGATCTTCAATGGTCTCTAAGTTGCTTCAATCTCCAAAACTAATAAGAACTAGGGTTATGTTCTAATCTAATGGAGTGTATCCCTAATCTAAGCTATGTAATCTTCAAGCTACGCTATGTAATCCCCTCTTATTTTATGTCTTACATCATGTATTTATAGGTTACAAGTCTAATTTTGAGTTTAGGAACAAACCCAATCCTATTTGGAGTCGAAAAGGTGTCAAAATTCGCCCAAAACGCGTCCAGGCCGCACCCAGACCCTTCCCCAGCGCCCCGGCGCTGGGCACGGCGCTGGCATTCTGCCCCCCAGCGCCCCGGCGCTGGTATCAAGCCAAAAACGAGCGCCCCGGCACTGGTCAAAAAGTCAACATTTTCTGCTCCGACGTCCTTTGGGAAAATGGTCATAACTTCTTCGTCCGAACTCCGATTTAGATCATTCAAGATTTTCTGGAAAGAGGAGAAGTAGATCTACAACTTTCATTCTTGAAGATTTTCGAAATAATGTCCGGAGCTATAGTCAAATTGGCTCTGAAGTGACTGTTGTGTAAATGGCAAGCCGAAAACGCGAATCTAGCCACCCCAAACGTCGATCCATGCAACTTTTGTCCCAAATCCTACAAAACAATATAAAACATGCATGAATGGACACAAACACATAAAACCATCCTAAAAGACTTGAGAACAACAATAAATTAAGCCCGAATGTACCCAATTCATGTGTATAAAACTCACTCATCAAATACCCCCAAACTTAAACCTTTGCTTGTCCTCAAGCAAAAACACAAAAATGTTATGCAATGCAATGTAATGAAACTAATCTATATGCCTACGAATCCAACAGTAATGACAGAAACAAGTCTATTCAACTGGCCTTAGAGAAATCAAGTAAACATGATAATACATCATATTAAAACAAATCAGTAATTTCCCAATCAATCATCAAATCTTAGAATGTTATCACTGATATTGAGCGTGTGTGCTCCACAACAATGTTAACTGATATAAAATCAAATTTAAGACATAATAGATATCTTCGAAGGCATCATACAGTGAAAAATCACAAAATTCACGAACAAGCTAGATCCAACTAAAGTCAAACATCCACCAAGTTCAAGAGTCCAATCTGGGATACTTATGCTTTACTTTTCATTACGGGGGCTTTTTGCTCTTTTCCCGTTTTATTATTTTTTTTTACCCATGACTGTGCAATGTCTCATTCCATTAGGCTAACAGTGTCACCCCTTAGCGAGCTTTCGACCAACGACTCCCAAACCATATAAGACCTTAGGGCGCTAGGTTTTAAGATACCCCTTCGGGCGTACTTACTCAAGTAACAAAGGCCCCGAAACAAAACTAGCCACGGTAATTTTTTTTTTCTTTTTTTTTTTTTTTATAGATGGTTGGTGAGTGCGTTTTACGCTCCATCTCACGCTTGTGTTTATGGGGAGTGTTTCTCCTCAACCCACCACAAGACTCAACATGTTTTTTTTAAAGCTTATATACCCCAAAATTTCCCCCCAAACTTAAGTTTTTATCAAAATTTAGCCATCTCCGCCTATTCATGTCTTTCATTCCTTCACACTAGTATTATCCTTAAGAAATCCATTATGTATCAATTTAAACTTAATCAGTCAACATAGATGTTATTAACGTGCTAACCTTAATTATACCAGTTTGAAACAGGAAAAGATTCAATTCATAACAAGAAATCACATCAAAGCCTGAATATTCAATACTATACTTATCTACTTAATTCCAGTCTCATCATTGGCCAAAATAGACTTTTACTATCTAACAGTTGGAATCATGCAAATATAAACTAACTGCAATAAACATAGTAAACTAACTACTATTTTTGCGATTTTTAAAATTTTTTTTTTTTTTTTAAACAAAAAACTGAATGCAAAAACTAAATGTAAATAACCCGAAAACATAACGAACTTACAATGTAAATAACTAACTATTTGCAATACGACACTAAAATGCCCCCAAACTTAAACTAGACATTGTCCTCAATGGCTACAATAGAAAAAATTAAAGCAGAGGACTTCCCTGAAAATATAGCAATCTTTCTCCTTGTCCGCTAAGTTTGGAGAATAGGCTAAGCACATGGAACAAATTGGGCACCACACTTGAATTTGACTTGAATAACCTGTAAAACCATGATAGAAGCAATTTTATTAAATCCTAAATAAATGCAAATTCAAAGCTACTGATATAAAACATAATAAAAACTAAAAACTAAAAATAAAAATTAAACTTGGGTTGCCTCCCAATAAGCGCTTGTTTTATAGTCTCAGCCTGACTTTGTCTGGTCAATGCTATCCAATTCCTCTTCGAAAGTTGAGGAACCCTCCATCCATCAGAAATAATATAGCTTTTGGTAGGTTCCCATTTACGATAGCCATTGTATTAAAGTCACCTAGCATGCTTTCTTTAGATAAGATCACATTCAAGAACGTCCAGCATCTAGGTGGTTTCTCCATTGTGTCTGCGAATATATTCTGGCATTGAGGCTTGTCAGACACAACAATTTCTTCTTCTATCTTCTCCAGCTCATCGCACCATGGTTTCGAAGGTGTACTTGCTTTTACATCACAGAGAGTATTGCCGACGACATGACTACCAATCAGACAAGGTTTTGCAAATCTAATCGGACTCTTGAACTATGGAAGAGAAGGCACTTGAGGCATAAATAACATTGGCTCATCCTCATTGGGTCTCACAATTAGTTCTTCACCGACCTTGTTGTCATTATCCCCACTTGTCTCCTCTTTTTCATCTCGTGGCTCATCTAGTTGTAGATTTGGCTCGGGCTTACCATCAGTCTCGGAATCTGTGTCATAGGGCCAGGTGTATTGAGGATGGTTGTTCAACGCATGTGCTATCTTTTCCACTTGATTTTCCAGATTCTTGATCAACGCCCCTTGGCTTTGCAAATTCAGCTCTACTTGATTCATTTTCTTATCTTGTTCCTCGTTCTTTTTGTCAGAAGCTCTAATGAATTTTTCTAAGGCTTCTTCCAAATTTGATATCCTCTCTGGTTGTTGAGTCGGATTTTGAAATCCGGAGGTGTGTTGTTGTCTAGGTGGTTGAGCTGCAGCTTGATTGTTACTCCATGAAAAATCCGGGTGATACCCCCAATCCTGATGATAGTTGTTGGGATAGACATAATTATTGGGGTAATCACCACCATAGTGTACCGGCTCGAAACTGATGACGCATTGATGACTCATATGATTTCCATCACAATAATCACAAACCATTGCTACTTGCTGTGTGGATGGTGGACTCCATGTTTCCATTGGGCGAGTCATGTTCGTGTATGGCCATTGATACGCAAAGTCATCCATGGTACCTAAAAAGAGAGAAATATAGGAGGAGAATTTAAAATAAAAATAAAAATATTTAAATTAAGACTAATTTGATTGAAATTAATATTGGTAAATAATTATTAAATTAATTCCCCGGCAACGGCGCCAAAAACTTGTTGATCGATTTCGCAATCAATGAATACGTGCAAGTATACACGGTCAACAAGTAATAAAGTGAAAGTAGAGTATCGTTCCCACGAGGAATTATTTAATAAAAATCACCAAATACTAATTCTTAACCAAACTAATTTTATTTAAACAATCTCAAATCGTGTTTTTTTCTAATTAAGAAAACTAAATTAACTAATTAAAACTAAGATTTTAACGAATGAATTCAAATAAATAAAGATTAAGACTTCAATATCCCCAATTATGAATTATAAATCAATTATTCAATTATCCCAATTATTATGTCTACTGAATTGTTAACAAGAATTCTCAAATGCCTAAAGTCCTTTTCCAAGTGATCAATTGCCTTCTATTTAATCCAGATTAATCTTGCTATATTCCTATGCAAAATAAGTGAATTAAACTCCTTTAATCCCAATTCCTTATGTGTTACATGCGGTGAATAGATATTTCCATTCAATTCACAAACCTAATTATTCACCATGCAAATAATTAAGTCACATGTTATCATGCCTAGTTCTAACCCTAGAATTCCTCTTCCAATTCCTTCTAGAGTAACAAGGTAATTACTGATCAGATAATTAATCAATAAGCATAAGGCAAGATAAACAACTCACTTTAACATAAATAATTAGAATATAATGAATAACTAATTCATAGCTATAAAAAGTTCAATTGAAATCTTAATAAAAAGAATTAGTTCATAATTAATGAATTAAAACCAAGAATCCACAATTGAATAGACATTAAAAGATAAAAGTAAGATGAGAGAAGAGAATAGAATCTGTTGTCAGCAAATCTGATGCTCCCCTCTTGCTCTTGCTCTTGATCTTCAATGGTCTCTAAGTTGCTTCAATCTCCAAAACTAATAAGAACTAGGGTTATGTTCTAATCTAATGGAGTGTATCCCTAATCTAAGCTATGTAATCTTCAAGCTACGCTATGTAATCCCCTCTTATTTTATGTCTTACATCATGTATTTATAGGTTACAAGTCTAATTTTGAGTTTAGGAACAAACCCAATCCTATTTGGAGTCGAAAAGGTGTCAAAATTCGCCCAAAACGCGTCCAGGCCGCACCCAGACCCTTCCCCAGCGCCCCGGCGCTGGGCACGGCGCTGGCATTCTGCCCCCCAGCGCCCCGGCGCTGGTATCAAGCCAAAAACGAGCGCCCCGGCACTGGTCAAAAAGTCAACATTTTCTGCTCCGACGTCCTTTGGGAAAATGGTCATAACTTCTTCGTCCGAACTCCGATTTAGATGATTCAAGATTTTCTGGAAAGAGGAGAAGTAGATCTACAACTTTCATTCTTGAAGATTTTCGAAATAATGTCCGGAGCTATAGTCAAATTGGCTCTGAAGTGACTGTTGTGTAAATGGCAAGCCGAAAATGCGAATCTAGCCACCCCAAACGTCGATCCATGCAACTTTTGTCCCAAATCCTACAAAACAATATAAAACATGCATGAATGGACACAAACACATAAAACCATCCTAAAAGACTTGAGAACAACAATAAATTAAGCCCGAATGTACCCAATTCATGTGTATAAAACTCACTCATCAAATACCCCCAAACTTAAACCTTTGCTTGTCCTCAAGCAAAAACACAAAAATGTTATGCAATGCAATGTAATGAAACTAATCTATATGCCTACGAATCCAACAGTAATGACAGAAACAAGTCTATTCAACTGGCCTTAGAGAAATCAAGTAAACATGATAATACATCATATTAAAACAAATCAGTAATTTCCCAATCAATCATCAAATCTTAGAATGTTATCACTGATATTGAGCGTGTGTGCTCCACAACAATGTTAACTGATATAAAATCAAATTTAAGACATAATAGATATCTTCGAAGGCATCATATAGTGAAAAATCACAAAATTCACGAACAAGCTAGATCCAACTAAAGTCAAACATCCACCAAGTTCAAGAGTCCAATCTGGGATACTTATGCTTTACTTTTCATTACGGGGGCTTTTTGCTCTTTTCCCGTTTTATTATTTTTTTTTACCCATGACTGTGCAATGTCTCATTCCATTAGGCTAACAGTGTCACCCCTTAGCGAGCTTTCGACCAACGACTCCCAAACCATATAAGACCTTAGGGCGCTAGGTTTTAAGATACCCCTTCGGGCGTACTTACTCAAGTAACAAAGGCCCCGAAACAAAACTAGCCACGGTAATTTTTTTTTTCTTTTTTTTTTTTTTTATAGATGGTTGGTGAGTGCGTTTTACGCTCCATCTCACGCTTGTGTTTATGGGGAGTGTTTCTCCTCAACCCACCACAAGACTCAACATGTTTTTTTTAAAGCTTATATACCCCAAAATTTCCCCCCAAACTTAAGTTTTTATCAAAATTTAGCCATCTCCGCCTATTCATGTCTTTCATTCCTTCACACTAGTATTATCCTTAAGAAATCCATTATGTATCAATTTAAACTTAATCAGTCAACATAGATGTTATTAACGTGCTAACCTTAATTATACCAGTTTGAAACAGGAAAAGATTCAATTCATAACAAGAAATCACATCAAAGCCTGAATATTCAATACTATACTTATCTACTTAATTCCAGTCTCATCATTGGCCAAAATAGACTTTTACTATCTAACAGTTGGAATCATGCAAATATAAACTAACTGCAATAAACATAGTAAACTAACTACTATTTTTGCGATTTTTAAAATTTTTTTTTTTTTTAAACAAAAAACTGAATGCAAAAACTAAATGTAAATAACCCGAAAACATAACGAACTTACAATGTAAATAACTAACTATTTGCAATACGATACTAAAATGCCCCCAAACTTAAACTAGACATTGTCCTCAATGGCTACAATAGAAAAAATTAAAGCAGAGGACTTCCCTGAAAATATAGCAATCTTTCTCCTTGTCCGCTAAGTTTGGAGAATAGGCTAAGCACATGGAACAAATTGGGCACCACACTTGAATTTGACTTGAATAACCTGTAAAACCATGATAGAAGCAATTTTATTAAATCCTAAATAAATGCAAATTCAAAGCTACTGATATAAAACATAATAAAAACTAAAAACTAAAAATAAAAATTAAACTTGGGTTGCCTCCCAATAAGCGCTTGTTTTATAGTCTCAGCCTGACTTTGTCTGGTCAATGCTATCCAATTCCTCTTCGAAAGTTGAGGAACCCTCCATCCATCGGAAATAATATAGCTTTTGGTTGGTTCCCATTTACGATAGCCATTGTATTAAAGTCACCTAGCATGCTTTCTTTAGATAAGATCACATTCAAGAACGTCCAGCATCTAGGTGGTTTCTCCATTGTGTCTGCGAATATATTCTGGCATTGAGGCTTGTCAGACACAACAATTTCTTCTTCTATCTTCTCCAGCTCATCGCACCATGGTTTCGAAGGTGTACTTGCTTTTACATCACAGAGAGTATTGCCGACGACATGACTACCAATCGGACAAGGTTTTGCAAATCTAATCGGACTCTTGAACTGTGGAAGAGAAGGCACTTGAGGCATAAATAACATTGGCTCATCCTCATTGGGTCTCACAATTAGTTCTTCACCGACCTTGTTGTCATTATCCCCACTTGTCTCCTCTTTTTCATCTCGTGGCTCATCCAGTTGTAGATTTGGCTCGGGCTTACCATCAGTCTCGGAATCTGTGTCATAGGGCCAGGTGTATTGAGGATGGTTGTTCAACGCATGTGCTATCTTTTCCACTTGATTTTCCAGATTCTTGATCAACGCCCCTTGGCTTTGCAAATTCAGCTCTACTTGATTCATTTTCTTATCTTGTTTCTCGTTCTTTTTGTCAGAAGCTCTAATGAATTTTTCTAAGGCTTCTTCCAAATTTGATATCCTCTCTGGTTGTTGAGTCGGATTTTGAAATCCGGAGGTGTGTTGTTGTCTAGGTGGTTGAGCTGCAGCTTGATTGTTACTCCATGAAAAATCCGGGTGATACCCCCAATCCTGATGATAGTTGTTGGGATAGACATAATTATTGGGGTAATCACCACCATAGTGTACCGGCTCGAAACTGATGACGCATTGATGACTCATATGATTTCCATCACAATAATCACAAACCATTGCTACTTGCTGTGTGGATGGTGGACTCCATGTTTCCATTGGGCGAGTCATGTTCGTGTATGGCCATTGATACGCAAAGTCATCCATGGTACCTAAAAAGAGAGAAATATAGGAGGAGAATTTAAAATAAAAATAAAAATATTTAAATTAAGACTAATTTGATTGAAATTAATATTGGTAAATAATTATTAAATTAATTCCCCGGCAACGGCGCCAAAAACTTGTTGATCGATTTCGCAATCAATGAATACGTGCAAGTATACACGGTCAACAAGTAATAAAGTGAAAGTAGAGTATCGTTCCCACGAGGAATTATTTAATAAAAATCACCAAATAATAATTCTTAACCAAACTAATTTTATTTAAACAATCTCAAATCGTGTTTTTTTCTAATTAAGAAAACTAAATTAACTAATTAAAACTAAGATTTTAACGAATGAATTCAAATAAATAAAGATTAAGACTTCAATATCCCCAATTATGAATTATAAATCAATTATTCAATTATCCCAATTATTATGTCTACTGAATTGTTAACAAGAATTCTCAAATGCCAAAAGTCCTTTTCCAAGTGATCAATTGCCTTCTATTTAATCCAGATTAATCTCGCTATATTCCTATGCAAAATAAGTGAATTAAACTCCTTTAATCCCAATTCCTTATGTGTTACATGCGGTGAATAGATATTTCCATTCAATTCACAAACCTAATTATTCACCATGCAAATAATTAAGTCACATGTTATCATGCCTAGTTCTAACCCTAGAATTCCTCTTCCAATTCCTTCTAGAGTAACAAGGTAATTACTGATCAGATAATTAATCAATAAGCATAAGGCAAGATAAACAACTCACTTTAACATAAATAATTAGAATATAATGAATAACTAATTCATAGCCATAAAAAGTTCAATTGAAATCTTAATAAAAAGAATTAGTTCATAATTAATGAATTAAAATCAAGAATCCACAATTGAATAGACATTAAAAGATAAAAGTAAGATGAGAGAAGAGAATAGAATCTGTTGTCAGCAAATCTGATGCTACCCTCTTGCTCTTGCTCTTGATCTTCAATGGTCTCCAAGTTGCTTCAATCTCCAAAACTAATAAGAACTAGGGTTATGTTCTAATCTAATGGAGTGTATCCCTAATCTAAGCTATGTAATCTTCAAGCTACGCTATGTAATCCCCTCTTATTTTATGTCTTACATCATGTATTTATAGGTTACAAGTCTAGTTTTGAGTTTAGGAACAAACCCAATCCTATTTGGAGTCGAAAAGGTGTCAAAATTCGCCCAAAATGCGTCCAGGCCGCACCCAGACCCTTCCCCAGCGCCCCGACGCTGGGCACGGCGCTGGCATTCTGCCCCCCAGCGCCCCGGCGCTGGTATCAAGCCAAAAACGAGCGCCCCGGCACTGGTCAAAAAGTCAACATTTTCTGCTCCGACGTCCTTTGGGAAAATGGTCATAACTTCTTCGTCCGAACTCCGATTTAGATGATTCAAGATTTTCTGGAAAGAGGAGAAGTAGATCTACAACTTTCATTCTTGAAGATTTTCGAAATAATGTCTGGAGCTATAGTCAAATTGGCTCTGAAGTGACTATTGTGTAAATGGCAACCCGAAAACGCGAATCTAGCCACCCCAAACGTCGATCCATGCAACTTTTGTCCCAAATCCTACAAAACAATATAAAACATGCATGAATGGACACAAACACATAAAACCATCCTAAAAGACTTGAGAACAACAATAAATTAAGCCCGAATGTACCCAATTCATGTGTATAAAACTCACTCATCACACGCATATTACTGTATTTTAACCACTAGGTAACCCAACAGTGTTAACGGTAACAATTTACGCCGTTATTTATAAAACTCAATCTTTGTCGTTTTCTTTCATCCAACCGTTTGTTGTTATGAGGCCCACAATTGACTGCGTCGTCGTACTAATATTCCGACAAAAAAAATATTCCACGACCAAACGAATATTCCCCGACAACAATGATTATTTTATAACCACTTGTTTATTTTGTAAAAATTTTCATATTTCACCCATAACCAAAGTATTATATCAAATTAATACCTTATTATTCACAAATATAATTAGAGGAAATTCGATTTTATTTATAATAAGTTGGGGTCTTACAACCTCTCCTCCTTATGAAATTTCGTCCTCGAAATTGACGTACGTACCTGGTGTTTCGAACAGGTGAGGGTACCTCGCTTTCATTTCTGATTCCAACTCCCATGTCATTTTCTTAATTGCATGGTTTCACCACAAAACCTTAACTTGTGGTATAACCTTCGTGCGTAAGACATGCTCTTTCTTATCCAAAATCTCAACAGGTATCTCCTCGTATGTTAAATCTTCGGCTATATCGTCTGGTTCTAACTTAATAATATGGTTCGCGTTGTCCACATATTTACGTAACATCGGTACGTAAAAAAACGTTATAAACACGCGACATATTTGATAGTAAAGCGAGTCTATAGGCCACAGTTCCTATTCGATCGAGAATTTCAAATGAATTAATAAATCGAAGGTTTTAGCTTTCCTTACATCACTGATTCTCGCTTTTAAAATAATAACTTCTTGCACCTCCTTCTTTAAATTCATCAGCTCCGGTATGTAGCTTGAACAACTTTAACTTTATCGATTAAAGTCGATTATACTCGTATATCATCACGTGGGTACCTAGAGTTTTCATCTCCATCACTATTATTTGTAAGTTATACGAAATGAGTCTTTGAAAATATCGTACTCGTACTCGTATACGATCTTCTACTCAACACGTCAGCTACCACGTTCGTTTTTCCAGGATGGTATGGTCAGAACATGTGCTGAAATGAATCTCCTCTTCAATTCTTCGAAGCTCTTCCCACATTCCTCGCTTCATTCGAATTTTGTATCTCTACGAGTCAGCTGAGTTAATGGAGTAGCAATTTGAGAAAAATTTTCCACGAATCTTCGATAATAACCAACTAAGCCTAAAAAGCTACGTATTTCAATTACTGACTTAGGTTGTTCTCAACTGTGACTCATATCCCAATCTTGGATAGCACATCACAATAGCACCTATCAGTTTACTACCGCACGAATATGGCGTCCCCTATGGAGAGTTTGGCTTCGGTGCATTCCACAAAGGAAGACATAAGATAGAGGCTCGGGTATCAACTTCTATAGTTTGGTTTTTAACTCCTGAAGTTCAATTGGAGCCATTCGATATGAGATTTTAGAAATGGGTTTTGTACCGGATTTAAAGTCGATACAAATTCAATATCACGCTCTGGGAGTAGGCCAAGAAATTCTTCAGGAAATACGTCAGTAAATTCACTAACAACAAAAATATTATTCAAATCTGATGTATTATTGTTCAAGTCCATAACATGGCTAAGAAAGCTTGACATTCGTTTTTCAATAAACAAATAGCTTTGTGGTTTGATATGACAGTGACTGATTTTAGTGGTTTAGTGGTTTAAATTCGTATGACAGGTTGGTTAGGAATATGAAAACTAAAAACCTTACGAAAACAATCAATTTTGGCATGATGAGTGGTTAACCAATCAATTCCTAAAATCACATCAAAAGCAAGTATCTTTAAAGAGATAAGATCAACAGGTAATGTGATAGTGCCAACTTGGATCATGGAAGATTTATAAACTGTAGATGTAACGAAGGTTTCACCCAACGGAGTTTCAACAGATAAATCAAAATCTAATTTCTCCGGAGTCAAGTTTAAACGTTGAGCACAAGCAGGAAAGATAAAAGAATGGGTAGAACCGGTATCTAGTAAGGTATAAACTTCGCAAGAATTCAAGATTAGCTTATCCGTGATCACTTCGTTTGGGTTCCTCATATTTTGGCCAGTCACGACAAACGCTCTTCCAGGAACCGCTGATTTTGACTTATCCGGGACAGCCCTTGGAATCACCACTCTAGCTGAACTTGGTTTCGCTATAGTACAATCTCGAGCGATGTGGCCTTCCTTTCCACAGTTGTAACATACCTTGGATTGTTGTGGACAGTTTGGGCTGATATGTCCCACCTTCCTGCATTTGTAACATCTAACTGGAGGTCGTTCTCCTCCCCTAGAATTTGTTGTTGGTGCTGGTGCTACTGCTGATGTCTTCCTGTCGTTGTTGAATCTTCTCTTTCTGAAATTTCTACTTGAGTCACCTCTTCTATTATCATGGCCACGATTACCACCTGTGTGGTTACCGCCTTTGTCCGTATTCTTCCTTCCTCGCTGGTTATCATCGTTCTGATAACTGCTGTCACCGATATGACCCTGGTTGTGGTCCCTCGGTTGAGTATACTCACTATCTCACTCTAACAATTGAGCCATGTTTACAACATTTGAATACAGAGAAAATTTATGAGATATAAGGTATTGACGAATCTCGGGTTTTAGACCTCTCAGAAACATCCGCGTCATACGTTCCTCATTCTCCACCAAATGAGGTGCAAACCTGGATAACTCTGCGAACTTTGCCTCGTACTGAGACACCGTCATGTTATTCTATTCGAGTCTAATAAACTCTACCTCTTTCATATGACGAATACTTTCAGGAAAGTACTTGTCATTGAAAAGTTTCTGAAATTTTTCCCATGACATGTTGATTGCATCTGGTTGGGTACGCTTCACAGATTACCACCAGTAATCTGCATCACCACGAAACATAAAGGTTACGAATGGAACCTTTTGTTCCTCCGTTCATCCCAAGACATCGAATATCTTGGTAATTTGCTTGACCCATGTTTCTTCCATGATCGGATCTGGTTTTCCCTTAAATTCTGGTGGTCCCAACTCCTTAAACTGCTTGGCTGTGATAGACCGCGCGTTGCCATCATTTTCACCCGTATTTTTTACACGAGTCTCCCTCGTCTGATTTTGCATGAACTGCAAAAAGCTCCTAAACATTCCATCGTTCATCGTTTGCTCGGTAGTGTTGTTTACAAGAGGAATATTGCCTTCCTATTGCACGTTCCCCTGGGTGATGAGTACAGGCGTCTCCACGGTCTCATTTACTAAACTGTTAATATTCTCAGTCGACATTCTCAAATACTGTCATAAAACAAGGGTTAATTAAGGAAATCGATATATCACATAATATCCCTATATACTGACCAACTAACCAATAAGCTTAGGTAGGACACACTAGCCAAAGATTTACTCGTCTCTCCCCTCCTAGTTCTATTCCCCGATCTCCGCCAGAGACCATATCCCTAAGCTGTGATACCAACTGTGACGCCACCAAAACAGGTATATAACACCCATTCTGAGTCGCAAAATACATGGTACATAAAGCGAACTACAACTTCAATAATACAAATGTCGTGTGAAATACGACAATACATATTGTGAGTTTAAATACAAATATTGTCTTTTAAACAATATCCATACGCAAATAAGTCCTCATTATAATTATTCAAACACTATTTTACAGAAATAGTGAGGACTGCTAAAACATCTTTCTAGAAACCTCACTCCATACCCTGACTCGATCCTGCTATATTCTCACCTCCTGAGAAGAAAAATGGAACAAAAAAGAAAAGGGTGAGCTCAAATAGCCCAGTAAATAATATTATGACTAAGATAATATACAATAAATTATCGTTAGTCTTCAACAGGGAAAAATCTGATAGAATACAATAGACAACAAGTTTTAGATCAACAACTACAGCAGAAATAAAAATCCATTAGAAGAGTCACGTAGAGGATTAATTCTATTATCTTCTAATATTTAAGAGTCCATCATCAATATTTTATCCATGTAACAACAATCAATATACATCTTTAATCATCTTCGCACTATAGGCCAAAGATATTCATTTATATCAACGGTTGGTCATGTTCATCTCAACACCTGTTCATCTTTGCACTACGGGCCAAAGATATTCATCAGTAATCATTTATCTTTGTACTACAGGCCAAAGATATTCAATAATATCATCATTAAGGACTGAGGATGATGAAAAATATTTTTAAGAACGAATCCAGTGAGATAGAAGGACAAATATTAGGGATTCGTATAACAGTTTATCCAAAATTAATAATACTTCATAATAACCGATTTTGAAGAAGAATTCAAAATTAACGATCAAAACATAGATACAATCAAAGATAGTAGCCAAAATAGACATCTTGGACAAAAAGGAAAATTTTTATTTTTCGGTGAATAGTGCCGTATTCGTGAATAATGTCGTATACGTGAATAGTAACCCCGACACAACAAGTTCCAAATTTGATTAAAAAGTTCGCCAATATTTCGGCATAATGATATTGAAGAAAATAATATCATTTAAGAAGAAAATAACATCCCTTACCTTAAAATAACCGTATTTCTGACTGAATTTCGGGTATAGTGCTGTCAGAAACTCGCACCGTATATCAACACTCAAAGTATACTCATAAGAATACACTCGATAAAATAGAGAGAGAAAGAGAGAAAACTTTGTTTCTGGTGTGATTTTCAATTCTAACTTAGCCCTCTATTTATAGGAAAATGCTAGAACGCCAAAGGAGACTAAATTAATAAAATATTAATTTATTTATATAATTTTCCTTAGCCCACCATTTTGACCAAAGAAATCAGCCACAACACATGTTAAAGATGCCCACAAACCTTTTAAAAACGTTTTTCTTGAAAATAATAATTAAAACTTTCAAAAATCAATTATTTCGGAACTCCGGAACTTCAATAATTCACAATAAATAGCCCTTTTATCAGAAAATTCAAATCTCGCAATTTTTTATAGGAATTTCAATTCTCTATAACTTTGTAGAAGAAAATTTTTCCAAATTCCAAACAGAAATAATCCAAAATCCACAAACGGACAATTTTAGAAGCTATAATCAAATTTCGGTCAAGAATTGTGGTCCACCGACACACAAAACATGTGTTAAACATTTAATGCCACAAAAATACTCTTCCTCCTCATATACTCATATATCCCACATTCATTGTAAAAATATCACCGTTAATATATTATTAAAATAATATATTTAAATAAATTATTTTATCAGAAAAAGATAAAATATTAATTTTCAACAATTGTCACATTAAAAAAATTTTCCATCTATATCCACATAAAATGAATATTTTCTTTATCATAATAATCAATAATTAATTATTTAAAAATAATATTACAGAATCACAGTACTGACAACCAGGCCGTTCCCAGGATAGAGGGGGCTTTCCAATAAGAATTTCTTCTTACTGGCGCACAATTAGGTGACCAAACCTCTCCTTAGACAAAACTTTCTAGACATTGCCAATAATGTTATCTAATAATATTATTCAAATAATATGAATTATGTATCTGATAATAGAAAATATTGTGCAGGGACAATTATTGAAACAATAATAATATAAATATCAACGCAGCAATTATTGAATCAATAAAATAAAATAATGAACAGTAATTACTGTAACAATTATTGAGTAGTGCCTTCTTACGTACGAATCAATAATTCAACAATACTGTGCAATACCGTGTGCTATTGTGCAACCACGCATATTACTGTATTTTAACCACCAGGTAACCCAATAGTGTTAACGGTAACAATTTACGCCGTTATTTATAAAACTCAATCTTTGTCTTTTTCTTTCATCCAACCATTTTCCGTTATGGGGCACAATAATTGACTGCGACGTCGTACGAATATTCTCGACAAAAAGAATATTCCACGACCAAACGAATATTCCCCGACAACAATGATTATTTTATAACCACTTGTTTATTTTGTAAAAAATTTCACATTTCACCCATAACCAAAGTATTATATCAAATTAATACCTTATTATCCACAAATATAATTAGAGGAAATTCGATTTTATTTATAATAAGTTGGGGTCTTACAAGAACGATCACCGGTCGTATGTTATAAATGCGGGAAATAGGGACACATTAGCCCAAACTGCCCACAACAATCCAAGGTGTTTTATAACTGTGGAAATGAAGGTCATATAGCTAGAGATTGTATTGTAGCGAAACCAAGTCCAGCGTGAATGGTGACTCCAAAGGCTGTCCCGAACAAGACAAAGTTGGTGGTTCCTGGAAGAGCGTTTGTCGTGACTGCTCAAAACGCGAGAAACCCGAACGAGGTGATCATGGGTAAGCTAATCATAAATTCTTGCGAAGTTAATACCTTACTAGATATTGGTTCTACCCATTCTTTTATCTCTCTTACTTATGCTCAACGTTTGAATTTGACTCCGAAGAAATTAGACTTTGACTTATCTGTTGAAACTTCGTTAGGAGAAACTTTCGTTACATCCACGATTTATAAATCTTGCTTGATTCAAGTTGGACCATCACATTACTTGCCCATCTTATATCTTTAAAAATACTTGCATTTGATGTGATTTTAGGGATTGATTGGTTAACCACTCATAATGCCAAAATTGATTGTTTTCGTAAGGTTATTAGTTTTCATATTCCTAACCAACCTGTTATGTGAATTCAAGCAACCAAACCACTAAAGTTAATCACTGTCATATCAAGCCATAAAGCCATTTATTTATTGAAAAATAGATGTCAAGCTTTTTTAGCCCATGTCATGGACTTGAATAAAAATACGTCAGATTTCAATAATATTTCTGTTGTTAGTGAATTTCCTGACGTATTTACTGAAGAACTTCCTGGTCTACCCCCAGAACGTGAAGTTGAATTCTTTATTGACCTTGAACTTGGTACAAAACCCATTTCTAAAACCCCATATCGAATGGATTCTATTGAACTTCAGGAGTTAAAGGTCCAACTACAGGAGTTGTTAGACATATGTTTCATTCGTCCTAGTACATCTCCTTGGGGTGCTCCTGTTTTATTCGTAAAGAAAAAAGACGGGAGTATGCGACTTTGTATTAACTACTGGGAATTGAACCATGTCACCATCAAGAATAGGTATTCGCTACCTCGCATTGATGACCTATTCGACTAGTTGCAAGGAGCATAATTCTTCTCAAAAATCGATCTTCGTTCCAGATATCATCTGTTAAAGATTAAAACTGAGGATATTCTGAAGACTGCCTTCAGAACTTGGTATGGGCATTATTAATTCTTAGTTATGTCTTTTGGATTGACTAATGCTCCTATTTCATTCATGGATATGATGAACCGTGTGTTCAAGGAATATTTGGATCAGTTCGTTGTTATCTTTATTGATGACATCCTCATCTATTCCAAAAGCCGTGAAGATCGTGAGCACCATTTAAAGCTGGTACTTCAAAGGCTTCGTAAAAATAAGCTATGTGCCAAGCTGAAGAAATACGAGTTCTGGCTTGAGGAAGTAGCATTCCTTGGGCACGTGGTGTCAAAACATGGTGTATCTGTTGACCCAACGAAGATTGAAGAAATATAAAGTTGGGAGCAACTGAAGTCGGTGACCGAAGTACGTAGCTTTCTGGGCTTAGCTGGTTATTATCGGAGATTCTTGGAAGGATTTTCTCGAATCACTACTCCGTTAAATCAGCTGACTTGAAAAGATACAAAATTCGTATGGAGCGAGGAATGCAAGAAGAGTTTCCAAGAACTCAAGAGGAGACTCATTTTGGAACCTGTTCTGACAATACCATCTAGTTCGGGTGGATTTGTTATCTATAGCGATTCTTCGGGCAAAGGGTTAGGATGTGTTCTCATGCAACATGAGAAAGTCATAGCCTATGCCTCGCGACAACTCAAAGAATATGAGATGAATTTTCCTACTCCCGATCTAGAGTTAGCAGCAGTCAGTTTCGCGTTGAAGATCTGGAGACACTACCTGTATGGGGAGAAAGTAGAGATTTATACGGATCATAAAAGCCTCAAATATTTCTTCACCCAAAAGGAACTCAACATGCGGCAACGACATTGGCTCGATCTATTGAAAGATTACGATCATACCATCCAATACCATCTTGGAAAAACGAACGTAGTAGCTGACGCATTGAGTAGAAGATCATATGCGGGTACGAGTGCGATATTGTAAATGCAAAGGCCCTTTTTGTATGACTTGCAAAGGATGGAGATAGAGTTAAAGGTTCCAAGTACCCACGTAATGATATCAAATATATGAGTAGAACCTACTTTAATCGATAAAGTTAAAGCTGCTCAAGCTACGGACCTGGAGCTGATGCGTATAAAGAAGAAAGTGCAAGAATGTGTTATTCCAGAAGTAAAAATTGATGAAGAAGGAATACTTCGAGTCAACTCTAGACTTTGTGTTCCTAACGATTCTTACTTGAAGCATAGAATCATGATGGAGGTACACAATACACCGTTTGCAATCCATCCTGGGAGTACCAAAATGTATCATAATCTTCGACATATATTTTGGTGGAGCAATATGAAGAGAGAGATCGCAGATTTTATCTCGAGGTGTTTAACTTGTCAATGTGTAAAGGTGGAGCATCAAGTGCCAAAGGGTCCATAGCAACCACTTGAGATTCCGAAATGAAAGTGGGAACACATTACCATAGATTTCGTTATGGGTCTTCCCAAGGTTTCTCAAGGCATATATGCGATTTGGGTTACTGTTGATAGATTAACCAAATCTGCTCATTTCTTGCCGATACGGGAGACTTATTCCCTTGAACGTCTTACTCGTATGTACGTAAATGAGATTGTGAGATTGCATGGCATGCCAATATCCATAGTTTTGGATCGTGACCCAATATTCACTACGTGATTTTGGGTTAGTTTGTAAAAAGCTATGGGCACGAATTTACAATTCAGTTCGGCATACCATCCTCAAACAGACGGGGAATCAAAAAGGACTATTCAAACTCTTAAAGATCTATTAAGAATCTGTATCCTAGATTTCAAAGGCAGTTGGTATAAGTACCTGCCATTGATGGAATTCTCCTACAATAACAATTATCAAGCAAATATAGGCATGGCTCCATTAGAGGCGTTGTATGGACGAAAGTGTCTCTCTCTATTATGTTGGGATGAGGTGGGAGAAACAACATTGTTGGGACCAAAGTTAGTATGTATAACTACAGATAAGATCCAAATAATCTGACAACGTATACAAATGACACAAGATCAACAAAAGAGTTATACGGATCATCATCGAAAGGATGTGGAATTTAATATTCGGGATCATGTATTGTTACATGTTGCTCCATGGAAGGGAGTTACAAGATTCGCGAAGAGAGAAAACCTAAATCCACGATTTATTGGTCCATTTAAAATTCTTGACCGAGTAGGAAATATGGCCTATAGACTCGCATTACCTCTAAGCATGTCTCGTGTTCATAATGTTTTTCACATATTTGTGCTTTGTAAATATATGAAAGAACCAAACCACATTATTGAGTTAGAAACAGATGAGATAACCGAAGATTTAACGTACGAGGAGGTACCTTTCAAGATCTTGGATAGGAAGGAGCATATCCTACGCACAAAGGTTATACCACAAGTCAAAGTCTTGTGGAGGAACCATGCTATTGAGAAAATGACTTGGGATTTGGAATCGAAAATGAAAGTGAGGTACCCTCGTCTTTTCAAAACACCAGGTACGTACGTCAATTTCTGTGACAACACGATATTTTATATATAAATAAATCATAAATTTTGCGTATAAATTTTTTTATTATTATTTATTAAAATAAATATGAATGATATGTGTCAAGGAAATGTGTAATTATAATTATATGTGTGATAAATAAAATTTATTTATTACATTAAGTATTACATATAAATTTATTTTAAAATTATTGATTATTATCAATTATAATTTTTATACTAATTAATTCCTTATTGGAAATATTTTATTAATTATTTTTCAAGGAAAATATAATCTTATATTATTTAAATAATATAGGAAATGATTTTAGAATAATTATTTTTTTTAAAGGTAAGAATGCGTGAAAGGTATTATGTATGTAGTTATGTGATGAATATAAAATATATTTATTACATGAATGGTTATGAATAATTTTAATCTAGAATTATTGCTCATTATAAATTATATTCTAATAATAATTAGTTTTATAGTAAAAATGTTTTTAATGTTTATTTTCTATGAAAATATGATAATTATATTAATTGAATAATATATGATATGATTATAGAATTATTATAATAATTATTTCTTATATGAAATTATTTTAGAATAGTTAAGTAAATTATTTTTACTTAATTAATAAGGTTATTTATGATAGATAAATCAGATATGGAATCCAAACCCTAATTCTGGGTTTTGATCAAGGAATGAAAATAATAATATTATATTATTATTTGTCAGTGTTATAGATATGTATGGTTATGTGTGTAATATTAATGTGTGGAACATTTTTATTATATTACGACCAAACCCTAAATACTAGTCTGATAAACCCTAACTGTGGTTATGGGATAAGGAATAATGATAATAAAATTATAATATTAATTATATTTTGATTTTTCAGTGCTATGAACATGTATTGTATTTCTGTATTGTTAATGGTTGGTCAATTACGGTGTATTATGATCAAACCTTAGTAATAATGTTAAACCCTAATTTGATATCCAAATTAGAGTGCAAGATTGTTTTGTAAGTGTGTTATATAATCTATGGCATGTATTAAGTGTATTAATTAGGTAAACCCTAATTAAAATTCTAGAAACCCTAAATTATTAAAAAAAAACCCTAATTTTAAGTGCTAAGACCCTAATCTAAAACTCAGGATGAGTTAGACACTGTTATATAACTGTGTTATATAGTGCATGCATGTTATGTATTATATAATTTTATATTGATTAGGTAAACCCTAATTAATAATTTAAAAATACTAATTTCTAGAAACCCTAATATTTATTTTAAAAACCCTAATTCTAAAATTAGTAAACCTAATTTCTAATTTAGTAGCCCTAATTGCAAATTGAAAACTTTAATTACTAAATTAGCAAAGTCAATGATAATTATATGATCTAAACCCTAATGTTCATGTATAGTATAATCAGAAAATAATCATAATTAGAAAACCCTAATTTCAAAATTTTAGAAGCTAAAATTTATTTAATTTTTATTTACTTTTGTTATTTTTGTACAAACCCTAATTGCTAAATCCTATTAATATTTTATGCTAAACCTTAGGGTTAAACCCTAAGGGTTTGCATGATTACAATTTTGCCATTAAATTAGAAAAATCAAAAGACCAAAATGCTCTTTTTAGCATTTAATAAGCTAGCATGTAGGTATTGACAAATTGGTGAAGTTGTTTAACTAATCCAACCACTCCATTGACTGAAAATGGAAAAACATCAGCTGATTCAAGCCACATACATTGCATCCATGTATTATTTATAGTCTAAGAGAGAGAAATTGATCAAAATTTATTCATTTATGCAACTCATACTCAACAAAGTCTCTCTCTCTCTCCCCACCTACGAATTTTTGTAGTAGACCAGACCCAAAACACAGCCCCACTATCACTCTTAGCAAATCAGAAACATTAGATCAAGAAATTGGCCAAGAAAGGTATAAAACCCTAATCCTAGAAATCCTTTGATTTGATGTTAATTGTTGCATTTGATTGTTTAAAGTTGTGTAATAAGGAGCTTATTAATGTTTTGGGTTGTTAAATTTATGACCCATAACATCAAACTGCTCAAAATCAAAGTTTTTCCAACTTTTGAAAAACTGAAATCTGTTATTTTTAGGCAAATGTCAGAGGCTCTAGATCCGTTTATGTTATGTGTTTTTAATGTTTAAAAGTTGTAACATAATGTGGTCTTTAATATACAAAAAGAATCAAGTTCATATCCATTATAGATCAGGAGTTATAAACGGTCAAACAGCGTTGACCGAAACTGCCAAGAACATGAACCCAGAAAATTTTTGAGTGTTTTTCGTGGTGAACTTTGACCAGCGATTTTCGGTTGTATATTTTATTGTTATGATGATGTTAGGTTTTAAAGTTGTAGTCCTACATGTTGTCTACACACTGGTGTTGATAGATCACATAAAAGTTACACAGATTACAAGTTATCGAGGTCCAAAGTAGGCACCTCGAGCTGTTCTTCGTGAAGAACAGCTCTGACAGCTATTTTGATGGCTAATAAATCTTAGATCTGATGTTGTTAAGCCATGTTATTTGTTGTTAATTGTAGTATTACATGATCTCTACAAGATGTATGTGTTAGATCTCCCAGAAACAATTTGTACAGAAAGTTATACATGGTCAAACATGGCATGTTGATCACGAAGCTGTCAGTGTTCTTGAGCTCAAGAAAACCAACAGCGACGCTTTTTGTCGCTAAAGGCCTATTGCGACGGTTTATTATATAATTTTCCAAAAATTATTTAATAAATAGAAAAAAATAGTTTTTAATTATTAAAAATACAAAATAAATTATTAAAAATTATTTTAAATTCTGAAAATTAGTTTTTAATTATTTTAAATATATTTCATAAATATTTAATATTTTTGGAACATTAAAAGTATTTAATTATTTAATTATAATATTAAATAAATTATTTAAAAATTATTTTAATATTTTTAAAAATTATTTAAAATTATATTAAGGTATAAGAGAATAATTTAAGTTATTTTTTATAACTTTTAATATTATGTGATAATTTTCATTAATAAATTAATATTAATGATAATTAAGTTATTTATTAAATGAATTAAATAAATGAATTAAAAATAATTTTATTAAATTAAAAATTATTTTAAATAAGAATAAGATATTTAAAAATATTTTAAGTTATAAAATATAACTTTTAATATTTAAAGGTAAATTTCATTAATTAATTATTATTAATGATGTTAAAGTTATTTAATAATTATATTAAATAATTTAGTTTAAAAATGATTTTAATATTATAATAATCATTTTAAATGAAAATAAAGTGTTTAAAGATATTTTAAGTTATAAAATATAACTTTTAATATTTAAGGGATATTTTTATTAATAATTTAATATTAATGATATTTATTTAATGATTAATGATATTAAATTTATTTAATAATTATATTAAATAAATAGTTTAAAAATGGTTTTATTTATTTAAAAATCATTTAAAAATGATATAAGTGAATTAAAAATATTTTAAGTTATAATTTATGACTTTTAATATTTAGATAATAGTTTATTAATATTTAAATATTAATGATAATTATTTAATAATGATTTTAAATATTTTAAAAATCATTTAAGGGTAAAATTAATATGTTAAGAATATTTTGAGTTATTATACATAACTTTAATATTTTGGCAATGGTTTCATTAATAATTTAATATTAATTAAATATTGATGATAATAGAATTATTTGATATTTAAATTATTTAATAATGATTCTGATATTTTAAAAATTATGGTAAATGGTTATAATTATTTTATAATTATTATAAGGTCATGAAAAATTATATGACTGTTATTTAATTAGTCTAAATGGATATTGAACAACTGTTTAGAGTCTTAGACTCGATAATTACCCGATAAAGATGTCGGTAGACCGACATGGTTCAGAAATTGATCTGGACTTAGAAATTTAGTTAGTTAATTATTTTATTTGTGATTCAATGGTGGATAAAGTTGTGTGACAATGTGATTAGGAATGAGTGGATGTTTGTTTGTGATAACATGATTGTTGAACATGTATGACAATGTGATTATGTTATGTGCTGACTGCAATAAGCAGTACTATGTGTTATGATATGTGATTCTAATCGATAGAATGATCTTATTAATGATAGGTTTCGGTATAACAGATAGATCTAAGTTGCGTAATTGTAAGCAGCGCATCAGGCAAGTATCCTACCTTTGCATTTTCTTTATGCATTGGACAAGTGTAAGAATGTTTCAAAGTTATATTATTATTGTACAGATTGTAAAGCCTATATTATATACGCCCATTGATTATCAACATGTTAGTATATGATAATTCAAATATATATTCTGTTCGTTAATTTCTATAAATGGTTATACAAGTGTCCCCACTTGAATAATCATTGTATTCAATCGCATGTTGATATACCTTTGATATACATATATGTTGAATTATATAAGACCTTTGTTATAAAAAACCCGACAGGTATGAACATCCCGATATTGGGAAAATTTTTATGCGCTACGGCGGACAAAGAATGAACGATAATATCGTTCTAACAATGTAGTATTGATCAATACAGGGCCCATGGACTGTACACCCGCAGGCCCTTAAGTAATGCCGGTTTACAGATGAATTTCTGTTTTAACCTTTTCGAAAATGAAAAACAATGTTCATAGTATGTCACAGAAACCCCATGTATAGTCAATACATAGTTTCAAAAATTTGAACGAGGGTTGTTATGTTATTATTATTGGTACAGATTACTTCACAACCATTGACTGGTTGTAGAAGAATATTATAAAGGAAACATTTAAATTGTTTCAGCTTATATATATATATATATATATATATATATATATATATATATATATATATATATATATATATATAATACTTGATGGGCACTCAAATGCTCATCCTTGCTTAATTTAAATGTTTTCAGCTAAGTGTGAACAGCTAGAAGGGATCGGCCAAGATCAAGTGAAAAGGAAAGCAAACACAATTTGTTTATTTGTATCATTTGTAATAGCTAGATTGTACTAAGTCATGATATGTATTATATATCATGTAAAGAATGTAGTAAAGGTTGCTTACTTGGGATTAAACTCTGATAAATGTAAGTTAAGTTTAAAATTTATATTATTGTTATTATTATTAGTAATATTTCCACTCATAGAAATGGTATCGTGAAGTACCGAATTCGGGTTTCAAGTATCCGGGTTCGGGGACTTTACAGGATGGTATCAGAGCTATAGGATTAGAAACCTTAGGTGGGTTAGATCTTAGGCTATAACCTTAGAACAGAGGGAAACGTTGAAAATATAAATAACTCATATAGAGTTTAAAGATAGATGAATTGAATAAATTCATCGTCAAACAAAATAAAAGATAACTTATAAAACTATTATGTGTTGTGTGTATTTATTATTTATTAATCAAGATATTTTGTGTATAGCTGTTAGAAAAGAACAGAATTAGGATACCCTTAAGTCGTAAAGAATAAGTCAACATCCATGACCGAGCCAATATCAAAGCCAATAGCTGCAATAGAGGCTCACATTGAAAGCTACCTCAAAGAGGTGGTTATTTTGAAAAGTATAGTACTGGATCAAGAAACGCTAAGTATAACTGATAGGTAAAGTATAGCTAAAGGATTATTAGTGGTCAATGTCGAGTTCTTAAACTCGTATGTTTGTGATGAGTTCTTAAACTCATAATGTGTTATAAGTTGTGACAAATTAGGTATAGTTGTATGTAAATGGATATTGAGGATAATGGAAATGGATAGGTTATTAAGCAATTGATCGTTAGGGAAGGTGTAAGGAATAGGTAGTATGAGTATTAGTTGGATATTTATGAATTTAGGTGGTATATATGATAGGTATATTAGTGTAATGTAATATTTTGTATAAGTTATGGCAGCGATTCCCGACTTACGAGTCACAAAGGGATAACGGATGTTTAAAGCAGTGTGTGTTAAGGCATGTCAAGTGGTATAAATATGAATTTATGTTGGATTAATGGGATAACTTGGTATAAATATAGTAAATATTAATCTGGTCACTGGATATTACAGTGGACCGAGTTTTCAAAATATAATATTTTGAGTACCTGATTATTTGAATAGAAAGTTTTGCGTTATATGTTAAGCGTTTACGTTAAGGCTTAGAATGTAAGAATAATTTATGATAATGCCGTCAAAAAAAAAAACGAAACCCAAGGATAGAAGGACCTGTGAACAAAGTTGGAGGATAACCAGACCCGACATCGAAATTTTGCGAATATGAACGATCAAGCAATGCAGAACGAAATACCAGTCGCGGAAAATCAACTAGACAATCGATCGATGAACTTCAAAGACTTCAAGACAACCGGACCGCCGGGATTTAGAAGATCAACCGACTCTGTTAAAGCATTTGTGATAGCTAGGATAACGGCGGGACAAAAGACAACTTTTGTCACCTATATGATAAAAGAAGATAATTTCGATAATACCAAAAATAAGCCAGGAATGTGATTAAAAGAAAAGTTTGTGTGTGGAAAGTAAGGACAGAAGGGATATATATCTTTCCAAAATGTCCCAATCCAAGAATGTATAGTGAATGTGTTGTGTGCGAATCAATAAAGCATAAGGTGAAAAACTGTTCAAGAAGGGAAAAAGGGAAACAAGG
This sequence comes from Panax japonicus, assembly GCA_020205505.1. Lineage (NCBI taxonomy): Eukaryota > Viridiplantae > Streptophyta > Magnoliopsida > Apiales > Araliaceae > Panax > Panax japonicus. Next base: position 56,841,691 of record CM035101.1, on the reverse strand, counting down.
AATACGAATACGGAAAAATGTAGTAGGACATTGGCGACAACGGGATCAACTTCAACAAACAAACCAACGAAATCAACCGCAAGCATCTTCAACAGGATCGTTCAAGATATCGTGGCAGCCGGGGATGCAACTCCAGGTATTACTCGAACCAATTTTATTTTCTTATATATTATTTTCTTATATAGATAATAAATTATTTTAATAAATTATTTTGAAGGAGGAATTTGAGTTCTCTTAGAAATCAAATTTCTGTTTAAGGGGATAGATAAGCTTTTTGCCGAATAGTTAAAGATCGGATCGATCAACCATGATCAAGATCTACTTGGAATGATTGTGTATATTATGTACCCTGGTATGTATAGGTTTTAAAAGGTGATTCCGGGGACGGAATCTTTATAAGGGAGGATGAATATGACAACACGATATTTTCTATATAAATAAATCATAAATTTTGCGTATAATTTTTTTTTATTATTTATTAAAATAAATATGAATGATATGTGTCAAGGAAATGTGTAATTATAATTATATGTGTGATAAATAAAATTTATTTATTACATTAAGTATTGCATATAAATTTATTTTAGAATTATTGATTATTATCAATTATAATTTTTATACTAATTAATTCCTTATTGGAAATATTTTATTAATTATTTTTCAAGAAAAATATAATCTTATATTATTTAAATAATATAGGAAATGATTTTAGAATAATTATTTTTTTTAAAGGTAAGAATGCGTGAAAGGTATTATGTATGTAGTTATGTGATGAATATAAAATATATTTATTACATGAATGGTTATGAATAATTTTATTCTAGAATTATTGCTCATTATAAATTATATTCTAATAATAATTAGTTTTATAGTAAAAATGTTTTTAATGTTTATTTTCCATGAAAATATGATAATTATATTAATTGAATAATATATGATATGATTATAGAATTATTATAATAATTATTTATTATATGAAATTATTTTAGAATAGTTAAGTAAATTATTTTTACTTAATTAATAAGGTTATTTATGTTAGATAAATCAGATATGGAATCCAAACCCCAATTCTGGGTTTTGATCAAGGAATGAAAATAATAATATTATATTATTATTTGTCAGTGTTATAGATATGTATGGTTATGTGTGTAATGTTAATGTGTGGAACAGTTTTATTATATTACGACCAAACCCTAAATACTAGTCTGAATAAACCCTAACTGTGGTTATGGGATAAGGAATAATGATAATAAAATTATAATATTAATTATGTTTTGATTTTTCAGTGCTATGAACATGTATTGTATTTCTGTATTGTTAATGGTTGGTCAATTACGGTGTATTATGATCAAACCTTAGTAATAATGTTAAGCCCTAATTTGATATCCAAATTAGAGTGCAAGATTGTTTTGTAAGTGTGTTATATAATCTATGGCATGTATTAAGTGTATTAATTAGGTAAACCCTAATTAAAATTCTAGAATTCCTAAATTATTAAAAAAATCCTAATTTTAAGTGCTAAGACCCTAATTTAAAACTCAGGATGAGTTCGACACTGTTATATAACTGTGTTATATAGTGCATGCATGTTATGTATTATATAATTTTATATTGATTAGGTAAACCCTAATTAATAATTTAGAAATACTAATTTCTAGAAACCCTAATATTTATTTTAAAAACCCCTAACTCTAAAATTAGTAAACCTAATTTCTAATTTAGTAGCCCTAATTGCTAATTGAAAACTTTAATTACTAAATTAGCAAAGTCAATGATAATTATATGATCTAAACCCTAATGTTCATGTATAGTATAATCAGAAAATAATCATAATTAGAAAACCCTAATTTCAAAATTTTAGAAACTAAAATTTATTTAATTTTTATTTAATTTTGTTATTTTTGTACAAACCCTAATTGCTAAATCCTATTAATATTTTGTGCTAAACCTTAGGGTTAAACCCTAAGGGTTTGCATGATTACAATTTTGCCATTAAATTGGAAAAATTAAAAGACCAAAATGCCCTTTTTAGCATTTAATAAGCTAGCATGTACGTATTGACAAATTGGTGAATTTGTTTACCTAATCCAACCACTCCATTGACTGAAAATGGAAAAACATCAGCTGATTCAAGCCACATACATTGCATCCATGTATTATTTATAGTCTAAGAGAGAGAAATTGATCAAAATTTATTCATTTATGCAACTCATACTCAACAAAGTCTCTCTCTCTCTCCCCACCTACGAATTTTTGTAGTAGAACAGACCCAAAACACAGCCCCACTATCACTCTTAGCAAATCAGAAACATTAGATCAAGAAATTGGCCAAGAAAGGTATAAAACCCTAATCCTAAAAATCGTTTGATTTGATGTTAATTGTTGCATTTGATTGTTTAAAGTTGTGTAATAAGGAGCTTATTAATGTTCTGGATTGTTAAATTTATGACCCATAACATCAAAGTGCTCAAAATCAAAGTTTTTCCAACTTTTGAAAAACCGAAATCTGTTATTTTTAGGCAAATGTCAGAGGCTCTAGATCCATTTATGTTATGTGTTTTTAATGTTTAAAAGTTGTAACATGTAGTCTGTAATGTGGTCTTTAATATGCAAAAAGAATCAAGTTCATATCCGTTATAGATCAGGAGTTATAAACGGTCAAACAGCGTTGACTGAAACTGCCAAGAACATGAACCCAGAAAATTTTTGAGTGTTTTTCGTGGTGAACTTTGACCAGCGATTTCCGGTTGTATATTTTACTGTTATGATGATGTTAAGTTTTAAAGTTGTAGTCCTACATGTTGTCTACACACTGGTGTTGATAGATCACATAAAAGTTACACGGATTACAAGTTATCGACAGCTATTTTGATGGCTAATAAATCTTAGGTCTGATGTTGTTAAGCCATGTTATTTGTTGTTAATTGTAGTATTACATGATCTCTACAAGATGTATGTGTTAGATCTCCCAGAAACAATTTGTACAGAAAGTTATACATGGTCAAACATGGCATGTTGATCACGAAGCTGTCAGTGTTCTTGAGCTCAAGAACACCAACAGCGACGCTTTTTGTCGCTAAAGGCCTATTGCGACGGTTTATTATATAATTTTCCGAAAATTATTTAATAAATAGAAAAAATAGTTTTTAATTATTAAAAATACAAAATAAATTATTAAAAATTATTTAAAATTCTAAAAATTAGTTTTTAATTATTTTAAATATATTTCATAAATATTTAATATTTTTGGAACATTAAAAGTATTTAATTTACTTAATTATAATATTAAATAAATTATTTAAAAATAATTTTAATATTTGAAAAATTATTTAAAATTATATTAAGGTATAAGAAAATAATTTAAGTTATTTTTGATAACTTTTAATATTATGTGATAATTTTCATTAATAAATTAATATTAATGATAATTAAGTTATTTATTAAATGAATTAAATAAATGAATTAAAAATAATTTTATTAAATTAAAAATCATTTTAAATAAGAATAAGGTATTTAAAAATATTTTAAGTTATAAAATATAACTTTTAATATTTAAAGTTAAATTTCATTAATTAATTATTATTAATGATGTTAAAGTTATTTAATAATTATATTAAATAATTTAGTTTAAAAATGATTTTAATATTATAATAATCATTTTAAATGAAAATAAAGTGTTTAAAGATATTTTAAGTTATAAAATATAACTTTTAATATTTAAGGGATATTTTCATTAATAATTTAATATTAATGATATTTATTTAATGATTAATGATATTAAATTTATTTAATAATTATATTAAATAAATAGTTTAAAAATGGTTTTATTTATTTAAAAATTATTTAAAAATGATATAAGTGAATTAAAAATATTTTAAGTTATAATTTATGACTTTTAATATTTAGATAATAGTTTATTAATATTTAAATATTAATGGCAATTATTTAATAATGATTTTAAATGTTTTAAAAATCATTTAAGGGTAAAATTAATATGTTAAGAATATTTTGAGTTATTATACATAACTTTAATATTTTGGCAATGGTTTCATTAATAATTTAATATTAATTAAATATTGATGATAATAGAATTATTTGATATTTAAATCATTTAATAATGATTCTGATATTTCAAAAATTATGATAAATGGTAATAATTATTTTATAATTATTATAAGGTCATGAAAAATTATGACTGTTATTTAATTAGTCTAAATGGATATTGAACAACTGTTTAGAGTCTTAGACTCGATAATTACCCGATAAAGATGTCGGTAGACCGACATGGTTCAGAAATTGATCTGAACTTAGAAATTTAGTTAGTTAATTATTTTATTTGTGATTCAATGGTGGATAAAGTTGTGTGACAATGTGATTAGGAATGAGTGGATGTTTGTTTGTGATAACATGATTGTTGAACATGTATGACAATGTGATTATGTTATGTGCTGACTGCAATAAGCAGTACTATGTGTTATGATATGTGATTCTAATCGATAGAATGATCTTATTAATGATAGGTTTCGGTATAACAGATAGATCTAAGTTGCGTAATTGTAAGCAGCGCATCAGGCAAGTATCCTACCTTTGCATTTTCTTTATGCATTGGACAAGTGTAAGAATGTTTCAAAGTTATATTATTATTGTACAGATTGTAAAGCCTATATTATATACGCCCATTGATTATCAACATGTTAGTATATGATAATTCAAATATATATTTTGTTCGTTAATTTCTATAAATGGTTATACAAGTGTCCCCACTTGAATAATCATTGTATTCAATCGCATGTTGATATACCTTTGATATACATATATTTTGAATTATATAAGACCTTTGTTATAAAAAACCCGACAGGTATGAACATCCCGATAATGGGAAAATTTTTATGCGCTACGGCGGACAAAGGATGAACGATAATATCGTTCTAGTAATGTAGTATTGATCAATACAGGGCCCATGGACTGTACACCCGCAGGCCCTTAAGTAATGCCGGTTTACAGATGAATTTCTGTTTAACCTTTTCGAAAATGAAAAACAATGTTCATAGTATGTCACAGAAACCCCATGTATAGTCAATACATAGTTTCAAAAATTTGAACGAGGGTTGTTATGTTATTATTATTGGTACAGATTACTTCACAACCATTGACTGGTTGTAGAAGAATATTATAAAGGAAACATTTAAATTCTTTCAGCTTATATATATATATATATATATATATATAATACTTGCTGGGCACTCAAATGCTCATCCTTGCTTAATTTAAATATTTTCAGCTAAGTGTGAACAGCTAGAATGGATCGGCCAAGATCAAGTGAAAAGGAAAGCAAACACAATTTGTTTATTTGTATCATTTGTAATAGCTAGATTGTACTAAGTTATGATATGTATTATATATCATGTAAAGAATGTAGTAAAGGTTGCGTACTTGGGATTAAACTCTGATAAATGTAAGTTAAGTTTAAAATTTATATTATTGTTATTATTATTAGTAATATTTCCGCTCATAGAAATGGTATCGTGAAGTACCGAATTCGGGTTTCAAGTATCCGGGTTCGAGGACTTTACAATTTCGAGGATGAAATTTTATAAGGAGGGGAGGTTGTAAGACCCCAACTTTTTATAACTAAAATTGAATTTCCTCTATTATTATTTTGAATAATAAGGTGTTAATTTGATATAATGCTTTGGTTATGGGTGAAATATGCAAATTTTGTAGAATAAGCAAGTGGTTATAAAATATTCATTGTTGTCGGGGAATATTCGTTTGGTCATGGAATATTTTTGCTATCGGGGAATATTCGTACGATGGCGCATCCATTCGTATGACAAGTATGATTTTTTTTTATAAATAACGGCGTAGTTGTTATAGTTAACACTGTTGTAATACCCGGTTGTTAAAATACAGTAATACGTGTGGTTGCACAGTAGCACACGGTATTACACAATATTTTTGGATTATTAATTCTTATGTAAGAAGGCACTACTCAATAATTGTTACAGTAATCACTGTTGAATATTTTATTTTATTGATTTAATAATTGCTACGTTGATATTTTATATTATTATTGTTTCAATAATTGTCACTGCACAGTATTTCCCATTATTAGATCAATAATTCATATTATTTGAATAATATTATTAGATAGCATTATTCACAATATCTAAGGAAGGTCTGTCTAGGAAAGGGATTTGGTCACCTAATTGCGCGCTAGTAAGGAGAAATCTTTACCGGAAAGCCCCCTCTTTCCTAGGAACAACTTGCTTGTCATTATTGTGATTCTATAATATTATTTGTGAATTATTAAATATTGATTTATATGATAAGAAAATATTTATTTTATGTGGATATAAATGAAGGAATTAATGCTTAGTTTTCTTCTGTAATTTCTCTTCCTTTCTTTTAGTTGATGTTTGTAAATATAGATTAGGTAGATTAGTGAAAAGTCTGGCATATCTTTGGAGAGACAAGAGCAGTGAGCGACATGGATTGAAAAGCTTGATTTGAGCGGAATGCGTGGAGATTGAAGGGCTTTGACAGAGTTTCCTCTTATCCATTAATTTCCTTTTGTTTTGTATTCTATAAATGTTGTCTTTATTGCTACTTATATTTTGTTCAATAGCTATGAACTGAGTATTTGCTCTAAGGTTATAATGGAACCCTTTGTTATTTACATTGACTGTTTTATCTCTTTGGTTGACACCATATGATTTGGTTTAATATATTTGTGCTTAATTATTCTCGCTAAGACATTAGAGATGATTTTGGTAATCTACATGATATCGACAGAAGGATTGTAGATTCGCACCTAAATATATTGGCATATGATTGTGGGTTTCGACTGCATAAGTTATGCGTAGAATAGACATATATATGTGCTCCACGTGTGACCTAATTGATAACTTATGATTAAATCCTAGCTATGATTAATTCGCATAGACATGTGTAGGATTGCATCTATATTGGACGTTCTTTTCTGTTCTATTCCCTTTCGGGTGGATCTGGAGAGGATATGTTTGTGCATACCTCGACAGAGGTGTATAGGCACCTGTGTGTTCTCGGTCGACAGATTGTCGTGACCATTAAGACCAAAGAGAGAAGGGTAGCTAGTTTGATGAAACATAGCACGCCAGGTGTTCGACAGAATTCCTGTGTGGGGTGAAGTTGTGACCTTAGCTTGTATTTCCTTCGATTACCATTCGTTATCCATTTACTTGCTTTGTTAATTAGTTTTAATTAGATTAATCAAACTTTCATTTACTGATGTTCGAATAAGACTTTAGCGATACACAGTTGGTACTTATTATATTAGTCATAGTTCCTCGTGGGTACGACATTCTACTTATCACTGTATTACTTGTTAGACCGCGTATACTTGCGCGTGTTTAGTGATCGGTTTTCTGACCAACAACCGGCGTCCCTAGCAGAGTCGCCACCTGTCGACGTTGAGATTTTTATTTGTCCCTTTTCTGTTCTTGTTCTTCGGTGTTCTCATGTTAGGTGAGGTTTGTTTGAAAAAACAAGTTGTGAAAAGGTCCGACATGTATATGACGACGATTTGACTGTAAGAGTCACCAGTTAGTTTTTTAAAAGGTTGTACCAACACAACCGAGAAAAGGATTGCACATTGACCAAGTGATGTGACACTGCTAAACGGGTTTGTGAAACCGAGATTCATTAAGGTCCGGGGGCTTGATTATGCGGAGGGAAGGTGTTAGGCACCCCCCCGACATCCGTGTTACTATGGTGACCGCCAATTTTCAAGAAACTGTTATATGAATGTGTGTGTGTGTGTGTGGGTCAATGTGCAGTTATATGGAAGTAGTGTGAGGCCTCGTTCGCACCTATATACACAAGGTTTGAATTTGTGTAAAAATTCAGTTTTAAAGAAGATATGGCAGTGATGTTTTATAAAAGAGGTTTTTCAAATCCTTATGCTCAATAGTAATTGAGACCTTTTACACTTCCATTTTTATTAAGTGTTCGACTTGATTGTTTTTAATTTTCAAGATGCGAAGCATCTTCGAGAAAAATAATGTACAAAGTAGTGCCGAACTCCTCGTGGGCATGAAAACCATCTGAGGAAATCCAAACACCGTGAATAAATTTACAAGCTGCTTACAGCTGAAAATGTCCATCACGAGAACTGAATCTAGATCCAGTAGACTGAATCAGTGATCACATGATTCCTAGGCTCACATGATGCCGCAATTTATATGAAAACAGTAAGCAGTTATATATATATATATATATACAGACATGATCAGCCACCACGAAACACCTCCATGGGGGATCAGAAATGTAAATAAAGTTATAAAATCAATCAGCCACCACGAAGTAAATTCCAGGTGTAAAATCAATCAACTGTTATCGAACTTTGTTCGATGAGCCTGATTTTACATCTGATACATTTACTGCTTATATATATATATATATATATATATATATATATATACGAAAGCAAATAAACGCTCCAGACGTAAGTCTAGGCTCAATCGAGGCATAACTCGATAATGTTAGTCCATATATAAATATATATATATATATATATATATAAACTAAAATGAAACCACGGACCGAAGTCCAGGCATACACACGCAATACGACTCTCAATGTGAAGAATGGTGTGTGCAAAGATGAAGAGAAAGGCTTTAAAGTGTGTAAGAAAGATTACAGTGGACTGCCAAATAAGACTTCTATAACTTTAAGTAGATGAACACTCGGCTCCCGCCGGTACAAATAGTAGCTACATGTGATCTCACAAGTGTTTAAAATGAGAAAGCACTCAATTTAGGGTGTGTACAGAGTAAATTGGACAATGCTTCCTCACCTTTATTCTTTTATAAAAAGGCCACCCTAAGCCCTTTTATTTATAGAAGGGGAACCGCAGATGTACCTACGACTAGCCGCAGATGTACCTGCGGTCGCCCGGGGTGCACCGGGCTCTGCGGGTCCTGCCGTCTCGAAGTACATTCACGCGTGCACTGTGATGTCCGCTCGAACTTTCAGAATTGCAATTCGGGCATCCGATTGAGGTTTATAAGACCTATTTCGGACAGCCGTTGTCGGAAGCTACGCCATGACATAGGATTATAGGTTGTACGAAGTCGAAAAGATGGGACCATGTCTTCGGTCTTCAAGCTTCAAATTCTATCCGGTGTGCTACCTTGCGTAATAGTCACTCGGGATTGGACCTCCTTTGTTCTTCTGGGACATTGCTGTGTAAAAATGTATGTATGAGATTTTGAGATGGCGCGATGTAGGATCGAGGGGGGAAAATGATGATTTTACCCCTCACCGGTGTTATCTCCGGTTTGGGCTGATAAAGTTGACATTGCTCAGGGTTATCTCTGAGATTGGACTACTCCAAGTACTGAAGGTCCTCAGGGTTATCTCTGAGGTGTGCTTGTCTTCCCAGTGTTATCTCTGGGTCTTGTACTGAGTGCCTCGGTGTGAGTACCGAGGTTGAAGCTGACTGCATGTATTTGAAATAAGCATTTTCGGGGTTATCTCCGGAACTGCAACTTCACTCCTTGGGGTTATCTCCAAGGTTAGCACTGATATTCTCGGTGTTGTTTCCGGGACTGGAATCGAACATCTCGGGGTTATCTCCAAGATATAACTGCAATTTTAGTGACAGGTGTGTAGAAAATTTCGAGTGTCTACAAGTTCTTCCTTAACAACTTGAAGATGGGTTCACAAGTTACTGTGAGTTGGGAGATGAATCGGCTAATGAAGTTGATTCTTCCCAAAAATCCCCATATTTCCCTCTTTGTCTGGGGTATGGGCATCTCCGTAATAGCCAGAATTTTTGTAGGATCCAGCTCAATGCCTTTGTGACTCACTAGGAATCCAATCAACTTGCCTGACTTGACGCCAAAGGTGCACTTGGCCAGATTTAGCTTCAAGTTGTATTTACGTAACCAGTTGAAGAGCTTTTTGAGATGATCTAGGTGGTCTTCCTCCTTTCGGGACTTGACAATGATGTCATCCACATATACTTCTATCTCTTTGTGCATTAAATCATAGAAAAGAGCCATCATTTATCGCTGATAGGTAGCTCCGACATTGATGAGGCCGAATGACAACCATCTATAGCAAAAGGTTCCCCAAGGAGTGATGAATGCAGTTTTCTCACGATCCTCTTTAACAACCATGATATTATGATACCCAGCAAAATAGTCAACAAACAAGTGCATGCCATATTGAGCTATATTGTCAATAAGTATGTGGATGAATGGTACATGAAAGCTATCTTTGAGACAAGCTTTGTTCAGATCCCTGTAATCCACACAAACTCGCACCTTCCCTCCAGATTTAGGTACGGGAACTATGTTTGATAGCCACTCAGGGTATGTTGATACCATGATTATGCCAGCTTGAAATTGTTTCACAATTTGTTCTTTGACTTTCAAACTCCACTCCAGTTTTAATCGCCTGAGTTTCTGTCTGACTGGCTTAAATCCCTCTTTGATGGGGAGGCGATGAATGACAATGTTAGTGGACAAACCGATCATGTCTTCATGAGACCATGCAAACACATCCTCGAATTGGGTCAATAAAGTAACCATGTCATTCCTTTGCTTGGAGTAAGGTCTGTACCAATCTGGATTTGTTTGGGATTTTCTGAGGTTCCGAGGTTAAAAGAGGTGGTTTGATCAAGATTTGGCTTTGGTTTGTCTTTAACCCATTCTTTGATCTCCTGAGGCATCTCATAGTTCTCTTGTTCAATCTCCATTAAGTCAGAGTCCAAATTTACATCAAAGTTGTAATCCTTGTGAAAAATAGGCACTTCATCAGCATGTTTAGGCATATTTAATTTTAGAGTCCTGAAACAAAATGCTTTTACTTAATATATTAAACTATTTAATCATACAAAGTGTTAGCATGACAAAAACAATTGTTAATACTATGCAACAAAAGTAAGCAGTTATTGTTATCTATAGGGCAAAGGGATTTTTTGCCCTTTTTACCCTTTTCGGCAAATGCAAGGAGTGCTGCTCCAATTATCAAGGGCCATGTCATGGTGAACAGCTATGATGATGGGACTATTATCGTCCTCTTCCTCTTTAATGATAACCATTATGTCTGGACAATCATCATCTGGGATGCCCTTGTTCATACCCTTTGTATGGATTAGGACACGCATGTTTGATAAATGTCTCTTTATCTCTTGTTTGCGCCTTTGATTCCTTTCCTCTATGTCTGGGTCTGGAATCAAGACTTCTTTTCCCTTAATCGGTATCGACTTAGAAAATAGCATACCCGCCACAGAAACAGAAATTCTCCTCGGAGACTGTGTAGCATTCGCATCTATAGGTTTAGGCAAAAGCCTTATGGATGAGAGAAACGGTGTATGCTTGTGTGGGTTCCTGTGACTGGACCCAGAGGAGTATCCTAGTCTAGTTTTCCCTATCTGGCTAGGAATTTAAAGTGGGAATTTGATTCCTTGTTGATTCTTTCCTAACCCTTGTCCTAGTTAGAAACCAAAGGATATCATCTCTTGACTAGCTGACATTACCTCGACAGAAACTTTGGGTTTCAGAGGTGGATCCCCAATGGGTTGATAGTGAGTGTTGCTCACCTCAAGAGCTTGGAAGCTTACAGGCTCAACTTGTTCATTGAAACTGATGAGAGGTATATCACTTTGGACATGATACTCTGGCTCAGCATTGACAGTGACCAGATTACTGTTGATGATATACTTGAGTTGTTGATGAAGAATGGATGGGATGACTCCCGCCATATGGATCCAAGGTCTTCCCAATAGTAAGTTATATCCTATAGTGATTTTGAGCACTTTGAAGGATATGTAGAACGTATGTGGACCGATCTCCATGGGCAATTCAATCTCTTCGATAGCATTTCGCCAAGATTCATCAAAGGCTTTGATGATTGTATGGCTTCTTTGAATCCTATTGAGATTGATGTTCATTCTTTCTAATGTGGCATTGGGGCAGATGTTTAGGGATGATCCTCCATCTATTAGCACTCGTCCGACCACATATCCGGAAGACATTACCACTATGTGCAACGGTTTGCAATGACTCATCCCTTCGGGAGGTATGTCATCATCAGTGAAGGATATCACATTACTGTTGAAGATGTTATCTGCCAAATGATGGAATTTTTCAACATCCACTATTTTTGGCAAGTGGGCTTCTTCTAATATTTTCAGTAAGACCTTCCGATGATCTTCTGAAGAGAATACCAAGTCCAGAATAAAGATCTGTTATGGAGTTTCTTTCAATCTTTGAACCACCTTAGTTTCATTGTGTCCCATCTTGTAGAGGAATTCTTTAATCTTCTCCTTGGGCACTTTCCCCTTAGATCTGATGGCAGGCTTCATCACTCGTTGAGGGAGATACAGTGGATTTTCTTTAGATACCGCATTAGTTATGTTCGATGTTGATCCTTCAACCTCCCCATAGTTCTATAGGACTTGTTTAAGGCTGATGATAGGATATTGTGGCCTGAATGGATATATAACAAGTTTTGGTGCAACCACTTTCAAAGGGTTTTCAACTCCTTTGAGCTGAATTATAAATGGTGTGGCGGCCAAATCTCCCTCAGAGGATATAATTGTTGTGACTTCCTTCCATCCTGGAGGAAATGTGTTTCCACTCTCAAGTGATACAGCGTCATCATCCGCCATTTGCAGGTCACCGTTGTCAATCATGTTTTGGATCAGATGGCAGAGTGCCTAGCATTCCTCAGTGCTGTGACCGCAAGAATGGGAGTGGTATTGACATACTCCAGTAGCATCAAATCTTTTTAAGCGCGGGTTGACTGGAGGTAGCAATGCTGTGATTTTTCCCTCATTGATCAGAATCTTCAACATTTCTTCCATCTGTTGGCCTAAATAAGTGAATTCCCTTTTATTGGCAAAGTCCCGACGGGCTTTAGCTTTTGTTTTTCTAGCAAGCTTTTCCTCCAAGGTTTCACTTTCTTGGGTAAGTGGTGGAGTCTTTGTGATAAGAGAGAGGAGACTAGCATGCTCCTGACTGAACAACTGCCGTGTGACTTGGTGTTGATGAATCACCAGTACTGCTAGTTGATTGACCTGTTCGTCAAGAGACTTTAACTCCCGTTCCATCATAAACTGGAACTCTGAATAATCCCACTTATCAGCATTATCCTTGTTGTTTTGGGAAGAACCACCCACATATTTGAGGTACTTGGAGCTCTCTCCACTGCCCCTATTGATCATGTTAACCTCGGGTTGACTGGAGGTAGAAATGCTATGATTTTTCCGTCATTGATTAGCATATTCAACAATTCTTCCATCGGTTGGCCTAAATAAGTGAATTCCCTTTTGTTGGCAAAGTCCCGACGGGCTTTAGCTTTTGCTTTTCTAGCAAGATTTTCCTCCAAGGTTTCACAATCTTGGGTAAGTGGTGGAGTCTTTGTGATAAGAGAGAGGAGACTAGCATGCTCCTGACTGAACAATTGCCGTGTGACTTGGTGTTGGAGAATCACCAATTCTGCCAGTTGATTGAACTATTCGTCAAGAGACTTTAACTCATGTTCCATCATAAACTGGAACTCTGAATAATTCCATTTATCAGCATTATCCTTGTTAGTTTGGGAAGAACCGCCCACATATTTGAGGTACTTGGAGCTCTCTCCACTGCCCCTATTGATCATGTTAACCTTATATTCCTTGTGTTGAGGGAGAGGGTTATCTTAAACATATAGTTATTCGGGCTTGGTCATCACGATCTCACCACTATGAATTAAGTCCTGGATCTTATAATTAAGGGCCCAACAATCCTGAGTGTCGTGGCCTGGAGCTCTAGAATGATAAACACACATCTTGTTTATATTGAAACCCTTTCCAGTTGTATTGGCTAGTGGAAGGAGATGAGTGACTTTCTTCTGAGCTGTTAGAAGTTTTAAAATGTTTTTGAGTAAGTCCCCTAAGGGTGTGAACACTCTTGAGCGTCTGACCTCTCCCCTCTCTGGCAATGGAGGATTTGAAGACTGTGTTTGAAAAGGGGAGTAGTTTCTCCTTTGAATAGGCAAGTTTTGATTGCCTTTTTGTGTTTGCCCTTGCAGTATCAAGGAAACATCCTTTTCTTTCTTTTTATAGACCTTCCGGGGGTTGTTCCCATAACTTCCAGATTGCATATGCTCATCCACAACTTTTAAAGCGGCTAGATCCTGAATCTTCCCATACTTTAATCCTATTTCTACCATTTCTTCGTGCTTGATCATTTCTGAGAATGGCTTTCCTATTCTAGCTAGGACCCTCTCATAAAATGGAGCTTCTTGAATATCTATGAAGGTCATCACCATTTCAGACTCTGACATAGATGGTATAACTTGAGCAGCCAGATGCCTCCATCTTTGGGCATACTCTCTGAATGACTCATTGACTTGCTTTTTAGCTTTGGTAATTTGATACCTGTTTGGAGCCATCTGAGTTTGAAAACTGTATTGACTGAGAAAAGCATGGACTAACTCTTGCCTGTTGTGAATTTTGGAGTTATCCAATTTGGTGTGTCATACCTTGGCTTCTCCAGCCATACTTTTCTGAAATAGCTACATTCTCAGCTTTTCATCCTCGGGATAAGACTCGAGTTCTCTAATGAACACTTTCAAGTGGGTGTAAGGATCTCCCAATCCATCATACTTCTCAAAATCGGGAGTATTAAATTTTTCTGGATAATGAACCCCGGGGAAGATGCAAATGTCTGAATATGAAACACTTTCATGTTCTCCAGTCCATTTGATGGACCGAATGGTCTCTTCCATTTGTAGAACATTCTTCTGAATATTACTGGTGTCTTAATCTTCTTTAAGATGGGTGATTTCAGGGTTTTTGTTGGATTTCTCAGTCTGAGACTCAGGTGTTGGGACTTCTCTGTCCAGAACTTGGATTCCTCCTTATGCAGAGGTTTCTTTATGGACGAGTATTTATGGACCCTGAGCTGATTTCTTTAGTTCTTTGAGCAAAACATCCAACTCTGTTATTTGATTGTTTAATCCTTCGAACTTCTCGTGAGAGACAGGAGTAGGATTAGGCTGGCCACTTATAGCCATGTCTAATTGTAGGCTGAGTGCCGTTTTGGACTTTGAACGGGTAACGGGACAAATCGTTTTCCTATAAAAAGGCTTATGTAGTTTAGTTTGGAGAAGCATAAAAATGTCACATGTTATGTAATGTATCCGTTTTTTAGGAGTATTATCCTGCCAAACGGATGTCAGCTGTGAGATCCCAAATTTTATAAAATGAAAGTATTCAATTTTCCTATAATTATTATTCTATTTAGTAAATGGTTAAATTGATAAAAGGTTAAAGTTAAGAGTGATATGTGAAAATTTTCAAAGTAAGCAAGTTGTCATAAAATAATCGGTGATAAAAGTACAGTAATACGCGTATTTGCATAGTACCACACGGTATTGATTATTGATGCTTATGTGAGAATTCACTCAGTTATACTCAATTATTGCTACAGTAATTGATGCATAATATCTCTCATATTATTGATTCAATTATTGTCATAGTATCATCTGCATAATATTTTATATTATTAAATCAATAATTGAGATGACAAGTTATTCATATTATTATTTGCATTATTGACAATGTCTAGAAAGTTCTGTTGGGGAAAGGGGTTAGGTTATTTAATTGCGCGCCAAAAGGGAGAAATCCTTATCGGAAAGCCCCCTCTTTCCTGCGAATGATCTGGTTGTTAAATATTGTGAGTTATAATATTAATGATGAATAAGTTCATGTTGATTAAAGATAAAATTGATAATTTTATTGTGTTGGGATTATTAGTGTTAGTGGAAATCGACATCTATTTCGATAATAATTGATGTCTGGAGGTTATATTGACCAATCGGGTAATTAATCGAATAAATGAGCAATTAATTGCTATTAATTCACATGCTTATAACTATTTGTTCACAAGTGTGTTCTATTGATTCACATGCATGTACTATTAGAGGAGGTGGTGAAAGATTGATAATACTTGCATGACTAAATTAAAAATGGAGGTATAGATGAAGGTACTATACTGTAATTATTTTTTCACATGTATAGAACTATTGAGTCACATGATTGTACTATTGATTCACATGATATACTATTAGGGGAAGTGGTGCAAGTTTGATAATACTTGCAGGACTAAATTAAAAATGAAGGAAAAGATGAAGGTACTATACTGTAATATTTCAAGCCCCAAAACGTGCAATTATCGAAACTATATTTTTCTATAAATAGAAGCTCATTCTTCATTCATTCTCACCAATTCACTAAGTCTCACAAGAGCAATTATAGAGAGAGAAGCTATAGAGAGAGAAGTTATAGATAGAAAGAAGAAGCGAAGTCTGCTACTTCACTATTCTAGTATCTAGTCTTCTTCTGAGGTAAGGGGTATTATTTATTTCATATTCTCTTATGATATTATTTTTTCGTATTCGTAAGAAATATTATTTTTGTTCAATATTCGTATGGAATATGATCTTCGTTCAATATTCGTTGGAATATTATCTTCGTTCAATATTCGTTGGAATATTATTTTCGTTCAACAATCGTAAGGGATATTATTTTTTCAGTATTCATAAGGAATAATATTTTCTTCCATACTTTGTAGTATGTGAGTAATATTATTTCGTCTCGTATTCCTGATTATACCCTCATTTTGTAAAAGTATTGCTTCTATACTCCATGAAATTAGTAGAATATCCTTGAAAATTGTGCTTCATCTAGTATCGTTTAACAAGGATATTTCTTGCACATTCTTCTTAAATTTTAAGCTTTTCATACCGGAGTACTGTCTGTAGACACTCAAAATTTTCTGTACTATTGTCACTAACATTGCAGGAGGACAAATTCGTCTTTTAAGAGGGAACCCTGAAAGATAATCCATATCCATACCGGATACTACCGGAAGTTCAGCATCAACCCCAGAACACACACTGGGAGTAACCAATCCAACCTCAGATATAACCCCGAGGCATGCA
Source organism: Panax japonicus (assembly GCA_020205505.1). Taxonomy (NCBI): domain Eukaryota; kingdom Viridiplantae; phylum Streptophyta; class Magnoliopsida; order Apiales; family Araliaceae; genus Panax; species Panax japonicus. The sequence continues at coordinate 56,824,711 of CM035101.1, read as the reverse complement.
GATCCAATACCGGAACACACAACTGAGAAGACCGATTAATCTCAGAGATAACCCAGAGGTATCCAATCTCAGTCCCAATCATGGGAATAACCACCAACCTTGGTGATAACCCCAAGGAATGCAGTTTCAGCGATAACCCCGAAAATGCTTGTTTCAAATGCTACCAGCTTCAATCTCGGCGCTCACAATGCGATACATTGTACCAGCCTAGAGATAATGCCGGGAGGACAGGCACACCTCAAAGATAACAATGAGGAACTTCAACAATTGCATCAGTCCAATCTCAGCAAAGCCTGAACAACGTCTGCTTTATCAGCCTAATCCGGCGATAACACCGGTGAAGGGCAACATTGTCATCTCGCCAACACGATGCCATGCCACGTCGTCTCAACATCTCTACACAACGATGTCCCACAAGACTAACCAATCCCGAGTGACTATTGTGCGGGGAAACGGATGGAAGTTGAAGCTTGAAGACCGGAGGGCATCGTCCCATCTTCAATGACTTCGTACAAACTCTAATTCCATGCCATCGTACAACTCTCAACAACGGTGGTCCGAAATAAGTCCTGTATACCTCAAACGGGTGCCCGGATTGCACTTCTGAAAGTTCAGTGGACATTACAGTGCGCGTACTACGAGACGACCCGACCCGAGAAACCCGGGCCCACCCAGGTTTCCTCTGGTACACCTGTGGCCAAGCCGCAGGTACACCTGCGGCTACTTCGTTTATAAATAGAGGGCTTGGGGTGCCCATTTTGCAAGAGAAAATGGCGAGGAAGCCCTGCCCAATTTGCTCTGCACTCATCCCATGTAGTGTACTTTCTCAATTTAAACACCTGTGAGCTCATACATAGCCTCTTTTGTACCTACAAAAGATAGTGTTTACCCACTCTAAAGATATAGAAGTCTTCTTTGGCAGTCAACTGTAAACCTTCTCACACACATTAGAGTCTTTCTATTCATCTCTGCACACACCCTTCTTCACGTTGAGAGTCGTGTTGCGCGCATTTGCCCAGATTTTTGTCCGCAGTTTTGTTTCGGCTTGTATATGTATATATATATTTACTAACATTATCGAGTTATGCCTCGATTCAGCCAAGACTTCGGTCTGGAGCGTTTATTTTATTTTCAATATATATATATATATAATATATATATATATATATATATATATTATATATATAATATATATGACCTGTGTGTCGAACTTTGTTCGATGAACCTAGACTTCAGTCTGGTGCGTTTATTTGCTTTTCTATATATATATATATATATATATATATATATATATATATATATATATATTATATATATATATATATATATATATATGAACTGTGTGTCAAACTTTGTTCGATGAGCCTAGACTTCGGTCTGGTGTGTTTACTGCTTTAATATATATATACTTATATATATTAACTGTGTGTCGGACTCTGTTCGATGAACCTGGATTTTACATCCGGTGTGTTTACTCGCTTTTATATATATATATATATATATATATATATATATATATATATATATATATAAACTGTTGTCGAACCTGTTCGATGAGCCTGGATTTTACATCCGGTGCGTTTATTGCTTATATATATATATATATATATATATATATATATATATATATTCGTCCTGCCTGGAGTTTCCTTCGTGGCAGTTGATCGCTTTTACAGCTTTATTTACATTTCTTCCCGCCTGGAGTTTCCTTCGTGGCGGTTGACCGTATTTACAGTTTTATTTGCGTTTCGTCCCGCTTGGAGTTTCCTCCGTGGTGGTTGATAACTTTTACAGCTTTATTTACATTTTGGATCCCCCATGGAGGTGCTTCGTGGTTGGTGATCCTGTCTGTATATATATTTATTTACAGCTTTTATATATATACATGTTTGCTGCTTTCATACAAATTGTGGTATCATGTGCGCCTAGGAATCATGTGATCACAGATTCAGCCCATTGGATCTAGATTCGGTTCCCGTGATGGACATTTTCAGCTGTAAGCAGCTTGTAAATCATTCTGCGATGCCTGAATTTCCTCAGATGGTTCCCATACCCACGAGGAAGTCGGCATTATTTTGTAAATTATTTTCGTACGGATGCCTCGCATCTGTTAAATAAAATCAATCAAGCCGAACACTTAATAAAATAGGAGCGTAAAAGGTCTCAATAACTATTAAGCATCAGGGTTTGAAAAACCTCTTTTAGAAAACATCACTGCCATATCTTGTTTAAAATTGAATTTTTACATAAATTCAAACCCTGTGTATATAGGTGCGAACGAGGCCTCGCACTACTTCCAAATAACAACACATTGACCCACATACACACACATTCAAATAACAGTTTCTTGAAAAGAGGCGGTCACCGTGGTAACACGGATGTCGGGGGGTGCCTAACACCTTCCCTCCGCATAACCAAGTCCCGGGACCCTAATGAATCTCGATTTCACCGACCCGTTTAGCAGTGTCACATCACTGGGTCAATGTGCAAACTTTTTCTGAGTTGTGTTGGTACAACCATTTAAAAAACCAACTGCCGACTCTTAACAGTCCATCGTCGACATTATACATGTCGGACCTTTTTCGCTTGTTTTTTCAAACAAATCTCACCTAAAATGAGAACACCAAATAACAAGTAACGGAAAGGGACATCTAAAAATTCCGATGTCGACAGGTGGCGACTCTGCTGGGGACTCCAGTAAGAGGACTTAAGTAGCTATTACAATCTTTTCAAAATTATTATCTACTTATGTGTGTATGTTGCATTTACATTTGATGAATGTGTACGAATGCATTTCCTTATTGCACTTAGTGCTTCGCACCATAACTGCTTGTCATGCTAGTGCCTCGCACCATAACTGCTTGTGATATTAGTGCCTCGCACCATATCTGCTTGTGATAATAGTGCTTCGCACATGTCTTCATTTTAATATTAGTGTTTCACACCAGGAGGCTATCCCGTCGGTGTTTGATTACTGGACTCGTGAGAAGACTAATTCTCCGAGGCTCAGGAAAGGCACCACCCAAATTCACTCCAGTTGAGAGACCGGATTAACTTCCCGTCAAGTAGATTGCGATGATTTGGGAACCTTCATGCCAAAAAGCCGCGAGAGTAACCTAAGATAGGTCAGCCTATGATAAACCCAAAACGGAGGAAAGTCTCTTCATGCTCTCATTTCAATTACTTGTAATTACATTCCATATCTATCTCTATGTAATGAGAAATATGATGAAATGTGTACACATACATATTCACATGCTACAAACAACTGACATCCATTTTGCAGGATAAAATTCCTAAAATGGACACATCACATAGCATGTTATTATACACATTCCCTAAAGACTAAACTATGCAAGTCTTTCGCAGGGAACCAATCAGACCTACTACCCGGTCAAAGTCCAAAAAGGCTACAGGGCTACAGGCCTACAGTCAATCATGTCGTCATCTGACCAGACTGAACTAAATCCAGTTTCTCGCAAAGAATTCGACGGATTAAGCAAACAAATTACAAATTTGGTTGTCCTACTCAAAGAATTACACCAGTCTAATCAGGGTCCAAAATACCCATACATGATGAATCCTCCACACAAGGGGGAACCCAGGTCATTACAATACCTGAACTGCAGTTGGATACGACCAACAAAACTCATGATGTTGCCCATCCCACTGGAGACCCAGACACTGGTGACATAAAAAAGAAAGTCCTCCAAATGGAAGAGACCCTTCGTGCTATTAAAGGAATTGGAACACACGAGAGTGTTTCATATGCTGATCTTTGCATTTTTCCTGGTGTTCATTATCCAGAAAAATTTAAAACTCCTGACTTTGAAAAATATGATGGGTTGGGAGATCCTTATACACATTTAAAGGGGTTTATTGGAGAACTTGGATCTTATGCAGAGGACGAAAAGCTTAGAATGCAATTGTTCCAGAAAAGTCTAACTGGAGAAGCTCGTTCATGGTACACAAGATTAGACAATTCGAAGATCCATAGCTGGGAAGAGCTAGCACATGCTTTCCTCACTCAATACAGCTTTCAAACTAAGATGGCTCCTGATCGGTATCAAATTACCAACATCAAGAAACAGTCTAACGAGTCTTTCAGAGAGTATGCTCGAAGGTGGAGACGCCTGGCTGCCCAAGTTAGTCCTTCCATGATAGAATCGGAGATGGTCATGACTTTCATAGACATACAAGAAGCTCCGTTCTATGAGAGAGTTTTAGCCGGCATCGGCAAACCATTTTTTGAAATGGTCAAACATGGGGAGATGGCTGAGATGGGTTTGAAGTCCGAAAAGAATCAAGACCTAGCTGCCCTTAAAGCTGTTGCAGATCACATCAAATCCGGAAATTATGGAAACAACCCCCGGAGGGTCCATAAAAAGAAAGAGGAAGATGTTTCCCTGATACTACAGGGTCAAAAAGGCAGTCAAAACATGCCTATTCAAAGGAGAAACTACAATCCCTTTCAAGCACATACTGCGAACCCTCCAATACCAAAAGGTGGAGAATTCAAACGCCCTCGAGTGTTTACACCTTTAGGGTATACCCTCGAGAACATTCTCAATCTTCTGACAACATAGAAGAAAATTATGCATCTTCTTCCGCCAGCCAGCCCTAATGGACGGGGTTTCAATGCTACTCGGAAATGTGCTAATCATGTCGGGGCACCTGGACATGATACTCAGGATTGTTAGGCCTTGAAACACAAAATCCAAGACCTGATAGACAATGGGAAGATCGTGGTCACCAAACCAGATCAGCCTAACGTTCAAGACGACCCTCTTCCTCAACATAAAGAAGAAGAGGTCAACATGATCAATTGGAGCAACGGACAGAGTTCCAATTTCAGCTGTGAATCCTCCCAGACCCTTAAAGACGGTGATGACAGATGGGATTATGCCAAGTTCCAGTTTACAATGGAACGAAAGATGAAAGCTCTATGCAAGAAAATTGAACAATTTGCGGAACTGGTGACTTATCAGCATCAAGTGACTCGTCAATTAATCAGCCAGAAGCATGCCAGTCTCCTACCTCTTGTCATGAATATTCCCTCGTCACTTTCAGAAAATGAAATGCTTGAAGACAAAGTGACAAAGAGAGCAAATGCCAAAGCCCGTAGGGATTTTTCCAACAAAAGGGGATTCAAATATTTGGGACAACCTATGGAGGAAATCCTTCATATGTTAATCAATAAAGGAAGGATTAGTTCCCTTCTACCTCTAATCAACCCCCGTTCAGGGCGGTACAACTCTGATGGAGTATGTCAATATCACTCCCAGTCTCGCGGTCACAGCACAGAAGAATGTTGGGCACTCCGCCACCTTATCCAAAATCTAATTGACAATGGTGTCCTGCGCTTAGCAGACGACGATACTGTGTTACGTGCAATTGAGAATTCAGGTCCTACTAAGTGGAAGATTGTGGTAGCAGTCATATCCACTGACACTGATGGGATTAACAAATCACTCACAATGCCAACAATTCAACTCAAGGGAAGCAACAATCCTTTGAAAGTGGCCGCTCCCGAGCAAATCAACTTTTCGTACATAGCACAATATCCTATTGTTAGCTTGTGCAAGGTTCCGTGGAATTATGGAGAATATGAAGGATCCACCTCACATACCACTGCTGCAGTGTTGAAGGAAAATCCATTGTATCTTCCCCAACGGGTGATGAAGTCTACCATCAAATCAAAGGGGAAAATACCCATGGAGAAGATTGAAAAATTCCTCCGTACTATGGGTCATAAACGAAGCCACAGTGGTTTTAAGCTTAAAAGAAGCTCCACAATAAATATCAATTCTGGACTTGGTCCTAACTTTCGAGAATCACCAGAAGGTCTTGTTGAAGGTTTTAGAAGAAGCCTATCTACCAACATCAGTTGATACGGAAAAATTTCAACATCTGGTTGATCATATTTTCAACAACAATGTGATATCCTTCACTGATGATGACATACCGCCCGAGGGGACCGCTCATTGCAAGTCGTTGCACATTGCGATCTTATCCTCTAGATACATGCTAGTTGGAGTCCTGATAGATGGAGGTTCCTCTCTAAATATCTATCCATACGCTACCTTGGTGAAGATGAACATCAATCTCAACCGAATTCGGAGTAGCCATACTATCATCAAAGCTTTTGATGGAGCCCGTCGGAATTCGGTCAAAGTAATTGAACTGCCAATCAAAATTGGTCCTCACACATTCTGCGTATCTTTCCACGTACTCAAGATAGATTCGGGATACAACCTGCTCTTGGGACGACCTTGGATTTATATGGCTGGGGCAGTCCCCTCCACCCTTCACCAACAATTGAAATACATTATCAATAATAGCCTGGTCACGGTCAACGCTGAACCAGAGTGTCCTCAACACGGGGACATGTCATTCATCAATGTCAATGCAGATGTTGAGCCGATCAGTTTTCATGTCTTGGAAGTAAGCAATACCCAATACCATACTATTGGAATGCCATTACCTGAACCCAAGATTTTTGCCGAGGTAATGTCGGCTACTCAAGAAATGATGTCATTGGGTCATAAACCGGGACAAGGGCTGGGTAAAGATTGCCAGGGTATCAAGTACCCAATTCAATTAGCCAGGCAGACTGGAACAGCTGGACTAGGCTATTCTGCTAGTTCTAGTCACAGGAATCCTCATAAGCATCAGCAAATTCCTTCAGCTTCGACGAAGCGGCGTTTATCTTCGCCTTCAAACTCTGAGTCCGCACAACCTCTTGTAAAGGTGCCAGCTAATGTAATGACTATGTTATTTCCCAAGCTGGTACCGGTAAAGGAGAAATAAGTCTTTTTTCCAAATCTCGCAGTGGAAGAGGAGGAGCGAAGAATCAAGCAAGACGTCATCCAAATGATGTCAGGCATACGCGTCATCGTTCATGATGAACATACCAACAAATACACCCCAGACGATGATTGCCCAGACGTAATGGCCATCATTCGGGATAGGGAGGATGATGACAATCCCTCCATTACTGCGATCCACCCGGACTTTGTTCTTGCCAATTGGAACAGCACTCCTTGCATTGGTCGTCAAGGGTAAAGCGGGCAGAAACTCTTTCTGCCCTGTAGATATAATAATTGCTTACTTTTTTGTACAGTATTAGCAGTTTATTTTGCCAGTATATACTAACACTGTGTATGATCAACACATTTCATATATACTAAGTGAAAGCATATTTTGTTTCAGGACTCTAAATTTAGATGTGCATGTACTTGCTGATACGGTGCCTCTTCTCCACAAGGATTGTACCTTTGATGTAGAGATGAATTCAGCCTTGATGGATATACAGGATGACATTGAGGTGCCTCCAGAAATTCAAGAATGGGTCAAAGACAAACCTAAACCCAACCTTGATCAAACCACTTCTTTCAATCTCGGAACCTTAGAAAACCCTAAGTTAATCCAAATTGGTTTAGACCTTACCCCAAACCAACGGAATGACATGGTTACGCTATTAACCCAATTCCAGGATGTGTTTGCATGGTCACATGAAGACATGGTGGGTAGGGCTGTTCATTTGGATCGGTTTTTCCGGTTTTTCAAACCGGACCAAACCGATCAGTTTGTTATAAAAAAGAACCGGTCCGGTTTGGTTCAAAAACACCGGTATATACCAGTTTTTCGGTACCGATTCTGGTTACCTATTTCAGAAGTTCGATATGCACCGAACCGAACCGGTTGTACCGGTTAAATTCATTTTAAAAAAAATATTTCACTTAGCTTTATAAAATTGGATAAAAGTCTCCTCTATTTATAAAATAGAACTATAGAACTAACACAAGAAAATAAGTAATACAATACTTGGGACTTGAATGAAATTTGAATTGGTGCTCTCCTCTATTTATAGAATAGAAGTAAGACATGAGAACATAAATTAGACAATGTGGGATATTGGTAAGACAAGAGAATAACATATAGCCAAGTCCCACATTGGTTAACTTATAAAAGTCTAAGGAAGTTTTTCGTATAAAAAGACTTCAAAGTGAAACCTTAATAGTGAAGTCCCACATTGATTCACTTTAAAAGTCTAAGGAAGTTTTCTTTATAAAAAAACCTTAATAGCCAAGTACCACTTTTGTTATAAAATGAAACCTTAGTAGTTAATGTTTTGACTATCAAGTGAGACCTTAATAGCCAAGTCCCACATTGGAAAGTTCAAGGAAGTTTTGCTTTATAAAAAGACTATCAACTATTAATAGTTGGTGGTTTACTAGTTTTATATTGATTAAATTGGTAAAAGTAAAAGAAATTAGATAAACTTAAATACGTTAATAGTTGGTGGTTTAGAAGTTCTATTTTGATTAAATTGGTAAAAGTAAAAGAAATTGGATAAACTAAATTATTTATCAATAAGTTGGGAAAGATTTGCTCAAGTTAGAATAAAAGTCTTAATTAATTGGATGGAATATGGTTGTTTGCAAGTCCCACATAAATTTTTCTATAAAAAAATTACAAGTGAGACCTTAATAGTCAAGTCCCACATTGGTTATTTTATAAAAGTCTAAGGAAGTTTTCCTATAAAAAAACTACAAGTGAGATCAATGTGGGACTTGACTATTACTAATTGCTCCTGGTGTAGTTTATATGAGTTACCCTAAAAATATTTATTTTCAAATTATAGTTTTCTCAATGTTTTCCTTTCTCTTTGTCCAAAGAACATTTATTGATTTTGGTTTTTAATTCTGAAAAGCCATTCCAAATAGGATCTATTTATGAATTATGCATGACTAAAGCAAGTAGCCAGCCAACATAATTTTCCACTCAAATAAAAATACCAAGTACAAGATCATTATGCCTTGCTCATACCAGAGACTATATACCTGGATTATTTATTACTCCAATCTAATGCAACACATGTTTACCTGACTAGGCCCAAATTCAGGATACCCCAAGAAGTTTGTGGCCAAGATTTCTCCTTAGCCTTCATCAACAAAACTCTAGCCCAAGCAATCCAGCCTTCCCATGACAACCTCTTGTCCCACATTGGTTATTTTATAAAAGTCTAAAGAAGTTTTCCTTATAAAAATACAACCAAGTGAATTCTTAATAGCTAAGTCCCACATGGGTTTCTTTATAAAAGTTTAAGGAAGTTTTCCTTTTAAAGACATCTAAGTCTCTTATTTTTTAAAATTAGGCCGAATTTTGACTCAAAGAAGGTTGGACCTTGTACAAGTTGCTTGACCTTGGGCCGAATTTTGGCTTAGACAGCTCTTCTTGGGCCAGTTTTGGATTAAATTTGGGTGAGTTTTGATTTAAAAATTGTGGCCAGTTTTAACAAGGTAAAAACCGGTACCGAACCGGCTAATCGGTTCGGTATACCAGTTTAACCGGTTCCGGTTTTGGTATCCTATGTTGGGTACTATCGGTATTCGGTTCGGTTAGGACCAGTTTGGTCCGATTATTTACCGATGAACACCCCTAATGGTGCGTTTGTCCACTGACATTGTCCTTCATCGCCTTCCCATTAAAGAGGGATTTAAGCCAGTCAAGCAAAAGCTAAGGCGATTGAAACCTGAGTGGAGTTTAAAGGTAAAAGAAGAAATTGTGAAACAATTTGAAGCTGGCATCATCATGGTGTCCACATATCCTGAATAGATATCCAACATTTTGCCCGTGCCTAATCCCGGAGGGAAGGTGCGAGTTTGCGTGGATTACCGGGAATTGAACAAAGCTTGCTTAAAAGATAGCTTTCTCGTGCCATTTATCCACATTCTTATTGACAATATTACAAAAAACGACATGTACTCCTTTGCTGATTGCTTTGCGGGGTATCATCAGATCATGGTTATTGAGGAAGATCGTGAGAAAACTGCTTTCATCATGCCTTGGGGAACCTTTTGCTATAGACGGTTGTCATTCGGCCTCATAAATGCCGAAGCCACCTATCAACGAGCTATGATGGCTCTTTTCCACGACTTAATGCACAAAGAGATCGAGATCTACGTGGAAGACATCATTGTCAAATCCAGAAATGAGAATGACCATATAGACCATCTCAAAAAGTTGTTCAACAGGTTGCGTAAGTACAACTTGAAGTTGAATCCAGCTAAATACGCCTTTGGAGTTAAATTAGGCAAGTTGCTAGGATTTCTAGTCAGCCACAAAGGTGTTAAGCTGGATCCTGCCAAAATCCAGGCCATCACAGAAATGCCCAATCCTCAGACAGAAAAGGAAATACGGGGATTTCTAGGAAGAATCAACTTCATTAGCAGGTTTATCTCTCAACTCACAGCAACCTGTAAGCCAATCTTCAAGCTATTAAGGATGAACTCCTCCATGAAATGGAATGATGAGTGTCAAAGTGCCTTCCTCACAAACAAGAAACAGTTAGTCAAAGTTCTCGTGTTGGTACCACCCAGGGATGATATTCCCTGTTCATGTACCTGTCCATAAGTGATAATGCCATGGGCTGCATGCTGGGACAGAGAGACGATAGAGGCCAAGAACGAGCTATCTATTACCTCAACAAAAGGTTCAACAGCAGTGAACACAAGTACACTCTGATCAAAAAGACGTGTTGTGCTTTAGCATGGGCTTCCATGAGGTTACAGCATTATCTCCATGGTCACACAACCCATCTCATATCTCGCGTGGATCCTCTCAAATACGTGTTCAATAAACCCATGTTAAATTACCAGCTGTTAGATGGCAGTTGATCCTACAATAATTTGACATCGTATATGTGACTCAAAAGTCCCTCAAAGGTCAAGGAATCGTGGATCAACTGGTTGCCACACCTTCAGGGGATTTCAAACCCTTGGAGACATACTTCCACGATGAAGGAGTAATGACAGTTTAGCAACGCCATCAGTACGATACATGCCAATCATGGAAGATGTATTTTGATGGAGCTGTTAATATGGAAGGTTCTGGAGCTGGAGCAGTTCTAGTATCTAGTACGGGGGAGCAGTATCCCGTCGCCGTCAAATTATAGTTTGTCAGCACCAACAATACGACTGCGTATGAAGGCTATCTCATGGGGCTAAAACTTGTTCGTTCAATGGGCATCAGGCGATTAACTGTCTTTAGAGATTCAGAGTTGGTAATCAGACAATCCACCGGAATCTATCAAACCAAGGAACTACATTTGTTGCCTTACCATCGGTAGGTTTTGAAGATGGTTTTGGAATTCGAAGAAATCTCCTTTCTACACATTCCTCGTAATAGGAATGACTTTACGGACGCATTAGCAACTTTGGCCTCCTTGATTCGCATATCAGATAAGGAACACTTGTCAAGCATCACAATTTTCCTGCACAAGGCCCGAGCCTATGGGAATTACGTTGGAAAGTATCGGATGAGCTACCTCCCTTCCAACATCCTTGGTATCAGCATATCAAGGAATACCTACGAGATGGATCTACACCCGCTGAAACGAGCCCGACTGAGAAAAGGCGGATCCATCGACTTGCTATGAAATTCTATCTGAGTGGAGATGCATTCTACAAAAGATATGCAGGACTAGGTCTCCTCAGGTGTCTAGACAAAGATCAAGCCCAAAGGCTTATGGATAAAATCCATGGCGGAGTTTGTGGCCCCCACATGAGTGACCCCCTCCTTGTCAAGAAAGTCCTCAGGACAGGACATTATTGGCTATCTCTCAAAGCTGACTGCAATGACCACGTAAAGAGATGCTATCAGTGCCAGATTCATGGGAATGCTATACACGCCCCTCCACGGGAACTCCACAATATGAGTTCACCTTGGCCCTTCTCAATGTGGGGAATGGACGTTATCAGGCCCATTGAGCCTAAAGCCAGTAATGGTCGTCGATTTATCTTCACCATAATCGACTACTTTACCAAGTGGGTAGAAGCAGCCTCCTTCCCCAGGGTTACTACAGAAGTCATCATTGCTTTCATTAGAAACAATTTCGTTTGTCGATATGGACAACCAGAGGTGATTGTGTCAGACAATGCTAAGAACCTCAACAACAAAATGATGCAGGAATTATGCAGTAAATTCCACATCAAACATCTTAACTCTGTCATCTATCGTCCGAAGATGAATGGTGTTGTTGAAACGGCTAACAAAAACATCAAGAAGATTATGCAAAAGATGTCCGCCAACCACAAAGATTGGCCTGACCTATTGCCTCTTACTCTGTTGGCCTACAGAACTTCAATGCGCACTTCCACTGGGGTAACCCCCTACGCATTAACCTATGGGATGGAAGCAGTGCTCCCCATAGAAGTTGAAATGGAATCCCTCAGAGTGTTGATAGACGCTCAGCTGGATGAAGACCAATGGGTATAAGACAGGTACCACCAATTGTCTCTAATAGACGAAAGGCGAACCGCGGCTATCTTTCATGGTCAGTTATATCAACAAAGGATCGTCAGATCCTACAATAAAAAAGTCTGGCTACAGCAGTTTAAACAACATGACTTGGTTTTAAAGAATATCCATGACAACCAAGATCAATCTAAGGGAAAATTCGCTCCTAACTAGGAAGGCTCGTTTGTTGTCAAGCAAATATTGACATGAGGCGCTCTCAGATTGCGAGAAATGGACGGCGATGAATTTCCACAACTCATCAACTCGGACACCGTGAAACGGTACTATGTCTGAAGTAACCAGCAAACACTCTGGTGTTGGACCATCAGATCACCAGTCATTCCGGTTCTTTAACCCTTTACCACATTCAACTCTTCTACACTTTGCCCCTCGGGGAAACATACTTTTCAAGCCAGCAACCTGGCTCCTTTGCGTTCCTACGACTTAGGTCATCCCACTACAGATTGAACCTCCTGCGTTTGTAGTTTGGCTACACATACATGGGATCAAACTTCTCTTACCCGCACTTTAACCTGCACATGGGATCACGCTTTTCCGCTCGCCCTGAGGGGCGAACTACGCCTACCTGATCTCCTCTTCAATAGGAGTACATAGGCAACCATTTCATATGGCCCGGTCGCAATAAAACAAATACAACAAAAACATTTCTACCCTTACAAAAACGAAAACAACAAAAACATTCCTACACCATTTCTGCCATACACAGCGTTGAACCTCTTACACCATGTTCGAACTACGCAGACCTGATCTCCTCTTCAATAAGAGTATGTAGGCAGTGTGACAACCCGAGAATTTAGAAAATTTTTAAATTTTTTATTAATTAATTTAAGGTTTGAAATTAGAACCTAGACAGAAAATTAGTGTATGCATTTGATATTTTTAAGATGGAATTTTGAGGATTTCAAAATTTTGTGAAGGATTTAGGTGAATTATTCAGGATTAAGTGTTTATGTGATTATGTTCTGTGGATATGTATACCGTATGTGGTTAAGGGTCAAGGGTTGATCAGATAAACAATATCTGTAACAAACCCTAAGTATATATTAAGAGCGCCAATGTTCGGTTAGAAAACCCTAGCGATTAATAAAAAAACCCTAGAAACCGGTTTTGGAAACCCTACTTTCAATTCCAGGAATTCAAAACCCTAATTCGGTGCATGAAACCCTAAATCGGGAAGTTAATGGCGTAAGTGTAAATAATTATAGTATATTAATTAGGGTAAAGCTTAATTAATTAGCAAACCATAATTTCACATTTTGAAAACCCAAATTTCTGGTTTAGGAACCCTAATTTGTAATTCGGGAAAAACCTAAGTGTTAATTTAATAATTGTAATGTTAATTAGGAAACCCTAATCCTAATTTTAAATTTATGAGTAATTAGAAAACCCTAATCTAATTACGAAAATTTAACTTCTAAATTAGAAAATTTATTTTTTTCTATTAAAAACCTTAATTAGTGGTTTATAAACCCTAATGACCATTTTAACCCTAATTGCTTAATTAGCAATTTTAATTAGGAAATACTAATCCTAATTAGCAAGATTTAATTTGTGATTAAGGAATTTTAATATAATTAGAAAATTCTAATTATAATTTAGAAATATTAATTTTCTATTTTTGATAACCTAAATTGGAAATTTTAGGAAATTAAATTACAAACCCAAAAAAATTTCAAACTCTAAACCCTAAATGCTCCAAACCCTAAACCCTAACCAAACCCTAAACCCTAAGGGTTTGGTCAAATGTCCAAAATGCCGTTAAAATAAAATGGAAAATGACTAGAATGCCCTTTGTGTATTATTTAATGGTTGGAGTGTAGATCTTGCCAAGATAATGGGTTGGTGAACTAACCCTAGCCTAGCCCTAGATATGTGTCCAACTTCAGCTAATCTTGCCAGCAAATTCATTGAATCTAAGTAGTATATAGATTAAAAAAAGAGAAAAGTCTCACTTGACTTTTCATTTTCTACAAACTCATCCTCTCTCTCCATCTTCGAAATCTAGAGTGAGATAGAGAGAAAAGTTAAGATAGGTTAAACTCTTATCAAGCCAAGAACAACAATCAGAAGTCAGATTCAAAGGATCAAGCTAAAAATGTAAAGAACCCTTAAATTTCGAAAAATCAGTGATCTTGTGTTTGATGTTGTTATTTGTTGGTTAGAAATGTGTTAGAGGGTGTTTTTGAGTGATCTGGGTTGTTGGATCAAGGATCCATAACATCTAGAGGCACGAAAATCAAAATTTTAAAACTGGTCAAGAACCCTAATTTTGTTGTCTAACAAGCCAATGTCAGAGCTCTTAGATTCTTGTCTGTTAATCGTTATGTGTATTTTATGTTTTAAACTTGTTCGCTGCCATGTAGGCTTTCATCTGGAACTTGAATTAAGGTTATAGCATGTTTAGATTGCATTTTATAATCAGTCAAACTGAGTTGACCGGCCACGAAACTTGGTTTTTGGGTAAACCCAGAATTTCCAAAACGTCTGACAAGATTTTGCAGTCACTAGATCTTACTATGGTTAAGTTGTTATGTGTTGTTGTTGGTTGTATCTTGTAGACTGATATGCAAGCTATGCATATATGCCTTTATATTACTCAGATCCGTATCCTAATCGTAGAAATTAATGGTCAAACTATCGTTGACCAAACTGCTCAAGAACATTTCTGGAAAACACAGAAATGTTCAAGAACAGTCCGGACTACTACTTTGACCGGCTCATATGTTTCATGTGTGATGTTGTTAAGTTTATATTATGAGATATAGTGGTACACGGACATACGGACTATAGACCGAAACCATAAAACCACTAAACGAATTACCAGAACCCTTAGATAATTGAGTTCAAAAGGAGACACTCGAACTGCCTTGGGTTTCTGAGTTACCTAGAAAACCCAGGAATGATCTGACAAAATGTTTGAGAGCTCTGATCTCTCTGATTAGATATAATATGGCTATGTTGTTTGTTCAGGATTGTAGTATTACATCAATACTATAATATGAGCACTTAATCAAACCCAGATAACTCCGGACCCATGAATCACAGTTGGTCAAACCTATCACCTTGTCCATTGACATGAAGCTCAAGAACAGCCTCAAGAACACCTATAGCGACGGATCTGTTGCTATAGGGCCCTTTAACGACAGTTTATTATTATTATTTTCCAGAAATTAATAAAAATTAGAAAAAAAAATAGATTTTTATTATTAAAAATACTAAATAAATTCCAAAAAATTATTTTAAATTCTGAAAAATAGTTTTTAATTATTTTAAGTATATTTCATAAATATTTAATATTTTTGAAATATAAATGGTATTTAATTTATTTAATTATAATATTAAATAAATGATTTAAAAATGATTTTAATACATGAAAAATCATGAAAAATAATATTATGATATAATAAAATATTTTAAGTTATTTTTAGTGACTTTTAATATTTTAGGATGAATTTCATTAATTAATCAATATTAATGATAGTTAACTTATTTAATAATTATATTAAATAAATTATAGAAAAATTGAATAAATGCTTTATAAATCATTTAAAAATGATTTAAGTGTTATAAAAATATTTTAAGTTATAAAATACAACTTTTGATATTTTGTCATGAAAATATTAATATTTTAATATTAAAAGAAATTATCGGATAATGGATTTTAGTGTTTAAAAATCATATAATACGATTTTAAGGTATTAAAAATACTTTAATGATATTATAAATATATTATAATATTATGTTATATATTTCATTAATATTTGATAATATATAAATATTAATGATAAAAGAATTATGTTGTATTTAATTTATTTAAATACGATTTTAATGATTAAAAATACGCGATAAATGGTAATAATTATTTAAAAATTATTATAAGTCTTTGAAAAATATTTTGACTGTTATTAAAATTATCTTCGTTAATTGTTAAGTGTTTAGGCAGAGTTTAATTGAACTTAGACTCGATAAAAGTCCGACTAGACCGTCGGGATGTCAGTTTTGTGTCGGGCTCAAGTCAGACTGAAATAATTTGACCTGATACTGTGACTTATGTGTGTTATAGACTGATAGGGTTATATATTATGTGTTTAGGTTATTCTGTGTATATATATATTATATTATTATATTGTGATGATATTATTCTAATATTGGAGATCTATATTACTAATATTAGGTCTTTGGGTAAGGCGATATAAATTGTGTAGCGATAATCAATGGTTCAGGTAAGTTTGTTTTACTTAACTCTATTAAGAGTGTTTCATTCGGATAAGCTTATGGTTAATCATTGCTGATTGTCATGTATAATTATACTCTATACATATTGCATGTATAAGTCAGGTATGAAAGGCTGATCACCTTCATTACCAGTTGGTTCAGATATATTTGTTCATGTATAATATTTGTTCAGTCATAAATTTATTCCTGCTAGTTCACAATTATATTGTTGAATTATAGCCAGCCAATTATTTAAATCATTTCAATCATGATATATCGTTATATTGTTGAATTTAAACTTGATGGGCAATCCTTATGCTCACTCTTGCTATATCATGATAAAACATTGCAGATTAAGACGAATGCGTCGGATACAAGGACAGATTAAAGACAGTTATAGCGTTAGGATATGTGTGCAGCTAAATTGTATAAGTATTATATGTTAATAATGTTATGTGTTAGAAAAGTTATGAAATGTGTATTAAGTTAAGGTTACTCGACCTTGGGGAATAGTGTGTAATGTATTGTATAAACAATTTATGTTTATATATTCCGCAAATAGTAATAGTTGTATAGAATGATCCAAACCGGATCCGAGGTGATTTGAGACCTGGATTTGGGGCCGTCACAGGCAGCCATTCATGGTTCGGTCTCACCCCCTACCAAAACACAAACCTTGTCAACTGGTGCTGGGATCACCTTTCAATCCACTACATTTCATTCGGCTTTAGACCAAAGGGATGGAATTACCTGAATTCCTCCCAAATAGAAGATTCGGCGACCATCTAAGCTGCGGTCATACCTTGAAGAGCAACACCAATCCATAAGAGGTGAAATTAACTATACTTCTCCTAAATAGAAGTACTGACGAGCATCTGTGGTGCGGTCAATCTCAGAGAGGAAAGCCACACTCCTCTCCACATTTTCATTCAGAAACCAGTCCCAAAACACCAAAGATGGTAGGGATACATACAGCTCGATGATCCATTCTGAACTATCCAGAGACAACTCAATGTCCATCCACCTAGTAGGAATTCAAAATACATCAAGATCACAAGCCCTGAAGCAGTAGACAAAATATCAAGCAAGTATTCAGGTATATCTAAAAGGGAAGTGATCCAAAAATATATTTCCCTGTCATATATATAATGTTGTTTGATATATACAATGTAAACTGTACATGAGAAAACGT
Organism: Panax japonicus; assembly: GCA_020205505.1. Classification (NCBI taxonomy): domain Eukaryota; kingdom Viridiplantae; phylum Streptophyta; class Magnoliopsida; order Apiales; family Araliaceae; genus Panax; species Panax japonicus. The sequence goes on along the minus strand of CM035101.1, from coordinate 56,806,980 downwards.
CTAAGCTAGTCTGTGCAGGAAAATACAAGCTCATCTACAAGTCAGGGTATATGCGAGCTAACAAGCCCAACACGGCGTCCCTCTCAGAAGATGGAGGTGAAGCTGTGGTCTCCCGTACGAGAATATCCACACGACCCAACAAATTTACGGCCATCCGCATGGTGACCATATGATCATCAATATATGCGTTCATCTCTGCGATCATGCCAGTGGTAAGGCACCCCACGATTGTGCTATTTGTGATGGCTACATCCTGGGCAGATATAGCACTATCCCGCTCAACTATCATTGCGTCTCTAGCTGATCTAGCCTCATCCCGCTCAACAACAGTGATATCTCTGTGAGTTAATGCCTCGTCTCTCTCTAATAGAGCTGCGTCTCTCCCATCAAGAGCATTCAACATCATAGATCGAGCCTGATCTCTCTCAAAGGTCATCAGATAAAGACTCTTCTCAAAGTACTGTGTTGAGTGCTGAATCACAACAGTACTAGTACTGGGAGAATTTGGAGGAAATGCTGGCAACCCAGCAGCGGGCTCCTCCTCGATGTAGGAATCGATGTCCTCCATGGGCTCTACATCGTCTGACTCACTATCCGGTACTATAGATACTGCTGCAGCCGATTAAATCTCTGTCTCCATCCATGCAGAATACTCTGCAGAACAACCCGGATGGCTCACAGAAAAAGCAGTTATCTCATGCTGATCCCAACAAGCGTACACACGGGATCGGTCCTCTACTGAGAGATATCGAGAAGCTGAACGCTGACCTATCGCCCCCTCTAAAGGATGAAAATCCTAAAACTGGTCAAACTGTGACATCACTGCTAGTGGGTGATAAGTAGTCACGCTCCCCAAACTAGCCAGAGGGAGGTAGTCCATGCCCGGAGCATGAGTAATGAAGCTGTATGGTGAGCTAAGCCCCGAACACGACAATATGCTGAATGGATCTCTGATGTCTGCCAAAAATATGGACTAAGACAGAGCACATATACACTTCGATGACTGAAAGGAGTATGACATGGCTGTATCATGGGTGAAACAATATCCATGCCGTCTAAAGGTACCAATCGGTCTCAAGTGTGACATAAACCACACGTATAGCATGACCGAACTACCCGTGAACACTCCTGTTGGATAAGTGCAGCAGTAGGATGCTGACCGCAGGGTCTCTACTATAATCATAGGTATAATGGTGCGACCCTCCCTGAGAGCTCTCACGGCCATGATGACACCTATGTCTATCTCATCCATATACCGAGGCATATAGACATACGATAGTATGCATAACATTAGTACATCAACCCTGGCCACACGCCAATGGTCCTACGATGTGGTGAAATCCCCGAAATGTCGTGAATAGCTATCCTCCGAGCCAAATCTGTAATACAAAAAATGTTGGGATATCACGTGGCCAGATGTCAGCTCATCCTGCATTACTCTGCGCCGCAATCCAGTGAGAGTCATGAACCGTCTACTCATATCTCCCAAAGCCATGTGCACGCAAGTTCTGTCTAAAGGTAGCATCGTCAATCATACATACTCTTCCAGAGTAGGAGTCAACTCATGGGTCCCAAATCGGAAGATCTGCCTATCCGGTACCCAATGCTCTAGCATCCCATCCACAAACCCTGCGGGAACCTGAAAACTCAATAAGGTCATGGTATGCTACAGCAACTGATCTACAGTCACCCTGTCTGGCGGTGACATGCTATCGTGCCACGATCGCAAACCCAATGCCACCAATGATGGTTGGGTATGATCTATATGGCTAACTGTCGTGGAAGACATCTGTGCGGGCCGTGTCATAAGACCATCTAGGGGTCAATACTGAATATCTCTGGACATACATACATATGCATAACATGATACATACATAGCAGATAATAGATGGCAATATGATATAAGGAATTGAAAAACTGTGCATACATTCCTAAGTATATCATCATCTAATACATCATCTCTTTACAGCTACAAATACAGAGAAATGGGGCACAGACGCCCTACTACTAATAGAGGCCTGTCAAAAAGATATTGCGAGAATGGGGTACAGCCACCCAATATCTAACAGAGGCCTATCAAAAGATATAACGAGAATACACATCAAAAAAAGATCATGGTGTCGATGTCCACATCATCAATCATGTCCACCTGATGTAACTCCTCCTGAGTCACTAGATCTCTATCAATAGGGATGTCAGGCCTATATAGAGGAGAATCTACACCGGCAAAACCAAATGGGTCATCTGAGGGGCCAGCGCCTGAGCTAGAAGGATCAAATGAAGCCGCCTCTGCCGGATCCCTGCCCAAATGCCGGATAAATATATGTGCCTGGTCCAACTGCCGGGTCAAACTATCAATCTGTGTCATATGAGTCGGATCTCTGACACAAGTTATCCAATTCGTCATCATCACGGATCCTGGAACCATATCCCCCATAAACTGTGTGGTGCGGGACTGGGCTCCGATAGTACGAGGGAACCACCACGCTAGAACGTCTCCTGAGTGCAAGGACCCTCTGATAATGCAAAACCATCAACCCCCAACAATGGGATATCAGTGATGGGTGACTGGGATACAGGCCAATGACACCTGACAGGAGGCAACATCGGCATACGAATCTCCCATGTGGTGCTCCTAATAGCATGCTCTCCTAAATAGAGCTCCCAACCTCCATCTGTGAAGAGAGGAACTCTCCTGGTGGAAATCACGTACTCGACTCCAGTCAGGTATCCATCCTCAAAGCCGATGGTCAAGTGTTCCCCTGAATAGGGAATCCATGTGATGGTATCAGCTGTCAGCAACTCCAGCTGCATACGACAGTGAGTGAAACCCTCTGATACAGGGACCTCTGGCAAAATGGAATGATGCCATCATCGTCCTCGTGGATAGGTATCTAAACCTAACACACTCACAGGACACAAACATGGGAGCCTCTCATAGGCCCAAAACTGCCAACACAATGGCAAAATATCTGCTATCAGTAAACACTCTTAACCTATAAGTAAGAAATGACAAGAGAAATAGACACCAACAGAAATGGGTAGAAGCCTAGCCAAGCCTCGGTTAAAACCTGTGAGTGCATACGCATGCCTCGGAGGAAATAGGCAAAGGTGTAGGAGCCCCAATCATACTCTCCAATACGGTCCACATCACGTGTGACGCTAATCAAAGTAAAAGACACCGAAGAAGAGTTATCTGCTATGAAGCAGCCTCTAATGATCATCAGGAACCATTGCCATAGAATGTGATCCCTGATTCTGACATCATCAGGCATGGGGTCACTCAAAAGTCCGCTCATAGAATCTACGCTCAAAGGACCTGAACGGACAGTCCTGCCTTTGAGCGCCTCCGCCGGAACTCCTAATAAGGATCTGATGGCAGTAGGGGTAATATTCGCTATGCAAGGCACTGGCTCCCCTCCAAACTCCATACCTATGATAAATCGCCAATCCATCGGCGTCATCATCACCTCACAATCCAGCAGATGGAGTGACTGAGTCTGATGAAACCATCGTTTAGACAATGCCCTGAGGTAACCGCAGGGACAACGACGGGGAAGGATGGAGAAGAATGCCCCGAATCCCCGCTCATGCACTACCGCTCTATAGTCAGGATGAAGAGCCTGGTACATGGAGTGAATGCTGAACCAGTTCCCTCGAGGCTGTGTAAAACCCAGAACCTGCATGAAATGCAGATCAACGTCAAAACCCTTTGCTCCTCATCAATAGGAAAGAAGGAAGATCAAAGTCTAACGTCATATCTCATTAGCATGCAATTACATCGAGGGATGTCTGCTCAAATCACCCAGAAGCTCTGGTTTGCCACCTGAATACAAGGTAGGTCCCTACAAGGGACATGTGCAACAGGAGCGGGATCCTCAATAGGAATATCCTCATCCACGTCCTCAACATCTGACACGTCTGCCCGGACTGGACGAATCACGGCCTCCACCAATCGACGAGGCTGTCTCACAGAGCGAGGAAGAGACACTTCAGAAGCCCTCCTCCGTATACCAAAAGTGGTCCTATGGGAACTGATCGGCTGATCCAGATCCATAATATCTGGACAACAAGTCTCCAAATCACCTTAGAAAGGGTGTGGTATTTCCTTACCTGGAGCTTTCTAAAATGCATTTTATGACTATATGCATGCATGCATTTACTTTAACATACAATAGAGTTGCATGACTACCCAATGCCTACATTTTAAAAAATTTTGCCATAGTCCCCTTTGAAAATAGGACTATCCACATGCACATAGGCATGTCTAGGTGGCCATTCAGTAGCACACCTGCCCCAAAGTTATATACATAATATATGCATTAAAAATCAAAATCATTATGCATAAGGTCAACCTCAATACTAGGAGTACTTTGCCTTTCTACCTTTTGCTCATTGGACCTCAAATAGGACAAAAAATAGCAGAAAAAGGTGCCAATTTGACTACCTCAAAAGTCAAATTTTTTTCACATCATTATGTTCAACATGGTTTAATACTAACATTTACTATGTTGAATATTTTTTAGCAAGTCATTTGTGCATACATAATCACTACTATGTGTTTAGATGCATGTCATGCTATAACTCAAAATCCAACGGATAAAACAGGAAAAAATACATGCATACATTACCAGGATAGTGTAGAACACTTGTACGGTGACAGAATTTGCAGAAAATAGCCTGAACTCAGCAGATCTGAAGGAGGCTCACGGATTTCTCTTCGCGCGACTAGTTGAAAATGACTTGTGAAGACCAACCTGCTAGATTTTATCATCTATGGTCGGCCTTAGGCTCATCTGCGGCTGAAGTAGGTGCACATGTGGCACCCCTATGTGGGCCCCACCCCTCCGGCTCGGTCCAGTTTGAGTTACAAAGGAGTTCTCACAGACTAGAAATGTCAAATCGAGAATAAAAACGCCACACGATTGAGCAAAACAGCATGCAATCCTGGTCTACTCAGATGAAACTTTGAGTCTTTACATCACTCATTGGTAGTCACCTGAACATAAGGTATACCCTGATAATGAACTCATTTGTCACAAATCACATCCGGCAATACCTTGAACAGGTCTGATGCCGCCAACTCCTGGTCATTACACCCTAAATGAGTCCCCGACGGGGGTTACAACGTGAGTCCTCGACGGGGGTTACAACGTGAGTCCTTGACGGGGGTTACAACGTGAGTCCCCGACGGGTGTTACAACGTGAGTCCCCGACGGGGGTTACAACATGAGTCCCCGATGGAGGTTACAACGTGAAGCCCCGGCAGGGGATTACAACGCGAATTCAAGTCGTTGACATACATATCAACGAAGGTTAAGCAGTCTTGATGTTATCTCACCCGATAGCGATTAAACCTATCAGAGCTCTAGAGCTATTCGAGGATTTCATGTTCGATTACTCATATTCCCCAGCGGATCCCCGGTGTCACAACGCAATGTTCCGTTGATTAACACGTCAGCGGAGATCAAGCAGTATTCACAATCTACCCACAGAGTATCAGCCGTTGATTCACACGTCAGCGAAGGTTAAGCAACCTTGACAGTATATCCCACAGGATTTTTCAGCCGTTGATTCAGATGTCGGTGAATTACACGTCAACGAAGGTCAGGCATCCCTGATAACATTTGTTGTTGACAGTAAATCCGACAGAATCTTGACATGTCCTAGCGATACCAACTAGGAAAAGTCAATGTTATCAAGGAGGATTGATGATGGAATATATTATACACATCCTCAAACAGACCAAGACTTATCCCCACAGATCTCTTACACATAAGAGGTACATCTTTCAGATCAAGTCATTACAAAAGACATGCATGTTGGGCTAGTTGAAGCAACAGGGATCCAGCAATCATCCCCAGCATGTTAGGCTACATATACATGCATCATACATTTGCCTCATGTTCCTACATACAGTACCATGTTTGTCTTGTTGCGTTTCAAGTGTCTAGGATTCTTTATCCTACCCATGCATCGCCATGCATGAGTATGATAAAGAGGGGCATCTGTAGACACTCGAAATTTTCTGTACTACTGTCACTAACATTGCAGGAGGACAGATTCGTCTTTTAAGAGGGAACCCTGAAAGACAATCCATATCCATACCGGATACTACCGGAAGTTCAACATCAACCCCAGAACACACACGGGAGTAACCAATCCAACCTCGGATATAACCCCGAGGCGTGCAGATCCAATACCGGAACACACACCGGAGAAGATCGATTAATCTTAGAGATAACCCCGAGGTATCCAGTCTCAGTCCCAATCATGGGAATAGCCACCAACCTTGGTGATAACCCCAAGGAATGCAGTTTCGGCGATAATCCCAAAAATGTATGTTTTAATTGAAACCAGCTTCAATCTCGACGCTCACAACTAGATACACTGTACCAGCCTAGAGATAATGCCGGGAGGACAGGCACACCTCAAAGATGACAATGTGGACCTTCAACAATTGCAGCAATCCAATCTCAGCGAAGCCTAAGCAACGTCTGCTTTATCAGTCCAATCCAGCGATAACACCGGTGAAGGGCAACATCGTCATCTCGCCAACACGATGTCACGCCACGTCATCTTAACATCTCTACACAACGATGTCCCACAAGACTAACCAATCCCGAGTGACTATTGTGCGGGGTAACGGATGGAAGTTGAAGCTTGAAGACCGGAGGGCATCGTCCCATCTACAATAACTTCGTACAAACTCTAATCCCATGACATCGTACAACTCTCGACAATGGCAGTCCGAAATAAGTCATGTATACCTCAAACAGATGCTCGGATTGCACTTCTGAAAATTCGAGTGGACATTATAGTGTCCGAGTCCACGTACTACGAGACGACCCGACTCGAGAAACCCGGGCCCACCCGAGTTGCCTCTGGTACACCTACGGCTACTTCATCTATAAATAGAGGGCTTGGGGTGCCCATTTTGCAAAAGAAAACGACGAGGAAGCCCTGGCCAATTTGCTCTGCACTCACCCCATGCAGTGTACTTTCTCATTTTAAACACATGTGAGCTCATATATAGCCTCTTTTGTACCTACAAAAGCCAGTGTTTACCCACTCTAAAGATATAGAAGCCTTCTTTGGCAGTCAACTGTAAGCCTTCTCACACACTTTAGAGTCTTTCTATTCATCTTTGCACACACCCTTCTTCACGTTGAGAGTCGTGTTGCGCGCATTTGCCCAGATTTTGGTCCGCGATTTTGTTTTAGCTTATATATATATATATATATATATATATATATATATATATATATATATATATATATATATATACAGTCCGGATCAAGTGCATACCCCTTATCTTACTCACCCGTGCTTACCCCCCTTTAAGCGACGGTTTCGGTCATACAATCGTCGTCTATACTTTTAGCGAATATATATATATATATATATATATATATATATATATATATATATATATATATGAACTGTGTGTCAAACTTTGTTTGATGAGCCTAGACTTCGGTCTGGTGCGTTTACTGCTTTAATATATATATATATATATACTTATATATATTAACTGTGTGTCGGACTCTGTTCGATGAGCCTGGATTTTACATCCGATGAGTTTACTCGCTTATATATATATATATATATATATATATATATATATATATATATATATATATATATATATATATATATATATATATATATATATATATATATATATATATATATATAGCAAGGATCAAGTGCATACCCCTTATCTTACTCACCCGTGCTTACCCTCCTTTAGGCGACGGTTTCGATCATACATCCGTCGTTTATACTTTTAGCGACGCTATATGTTGTCCGTCGCTAAAAGTATAGACGACGGTTGTATGATCGAAACCGTCGCTTAAAGGGGGGTAAGCACGGGAAGGGGTATGCACTTGATCCGGACCGTATATATATATATATATATATATATATATATATATATATATATATATATATTTGTCCTGCCTGGAGTTTCCTTCGTGGCAGTTGATCGTTTTTACAGCTTTATTTACATTTCGTCCCGCCTGGAGTTTCCTTCGTGGCGGTTGACCGTATTTACAGCTTTATTTATGTTTCGTCCCTCTTGGAGTTTCCTCCGTGGCGGTTGATAACTTTTACAGCTTTATTTACATTTTAGATCCCCCATGGAGGTGCTTCGTGGTTGGTGATCCTGTATATATATATATATATATATATATATATATATATATATATATATATATATATATATATATATATTTACAACTTTTATATATATATACATGCTTGCTGCTTTCATACAAATTATGGTATCATGTGCGCCTAGGAATCATGTGATCACAGATTCAGCCCATTGGATCTAGATTCGGTTCCCGTGATGGACATTTTTAGCTGTAAGCAGCTTGTAAATCATTCTGCGATGTCTGAATTTCCTTAGATGGTTCCCATACCCACGAGAAAGTCGGCATTATTTTGTAAATTATTTTCGTACAGATGCCTCGCATCTGTTAAATAAAATCAATCAAGCCGAACACTTAATAAAATAGGAGCGTAAAAGGTCTCAATTACTATTCAGCATCAGGGTTTGAAAAACCTCTTTTATAAAACATCACTGCCATATCTTGCTTAAAATTGAATTTTTACATAAATTCAAACCCTGTGTATATAGGTGCGAACGAGGCCTCGCACTACTTCAAAATAACAACACATTGACCCACACACACACACACATTCAGATAATAGTTTCTTGAAAAGAGGCGGTCACCGTGGTAACACGGATGTCGGGGGGTGCCGAACACCTTCCCTCCGCATAACCAAGTCCCCGGACCCTAATGAATCTCGATTTCACCGACCCGTTTAGCAGTGTCACATCATTGGGTCAATGTGCAAACCTTTTCTGAGTTGTGTTGGTACAACCATTTAAAAAACCAACTGGTGACTCTTAACAGTCCATCGTCAACATTATACATGTCGGACCTTTTTCACTTGTTTTTTCAAACAAATCTCACCTAAAATGAGAACACCAAAGAACAAGTAACGGAAAGGGACATCGAAAAATCCCGACGTTGACAGGTGGCGACTCTGCTGGGGACTCCAGTAAGAGGACTTAAGCCACTATTACTATCTTTTCAAAACTATTATCTGCTTATGTGTGGATGTTGCATTTACATTTGATGAATGTGTACGAATGCATTTCCTTATTGCACTTAGTGCTTCTCACCATAACTGCTTGTCATGCTAGTGCCTCGCACCATAACTGCTTGGGATATTAGTGCTTCGCACATGTCATCTTTATCATACGATGAGACGCGATGTATGTGAATGTATGTTGTGTAGGTCCCTCCACCAGGAGGTTATCCCATCGGTGTTTGATTACTGGACTCGTGAGAAGACTAATTCTCCGAGGCTCAAGAAAGGCACCACCCAAATTCGCTCCAGTTGAGAGACCGGATTAACTTCCCGTCAAGTAGATTGCGATGATTTGGGAACCTTCATGCCAAAAAGTCGCGAGAGTAACCTAAGATAGGTCAACCTCTGATACACCCAAAACGGAGGAAAGTCTCTTCATGCTCTCATTTCAATTACTTGTAAACACAATTACTTGTAATTACATTCCATATCTATCTCCATGTAATGAGAAATATGATGAAATGTGTACACATACATATTAACATGCTACAAACAGCTGACATCCGTTTTGCAGGATAAAATTCCTAAAATGGACACATCACATAGCATGTTATTATACACATTCCCTAAAGACTAAACTATGCAAGTCTTTCATAGGGAACCAATCGGACCTACTACCCGGTCAAAGTCCAAATAGGCTACAGGGCTACAGGGCTACAGTCAATCATGTCGTCATCTGACCAGACTGACCTTAATCTAGTTTCTCGCAAAGAATTCGATGGATTAAGCAAACAAAATACAGATTTGGTTATTCTACTCAAAGAATTACACCAGTCTAACCAGGGACCAAAATACCCATACATGTTGAATCCTCCACACAAGGGGGAACCCAGGTCATTACAATACCTGAACTACAGTTGGATACGACCAACAAAACTCATGATGTTGCCCATCCCACTGAAGACCCAGACACTGGTGACATCAAAACAAAAGTCCTCCAAATGGAAGAGACCCTTCGTGCTATTAAAGGAATTGGAACACACGGGAGTGTTTCATATGCTGATCTTTGCATTTTTCCTGGTGTTCATTATCCAGAAAAACTTAAAACTCCTGACTTTGAAAAATATGACGGGTTAGGAGATCCTTATACACATTTAAAGGTGTTTATTGGAGAACATGGATCTTATGCAGAGGACGAAAAGCTCAGAATGCAATTGTTCCAGAAAAGTCTAACTGGAGAAGCCCGTTCATGGTACACAAGATTAGATAATTCGAAGATCCATAGCTGGGAAGAGCTATCACATGTTTTCCTCACTCAATACAGCTTTCAAACTCAGATGGCTCCTGATCGGTATCAAATTACCAACATCAAGAAACAGTCTAACGAGTCTTTCAAAGAGTATGCTCAAAGGTGGAGATGCCTGGCTGCCCAAGTTAGTCCTTCCATGACAGAATCGGAGATGGTCATGACCTTCGTAAACATACAAGAAGCTCCGTTCTATGAGAGAGTTTTAGCCGGCATCGGCAAACCATTTTCTGAAATGGTCAAACATGGGGAGATGGCTAAGATTGGTTTAAAGTCCGGAAAGATTCAAGACCTAGCTGCCCTTAAAGCTGTTGCAGATCACATCCAATCCAGAAATTATGGAAACAACCCCCGGAGGGTCCATAAAAAGAAAGAGGAAGTTGTTTCAATGATACTACAGGGTCAAAAAGGCAGTCAAAACATGCCTATTCAAAGGAGAAACTACACTCCCTTTCAAGCACAATCTGCGAACCCTCCAATACCAAAAGGTGGAGAAGTTAAACGCCCTCGAGTGTTTACACCCTTAGGGGATACCCTCGAGAACATTCTCAATCTTCTGACAACACAGAAAAAAATTACGCATCTTCTTCCACCAGCCAGCCCTAATGGACGGGGTTTCAATGCTGCTCGGAAATGTGCTTATCATGCCGGGGCACCTGGACATGATACTCAGGATTGTTGGGCCTTGAAACACAAAATCTAAGACCTGATAGACAACGGGGAGATCGTGGTCACCAAACCAGATCAGCCTCACGTTCAAGACAACCCTCTTTCTCAACATAAAGAAGAAGATGTCAACGTGATCAATTGGAGCAACGGACAGAGTTCCAATTTCAGCTGTGAATCCTCCCAGACCCTCAAAGACGGTGATAACAGATGGGATTATGCCAAGTTCCAGTTCACAGTGGAACAAAAGATGAAAGTTCTATGCAAGAAAATTGAACAATTGGCAGAACTGGTGACTTATCAACATCGAGTGACTCGTCAATTAATCAGCCAGGAGCATGCCAGTCTCCTACCTCTTGTTATGAATATTCTCTCGTCACTTTCTGAAAATGAAATGTTGGAAGACAAAGTGACAAAGAGAGCAAATGCCAAAGCCCGTCGGGATTTTGCCAACAAAAGGGAATTCACATATTTGGGCCAACCTATGGAGGAAATCCTTCATATGTTAATCAATGAAGGAAGGATCAGTTCCCTTCTACCTCCAATCAACCCCCGTTTAGGGCAGTACAACTCTGATGGAGTATGTCAATATCACTCCCAGTCTCGCGGTCACAGCACAGAAGAATGCTGGGTACTCCGCCACCTTTTCCAAAATCTAATTGACAGTGGTGTCCTGCGCATAGCAGACGACGATACTGTGTTATGTGCAATTGAGAATTCAGGTCCTACTAAGTGCAAGAGTGTGGTAGCAGTCATATCCACTGAAACGGATGGGATTAACAAATCACTCACAATGCCAACAATTCAACTCAAGGAAAGCAACAATCCTTTGAAAGTGGCCGCTCCCGAGCCAATCAACTTGTCGTACATAGCACAATATCCTATTGTTAGCTTGTGCAAGGTTCCGTGGAATTATGGAGAAGGTGAAGGATCCACCTCACATACCACTGCTGCAGTGTCGATGGAAAATCCACTGTATCTTCCCCAACGGGTGATGAAGTCTACCATCAAATCAAAGGGGAAAATACTCATGGAGAAGATTGAAAAATTCCTCCGCACATAACGAAGCCACGGTGGTTTTAAGCTTAAAAGAAGCTCCACAACAAATATCAATTCTGGACTTGGTCCTAACTTCCGAGAATCACCGGAAGGTCTTGTTGAAGGTTTTAGAAGAAGCCTATCTACCAACATCAGTTGATACAGAAAAATTTCAACATCTGGTTGATCACATTTTCAACAACAATGTGATATCCTTCACTGATGATGACATACCGCCCGAGGGGACCGGTCATTGCAAGCCGTTGCACATTGCGGTCTTATCCTCTAGATACATGCTAGTTGGAGTCCTGATAGATGGAGGTTCCTCTCTAAATATCTGTCCATACGCTACCTTGGTGAAGATGAACATCAATCTCAACCTAATTCAGAGTAGCCATACTATCATCAAAGCTTTTGATGGAGCCCGTCGGAATTCGGTCGAAGTAATTGAACTGCCAATCAAAATTGGTCCTCACACATTCTGTGTATCTTTCCACGTACTCAAGATAGATTCGGGATACAACCTACTCTTGGGACGACCTTGGATTTATATAGCTGGGGCAGTCCCCTCCACCCTTCACCGACAATTGAAATACATTATCAACAATAGCCTGGTCATGGTCAACGCTGAACCAAAGTGTCCTCAACACGGGGACATGCCATTCATCAATGTCAATGCAGATGTTGAGCCGGTCAGTTTTCATGCCTTGGAAGTAAGCAATACCCAATACCATACTATTGGAATGCCATTACCTGAATCCAAGATTTCTGTCGAGGTAATGTCGGCTACTCAAGAAATGATGTCATTGGGTCATAAATCGGGACAAGGGCTGGGTAAAGATTGCCAGGGTATCAAGTACCCAATTCAATTAGTCCAGGCAGACTGGAACAGCTGGACTAGGCTATTCTACTAGTTCTAGTCACAGGAATCCTCATAAGCATCAGCAAATTCCTTCAGCTTCAACTATGTGGCGTTTATCTTCGCCTTCAAACTCTGAGTCCGCAAAACCTCATGTAAAGGTGCCAGCCAATGTAATGGCTATGTTATCTCCCAAGCCGGTACCGGTAAAGGAGAAAGAAGTCTTTGTTCCAAATCCCGCAGTGGAAGAGGAGGAACAAAGAATCAAGCAAGACGTCATCCAAATGATGTCAGGCATACGCATCATCGTTCATGATGAACATACCAACAAATACACCCCAGACGATGATTGCCCAGACGTAATGGCAATCATTCGGGATAGGGAGGATGATGAAAATCCCTCCATTACTGAGATCCACCCGGACTTTGTTCTTGCCAATTGGAACAGCACTCCTTGCATTTGTCGTCAAGGGTAAAGCGGGCAGAAAATCTTTCTGCCCTGTAGATATAATAACTGCTTACTTTTTTGTACAGTATTAGCAGTTTATTATGCCAGTATATGCTAACACTGTGTATGATCAACACATTTCATATATACTAAGTGAAAGCATATTTTGTTTCAAGACTCTAAATTTAGATGTGCATGTACTTGCTGATACGGTGCCTCTTCTCCACAAGGATTGTACCTTTGATGTAGAGATGAATTCAGCCTTGATGGATATACAGGATGACATTGAGGTGCCTCCAGAAATTCAAGAATGGGTCAAAGACAAACCTAAACCCAACCTTGATCAAACCACTTCTTTCAATCTCGAAACCTTAGAAAACCCTAAGTTAATCCAGATTAGTTCAGACCTTACCCCAAACCAATGGAATGACATGGTTACGATATTAACCCAATTCCAGGATGTGTTTGCATGGTCACATGAAGACATGGTGGGTAGGGCTGTTCATTTGGATCGGTTTTTTCGATTTTTCGAACCGAACCGAACCGGTCAGTTTGGTATAAAAAAACCGGTCTGGTTCGGTACAAAAAAACTGGTATATACCAGTTTTTCGGTACCGGTTCTGATTACCTATTTCAGAAGTTCGGTATGCACCGAACAGAACCGGTTGTACCGGTTAAATTCATTTTTTAAAAAATATTTCACTTAGCTTTGTAAAATTGGATAAAAGTCTCCTCTATTTATAAAATAGAACTATAGAACTAACATAAGAAAATAAGTAATACAATACCTGGTGTGACGCCCCCAAAATAGGTATACATCACCCATTCTGAGTTGTCAATACATGGTACAGAAATAACTACAACTTTATTATTACAACAGTAAAACTATGAGTTTGAATACAAACATTATCTTCTAGACAATATCTATACTCAAATAAATCCTCATCACATTTATTGATACATTATTTTACAAAAATGGTGAGGACTACTAAACAACTCTCTCTAGAACCTTCATTCCATACCCCGACTCGTACTCGCTATATTCTCGCCTCCTGAGAAGAAAAATGGAACAAAAAGGAAAAGGGTGAGCTCAACTAGCCCAGTAAAGAATATTATGACTAAGATAATATACAACAAATTATCATTAGTCTTCAACAGGGAAAAAAATCTAATAGAATACAATAGACAACAAGTTTTAAATCAATATTTGCAGCGGAAATAATAATTCATTAGAAGAGTTAAGTAGAGAATGCAAACTACTATCTTCTATGTATGAATTTAAAAGTTCATCGTCTATCTTTTATCCCTTATAACATCAACCAATATATATCTGGAATCAAATATTCATCTTTGCACTACAGGCTAAAGATATTCATCAGTTGGTCATGTTCATCTAAACACTTGTTCATCTTTGCACTACGGGCCAAAGATATTCATCAGAAATCATTCATCTTTGCACTACAGGCCAAAGATATTCAATAATATCATCATTTAAGACTGAGGATGATGAAAAATATTTTTAAAGAAACGAATCCAGTGAAACAAAATGACAAGGATTAAGGATTCGTACTTTGTTTTAACCATGTCCAAAAATACCTCAAAAATAATCATAGTGGTGTAAAATTCAAGAATGATCAAAACATGGATACAATCAAACCTAGTATCCACCATAGATATTTTAGACGAAAAGGAAAATTTTCATTTTTTGATGAATAGTGTCGTATTCGTGAATAGTGTCGTATACGTGAATAGTGCCGTATACGTGAATAGTAACTCCGACACAAAAAGTTCCAAATTTGATTAAAAGTTCAGATCAATACTTCGGCATAATGATATTAGAAGAAATAATATCATTTAAAAATAATAATATCACTTACCTCGAAAGATCAGTACTTCTAGCTGAAACACCGGATATAGGCTATGACTTGAACTTGCACCGTATAGCAATACTCAAAATACTCACAAGAATACGCTCGATAATATAGAGAGAGAAAACTTCAGTTTTTGGTGTGATTTTCAATTCTAACCTAAGCACCCTATTTATAAGAAAATGCTTAGAACACCAAAGTAGAAAATTTAATATAATATTAATATATATAAAATTTTTCCTATGCACACTCTTATAAATTGAAATCAGCTCATTTCAACAACCAACCAAGCCCACCAAACATATCAAAAATGTTTTTCTAATTTAAAATAATTTTAACTTTCAAAAATCAATTATTTCGGAACTCCGGAACTTCAATAATTCATAACAAATAGCCCTTTTATCAGAAAATTCGAATGCCGCGATTTTTTATAGGAAATTCAATTCTCTACAACTTTCCAGAAAAAAGTTTTTTCTAATTCCAAACAAAAATTAACCGAAATCCACAAACGGGAGATTTTACAGGCTATAATCAAATTTCGATCAATAATTGTGTCCACCAACACACAAAATATGTGTTAAACATTTAATGCCACAAAAATACTCTTCCTCCTCATATACTCATATATCCCACATTCATTATAAAAATATCACCGTTAATATATTATTAAAATAATATATTTAAATAAATTATTTTATCAGAAAAAGATAAAATATTAATTTTCAACAATTGTCACATTAAAAATTTTCTCCATCTATATCCACATAAAATCAATATTTTCCTCATCATATAAATCAATAATTAATTATTCACAAATAATATTACAGAATCACAGTACTGGCAACCAGGCCGTTCCCAAGAAAGAGGGGGCTTTCCAATAAGGATCTCTCCTTATTGGCGCGCAATTAGGTGACCAAACCTCTCCTTAGACAGAACTTTCTAGACATTGTCAATAATGTTTTCTAATAATATTATTCAGATAATATGAATTATTGCTTTGATAATGGAAAATACTGTGTAATGATAATTTATTGAAACAACAGTAATATAAAATATCAATACAGCAATTATTGAATCAATAAAATAAAATACTGAATAGTAATTACTGTAACCATTATTGAGTAGTTCCTTCTTACGTAAGAATCAATAAGTGGTGCAATACCGTGTGCTACTGTGTTTTAACCACCGAGTATTTTAACAGTATTAATGGTAACAACTACGCCGTTATTTTTAAACAACTTATATTTGTCATTTTCTTCATCCAATCACTTTTCGTTATGGGGCCCACACATGGCTGCGTCGTCGTACAAATATTCCCCGGCAGTATGAATATTCCACGACCAAACGAATATTCCCCGACAACAATGAATATTTTATAACCACTTACTTATTTTGAAATATTTGCGTATTTTACCCATAACTATCCACATTAATCAAATCAACCCTTACTATTTCAAAATAATAAATAGAGAAAATTAAATTTCATTAATAATAAGTTGGGGTCTTACACTTGGGACTTGAATGAAATTTGAATTGGTGGTCTCCTCTATTTATAGAATAGAAGTAAGACATTAGAACACAAATTAGACAATGTGGGATATTGGTAAGACAAGAGACTAACATATAGCCAAGTCCCACATTAGTTAACTTGTAAAAGTCTAAGGAAGTTTTTCTTATAAAAAGACTTCAAAGTAAAACCTTAATAGTGAAGTCCCACATTGATTCACTTTTAAAAGTCTAAGGAAGTTTTCTTTATAAAAAAACCTTAATAGCCAAGTCCCACTTTTGTTATAAAATGAAACCTTAGTAGTTAATGTTTTGACTATCAAGTGAGACCTTAATAGCCAAGTCCCACATTGGAAAGTTCAAGGAAATTTTGCTTTATAAAAAGACTATCAACTATTAATAGTTGGTGGTTTACAAGAAGTTCAAGGAAATTTTGCTTTATAAAAAGACTATCAACTATTAATAGTTGGTGGTTTACAAGTTTTATATTGATTAAATTGGTAAAAGTAAAAGAATTAGATAAACTTAAATACATTAATAGTTGGTGGTTTAGAAGTTCTATATTGATTAAATTGGTAAAAGTAAAAGAAATTAGATAAACTAAATTATTTATCAATAAGTTGGGAAAGATTTGCTCAAGTTAGAATAAAAGTCTTAATTAATTTGATAGAATATGGTTGTTTACAAGTCCCACATAAATTTTTCTATAAAAAAATTACAAGTGAGACCTTAATAGTCAAGTCCCACATTGGTTATTTTATAAAAGTCTAAGGAAGTTTTCCTATAAAAAAACTACAAGTGAGACCAATGTGGGACTTGACTATTACTAATTGCTCCTGGCGTAGTTTATATGAGTTACCCTAAAAATATTTATTTTCAAATTATAGTTTTCTCAATGTTTTCCTTTCTCTTTGTCCAAAGAACATTTATTGATTTTGGTTTTTAATTCTGAAAAGCCATTCCAAATAGGATCTATTTATGAATTATGCATGACTAAAGCAAGTAGCCAGCCTACATAATTTTCCACTCAAATAAAAATACTAAGTACAAGATCATTATGCATTGCTCATACCAGAGACTATATACCTGGATTATTTATTACTCCAATCTAATGCAACACATGTTTACCTGACTAGGCCCAAATTCAGGATACCCCAAGAAGTTTGTGGCCAAGATTTCTCCTTAGCCTTCATCAACAAAACTCTAGCCCAAGCAATCCAGCCTTCCCATGACATCCTCTTGTCCCACATTGGTTATATTATAAAAGTCTAAAGAAGTTTTCCTTATAAAAATACAACCAAGTGAATTCTTAATAGCTAAGTCCCACATGGGTTTATTTATAAAAGTCTAAAGAAGTTTTCCTATTAAAAAGACATCTAAGTCTCTTATTTTTTAAAATTAGGCCGAATTTTGGCTCAAAGAAAGCTAGGCCTTGTACAAGTTGCTTGACCTTTGGCCAAATTTCGGCTTAGACAGCTCTTCTTGGGCCAGTTTTGGATTAAATTTGGGTGAGTTTTGATTTAAAAATTGTGGCCAGTTTTAGCAAGGTAAAAACCATTACCGAACTGGTACCGAACCGACTAATCAGTTCGGTATACCGGTTTAACCGATTCCAGTTTTGGTATCCTATTCGATTCGGACCGGTTCATTTCGATTTGGACTGGTTCGGTCCGGTTATTTACCGATGAACACCCCTAATGGTGGGTTTGTCCACTGACATTGTCCTTCATCGCCTTCCCATTAAAGAGGGATTTAAGCCAGTCAAGCAAAAGCTCAGGCGATTGAAACCTGAGTAGAGTTTAAAGGTAAAAGAAGAAATTATGAAATAATTTGAAGCTGACATCATCATGGTGTCCACATATCCTGAGTGGATATCCAACATTGTGCCCGTGCCTAAACCTGGAGGAAAGGTGCGAGTTTGCGTGGATTACCGGGACTTAAACAAAGCTTGTTTAAAAGATAGCTTTCCCGTGCCATTTATCCACATTCTTATTGACAATATTGTGAAATACGACATATACTCCTTTGCTGATTGCTTTGCGGGGTATCATCAGATCATGGTTGCTGAGGAAGATCGTGAGAAAACTGCTTTCATCATGCCTTGGGGAACCTTTTGCTATAGACGGTTGTCATTCGGCTTCATCAATGCCGGAGCCACCTATCAACGAGCTATGATGGCTCTTTTCCACGACTTAATGCACAAAGAGATCGAGATCTACGTGGATGACATCATTGTCAAATCCAGAAAGGAGAATGACCATATAGACCATCTCAAAAAGTTGTTCAACAGGTTGCGTAAGTACAACTTGAAGTTGAATCCAGCTAAATGCGCCTTTGGAGTTAAATCAGGCAAGTTGCCAGGATTTCTAGTCAGCCACAAAGGGGTTGAGCTGGATCCTGCCAAAATCCAGGCCATCACAAAAATGCCCATTCCTCATACAGAAAAGGAAATACGTGGAATTTTGGGAAGAATTAACTTCATTAGAAGGTTTATCTCTCAACTCACAGCAACCTGTGAGCCAATCTTCAAGCTATTAATGAAGAACTCCTCCATGAAATGGAATGATGAGTGTCAAAGTGCCTTCCTCACAATCAAGAAATAGTTAGTCAAAGCTCTCGTGTTGGTACCACCCAGGGATGATGTTCCCCTGTTCATTGTACCTGTCCATAAGTGACAATGCCATGGGCTGCATGCTGGGACAGAAAGATGATAGAGGCCAAGAACGAGCTATCTATTACCTCAACAAAAGGTTCAGCAGCAGTGAACACAAGTACACTCTGATCGAAAAGACGTGTTGTGCTTTAGCATGGACTTCCATGAGGTTACAGCATTATCTCCATGGTCACACAACCCATCTCATATCCCGCGTGGATCCTCTCAAATATGTGTTCAATAAACCCATGTTAAATTACCGGTTGTCCAGATGGCAGTTGATCCTACAATAATTTGACATCGTATATGTGACTCAAAAGTCCATCAAAGGTCAAGGAATCGCGAATCAACAGGCCGCCACACCTTCAGGGGATTTCAAACCCTTGGAGACATACTTCCCCGATGAAAGTGTAATGACAGTTTAGCAACACCATCAGTACGATACGCGCCAATCATGGAAGATGTATTTTGATGGAGCTGTTAATATGGAAGGTTCTGGAGCTGGAGCAGTTCTAGTATCTGGTACAGGGGAGCAGTATCCCGTCGCCGTCAAATTGCAGTTTGTCAGCACCAACAATACGGCTAAGTATGAAGGCTGTCTCATGGGGCTAAAACTTGTCCGTTCAATGGGCATCAGGCGGTTAACTGTCTTTGGGGATTCAGAGTTGGTAATCAGACAATCCACCGGAATCTATCAAACCAAGGAACTACATTTGCTGCCTTACCATCGGCAGGTTTTGAAGATGGTTTTGGAATTCGAAGAAATCTCCTCTCCACACATTCCTCTTAATAGGAATGACTTTGTGGACGCATTACCAACTTTGGCCTCCTTGATTCGCATATCAGATAAGGAACACTTGCCAAGCGTCACAATTTCCCTACACAAGACCCCAGCCTATGAGGATTACGTTGGAGAAATATCGGATGAGCTACCTCCCATCCAACATCCTTGGTATCAGCATATCAAGGAATACCTACGAGATGGATCTACACCCGCTGAAGTGAGCCCGAGTGAGAAAAGGCGGATCCATCGACTTGCTATAAAATTCTATCTGAGTAGAGATGCACTCTACAAAAGAGATGCAGGACTAGGTCTCCTCAGGTGTTTAGACAAAGATCAAGCCCAAAGGCTTATGGATGAAATCCATGGCGGAGTCTGTGGCCCCCACATGAGTGGCCCCCTCCTTGTCAAAAAAGTCCTCAAGACAGGACATTATTGGCTATCTCTCAAAGCTGACTGCAATGACCACGTAAAGAGATGCTATTAGTGCCAAATTCATGGGAATGCTATACACGCCCCTCCACAGGAACTCCACAATATGAGTTCACCTTGGCCCTTCTCAATGTGGGGAATGAACGTTATCGGGCCCATTGAGCCTAAAGCCAGTAATGATCATTGATTTATCTTCACCATGATCAACTACTTTACCAAGTGGGTAGAAGCAGCCTCCTTCCCTAGGGTTACTAAAGAAGTCATCATTGCTTTTATTAGAAACAATGTCTCTTATCGATATGGACAACCAGAGGTGATTGTGTCAGAAAATGCTAAGAACCTCAACAACAAAATGATGGAGGAATTATGCAGTAAATTCCACATCAAACATCTTAACTCTATCATCTATCGTCCGAAGATGAACGGTGTTGTTGAAGCGGCTAACAAAAACATCAAGAAGATTATGCAAAAGATGTCCGCCAACCACAAAGATTGGCCTGACCTATTGCCTCTTACTCTGTTAGCCTACAGAACCTCAATGCGCACTTCCACTGGGGTAACCCCCTATGCATTAACCTATGGGATGGAAGCAGTGCTCCCCATAGAAGTTGAAATGGAATCCCTCAGAGTGTTGATAGACGCTCAACTGGATGAAGACCAATGGGTACAAGACAGGTATCACCAATTGTCTCTAATAGATGAAAGGTGAACCGCGGCTATCTTTCATGGTCAGTTATATCAACAAAGGATCACCATATCCTACAACAAAAAAGTCCGGCTACGGCAGTTTAAACAACATGACTTGGTTTTGAAGAAGATCCTTGACAACCAAGATCAATCTAAGGGAAAATTCGCTCTTAACTGGGAAGGCCCGTTTGTTGTCAAGCAAATATTGACAGGAGGCGCTCTCAGATTGCGAGAAATGGACGGCGATGAATTTTCACAACTCATCAACTCAGACACCGTGAAACGGTACTATGTCTGAAGTAACCAGCAAACACTCTGGTGTTGGACCATCAGATCACCAGTCATTCCGGTTCTTTAACCCTTTACCACATTCAACTCTTCTACACTTTGCCCCTCAGGGAAACATACTTTTCAAGCCAGCAGCCTGGCTCCTTTGCGTTCCTACGACTTAGGTCATCCCACTACAGATTGAACATCCTGTGTTCGCAGTTTGGCTACCCATACATGGGATCAAACTTATCCTACCTGCAGTTTATCCTCAACCTAGGATTAAACTTTCTCCTCCCCACACTCTAACCTGCACATGGGATCACGCTTTTCCGCTCGCCCTAAGGGGCGAACTACGCCGACCTGATCTCCTCTTCAATAGGAGTACATAGGCAACCATTTCATATGGCCCGGTCGCAATAAAATAAAAACAACAAAAACATTTCTACCCTTACAAAAATGAAAACAACAAAAACATTCCTACACCATTTCTGCCATACACAGCGTTGAACCTCTTACACCAGGTTCGAACTACACAGACCTGATCTCCTCTTCAATAGGAGTACGTAGGCAGCCAGTCATGGTTTGGTCTCACCCCCTACCAAAACACAAACCTTGTCAACTGGTACTGGGATCACCTTTCAATCCACTACATTTCATTCGGCTTCAGACCAAAGGGATGGAATTACCTGAACTCCTCCCAAATAGGAGATTCGGCGACCATCTAAGCTGTGGTCATACCTTGAAGAGCAACACCAATCCATAAGAGGTGGAATTAACTAGACTTCTCCTAAATAGAAGTACTGGCTACCATCTGTGGTACGGTCAATCTCAGAGAGGAAAGCCACACTCCTCTCCATATTTTCATTCAGAAACCAGTCCCAAGACACCAAAGATGGTAGGGATATATACAGCTAGATGATCCATTCTAAACTATCCAGAGACAACTCAATGTCTGTCCACCCAGGAGGAATTCAGAATACATCAAGATCATAAGCCCTGAAGCAGCAAACAAAATATCAAACAAGTATTCAGGTATATCTAAAAGGGAAGTGATCCAAAATTATATTTCCCTGTCATATATATAATGTTGTTTGATATATACAATATAAACTGTACATGACAAAATGGCTAAACTAGTCTGTGCAGGAAAATACAAGCTCATCTACAAGTCAGGGTATATGCGAGCTAACAAGCCCAACATGGCGTCCCTCTCAAAAGATAGAAGTGAAGCTGTGGTCTCCTGTACGAGAATATCCACACGACCCAACAAATCTGCGGCCATCCGCATGGTGACCATATGATCATCAATATATGCGCTCATCTCTGCGATCATACCAGTGGTAAGGGACCTCACGACAGTACTATTTGTGATAGCTATATCCCGGGCAGATATAGCACTATCCCGCTCAACTATCATTGCGTCTCTAGCTGATCTAGCCTCATCCCGCTCAACAACATTGATATCTCTACGAGTTAATGCCTCGTCTGTCTCTAATAGAGCTGCGTCTCTCCCATCAAGAGCAGTCAACATCATAGATCAAGCCTGATATTTCTCAAACGTCGTCAGATGAAGACTCTTCTCAAAGTACTGTGCTGAGTGCTGAATCACAACAGTACTAGTACTGGGAGAATCCGGAGGAAATGTTGACAACCCAGCAGCGGGCTCCTCCTCGATGTAGGAATCGATGTCCTCCCTAGACTCTACATCGTCTGACTCACTATCCGGTACTGTAGATACTGCTGCAGCCGATAAAATCTCTGTCTCCATCCATGCGGAATACTCTGCAGAACAACCCGGATGGCTCACAGAAAAAGCAGTTATCTCACGCTGATCCCAACAAGCGTACACACAGGATCAGTCCTCTGCTGAGAGATATCGAGAAGGTGAACGCTGACCTATCGCCCCCTCGAAAGGATGAAAATCCTGAAACTGGTCAAACTGTGACATCACGGCCAGTGGGTGATAAATAGGCATGCCCCTCAAACCAGCCAGAGGGAGGTAGTCCATGCCCGGAGCATGAGTAATGAAGCTGTATGGTGAACTAAGCCCCGAACACGGCAATATGTTGAATGGATCTCTGATGTCTGCCAAAAATATGGACCAAGACAAAGTACATATACACTCTAATGGCTGAAAGGAGTATGACATGGCTGTATCATGGGTGAAAAAATATTCATGCCATTTAAAGGTACCAATCGGTCTCAAGTGTGACATAAACCACACATACAGCAAGACCAAACTACCCGTGAACACTCCTGTCGGATAAGTGCAGCAGTAGGATGCTGACCGCAGGGTCTCTGCTATAATCATAGGTATAATGGTGCGACCCTCCCTGAGAGCTCTCACGGCCATGATGACACCTATGTCTATCTCATCCATGTACCGTGGCATATAGACATACGATAGTATGCATAGCATTAGTACATCAACCTTGACAACACGCTAATGGTCCTCTAGTGCGGTGAAATCCCCGGAATGTTGTGAATAGCTATCCTCCGAGCCAAATCTGTCATACAGAAAATGCTGGGATATCACGTGGCCAGATGTCAGCTCATCCTGCACTACTCTGCGCTGCAATCCAGTGAGAGTCACGAACCGTCTACTCATGTCTCCCAAAGCCATGTGTATGCAAGGTCTGTCTAAAGGTAGCATCGTCAATAGTGCATACTCTTCCAGAGTAGAAGTCAATTCATGGGTCCCGAATCGGAAGACCTGCCTATCTGATACCCAATGATCTAGCATCCCATCCACAAACCCTACGGGAACCTGAAAACTCAATAAGGTCTTGGTATATTACAGCAACTGATCTACAGTCACCCTGTCTGGCGGTGACATGCTATCGTGCCTCGATCGCATACCCAATGCCACCAATGATGGTGGGGTATGATCTATATGGCTAACTGTCGTGGAAGACATCTGTGCGGGCCGTGTCATAAGACCATCCAGGGGTTAATGCTGAATATCTCTGGACATACATACATATGCATAACATGATACATGCATAGCAGATAATAGATGGCAATATGATATAGGGAATGGAAAAACTGTGCATACATTCCTATGTATATCATCATCTAATACATCATCTCTTTACAGCTACAAATACAGGGAAATGGGGCACAGACGCCCTACTACTAATAGAGGCCTATCAAAAAGATATTGCGAGAATGGGGTACAGCCACCCAATATCTAACAGAGGCCTGTCAAAAGATATTACGAGAATACACATCAGAAGAAGATCATGGTGTCGATGTCCACATCATCAATCCTGTCCACCAGATGTAACTCCACCTGAGTCACTAGATCTCTATCAATAGGGATGTCAGACCTATATAGAGGAAAATCTGCACCGGCAAAACCAAATAGGTCATCTGAGGGGCCAGCGCCTGAGCTGGAAGGATCAAATGAAGCCGCCTCTACCGGATCCCTGCCCAAATGCCGGATAAATATATGTGTCTGGTCCAACTGCCGGGTTCAAACTATCAATCTGTGTCATATGAGTCGGATCTCTGACACAAGTTATCCAATCCGTCATCATCACGGATCCTATAACCATATCCCCCATAAATTGTGTGGCGCGGGACTGGGCTCCGATAGTACGAGGGAACCACCAACGCTGGAACATCTCCTGAGTGCAAGGACCCTCTAATAATGCAAAACCGTTAACCCCCAACAATGGGATATCAGTGATGGGTGACTGTGATACAGGCCAATGACACCTGACAGGAGGCAAGATTGGCATACGAATGTCCCATGTGGTGTTCCTAATAGCATGCTCTCCTAAATAGAGCTCCCAGCCTCCATCTGTGAAGAGAGGAACTCTCCTGGTAGAAATCACGTACTTGACTCCAATCGAGTATCCATCCTCAAAGTTGATGGTCAAGTGTTCCCCTGAATAGGGAATCCATGTGATGGTATCAGCTGTCAGCAACTCCAGCTGCAAACGATAGTGAGTGAAACCCTCCGATACAGGGACCTCCGGCAAAATGGAATGATGTCATCGTCGTCCTCGTGGATAGGTATCTAAACCTAACACACTCACAGGACGCAAACATGGGAGCCTCTCATAGGCCCAAAACTTCCAACACAATGGCAAAACATCTGCTATCAGTAAACACTCTTAACCTATAAGTAGGAAATGACAAGAGAAATACTCACCAGCAGAAATGGGTAGAAGCCTAGCCAAGCCTCGTTTAAACCCTGTGAGAGCATACGCATGCCCCGGAGGAAATAGGCAAAGGTATAGGAGCCCCAATCATACTCTCCAATACGGTCCACATCACGTGTGACGCTAATCAAAGCAAAATACACCGTAGAAGAGTTATCTGCTATGAAGCAGCCTCTAATGATCATCAGGAACAATCGCCGTAGAATGCGATCCCTGATTCTGACATCATCAGGCATGGGCTCACTCAAAAGCCCGCTCATAGCATCTACGCTCAAAGGACCTGAATGAATAGTCCTGCCTTTGACCGCCTCCGCCGGAACTCCTAACAAGGATCTGACGGCAGTAGGGGTAATATTTGCCATGCAAAGCACTGGCTCCCCTCCAAACTTCATACATGTGATAAATCACCAATCCATCGGTGTCATCATCACCTCGCAATCCAGCAGATGGAGTGACTGAGTCTGATGAAACCATCGCTTAGACAATGCCCTGAGGTAACCCCAGGGACAACGACGGGGAAGGATGGAAAAGAATGCCCCGAATCCCCACTCATGCACTTCCGCTCTATAGTCAGGATGAAGTGCCTGGTACATGGAGTGAATGCTAAACCAGTTCCCTAAAGGCTGTGTAAAACCCAGAACCTGTATGAAATGCAGATCAATGTCAAAACCCTTTGCTCCTCATCAATAGGAAAGAAGGAAGATTAAAGTCTAACGTCATACCTCGTTAGCATGCAAGTACATCGAGGGATGTCTGCTCAAATCACCCAGAAGCTCTGGGTTTGCCACCTGAATACAAGGTAGCTCCCCATGAGGGACATGTGCAACAGGAGCGGGATCCTCAATAAGAATATCCTCATCCACGTCCTCAATGTCTGGCACGTCTACCCGGACTGGACGAATCACGGCCTCCACCAATCGACGAGGCTGTCTCACAGAGCGGGGACGAGGAACTTCAGAAGCCCTCCTCCGTATACCAGAAGTGGTCCTATGGGAACTGATCGGCTGATCCGGATCCATAATATCTGGACAATATGTCTCCAAATAACCTTAGAAAGGGTGTGGTATTTCCTTACTTAGAGCTTTCTAAAATGCATTTTATGACTATATGCAAGCATACATTTACTTTAAAATACAATAGAGTTGCATGACTACCTAATGCCTATATTTTAAAAAAATTTGCCATAGTCCCTTTTGAAAATAGGACTATCCACATGCACATAGGCATGTCTAGGTGGCCATTCAGTAGCACACTTGCCCCAAAGTCATATACATAATATATGTATTAAAAATCAAAATCATCATGCATAAGGTCAACCTCAATACTAGGAGTACTTTGCCTTTCTACCTTTTGGTCGTTGGACCTCAAATAGGACAAAAAATAGCAGAAAAAGGTGCCAATTTGACTGTCTCAAAAGTTAAATTTTTTCACATCATTATGTTCAACATGGTTTAATACTAACATTTACTATGTTGAATATGTTTTAGCAAGTCATTTGTGCATACATAATCACTACTGTGTTTAGATGCATTTCATGCTATAACTCAAAATCCAACGGATAAAACTAGAAAAAATACATGCATACGTTACCAGGATAGTGTAAAACACTTGTACAGTGACAGAATTTGCAGAAAATAGCCCGAACTCAGCAGATCTGAAGGAGGCTCACGGATTTCTCTTCGCGTGACAAGTTGAAAATGACTTGTGAAGACCAACCTGCTGGATTTTATCATCCACGGTCGACCGTAGGCTCATCTGCGGTTGAAACAGGTGCACTTGGGGCACCCCTATGTGGTCCCCACCCCTCCGGCTCGGTCCAGTTCGAGTTACAAAGGAGTTCTCACAGACTAGAATTGTCAAATCGAGAATAAAAACGCCACGCGATTGAGCAAAACAGCATGCAATCCTGGTCTTCTCATATGAAACTTTGAGTCTGTACATCACTCATTGGCAGTAGCGAAGCCACGTCACTTTTGTGGTGTCAATTGACCCCACTCGAAAAAAAAATTATTTCATAATGTAAGGCAAATTTTAAAAATTTAAATAATATATATATTGACCCCACTAAAATTTTATAAATTTTCTATTATACGGGGTCAAATTGAAAATTTATAACTTTATCAATAAAATTTTAATCATATATGACTCATATCCTTTCAATATATATATATCTTTATAATATTTTAAACTAAATAATAATTTAATTTATATTATTTTTAAAAATAAATAATAAATTATTTACTTATGAGCAGTTGTGATTAAAAAAGTCTATCATGAATCAATATAGTGTATATACTATATATTATTACTCATTATACTTTCATTGTAATATAATATATATATATATATATATATATATACACACACACCCAAAAGTATAAAGTATTAAAAAAAATTGTCCCCCCGCCAAATTTTTTTATAAATTTTGACCCCACTACTACAAACATCTGGCTTCGCCACTGCTCATTGGTAGTCACCTGAACACGAGGTATACCCTGATAATGATCTCATTTGTCACAAATCACATCCGATAATACCTTGCATAGGTCCGATGCCGCCAACTCCGGGTCATTACACCCTAAATGAGTCCCTGACGGGGGTTACAACGTGAGTCCTCGACGGGGGTTACAACGTGAGTCCCCGACAGGGGTTACAACGTGAGTCCCCGACGGGGGTTACAACGTGAGTCCCCAACGGGGGTTACAACGTGAGTCCCCGACGGGGGTTACAACGTGAAGCCCCGGCAGGGGATTACAACGCGAATTCAAGTCGTTGACACACATATCAACGAAGGTTAAGCAGCCTTGACGTTATCTCACCCGATAGCGATTAAACCTATCAGAGCTCTAGAGATTTTCGAGGATTTCATGCTCGATTACTCATATTACCCAGCGGATCCCCGGTGGGGGTCACAACGTAATGTTCTGTTGATTCACACGACAACGGAGGTCAAGCAGTATTGACAATCTACCCACAGAGTATCAGCCGTTGATTCACACGTCAGCGAAGGTTAAGCAACCTTGACAGTATATACCACAGGATTTTTTAGCCGTTGATTCACATGTCAGTGAATTACACGTCAACGAAGGTCAGGCATCTCTGATAACATTTGTTGTTGGCAGTAAATCCAATAGAATCTTGACATGTCCTGGCGATACCAACCAAGAAAAGTCAATGTTATAAAGGAGGATTGATGATGGAATATATTATACACATCCTCAAACAGACCAAGCCTTATCCCCATAGATCTCTTACACATAAGAGGTACATCTTCCGGATAAAGTAATTACCAAAGACACAGGAATTTGGTGATAACTCCAACATCAACATCCTAACAGATTCAAATTACACATCAAATCTAGTCATCATTGCCAATACCTAGTTGAAGAAACAGGGATCCAGCAATGATCCCCAGCATATTGGGCTACAACCCCGTATACATGCATCATACATTTGCCTCATGTTGCTACGTACAGTACCATGTTTGTCTTGTTGCGTTTCAAGTGTCTAGGATTCTTTATCCTACCCATGCATCGCCATGCATGAGTATGATAAAGAGGGGCATCTGTAGACACTCGAAATTTTCTGTACTACTGTCACTAACATTGCAAGAGGATAGATTCATCTTTTAAGAGGGAACTCTGAAAGACAATCCATATCCATACCGGATACTACCAGAAGTTCAGCATCAACCCCAGAACACACACTAGGAGTAACCAATCCAACCTCAGATATAACCCCGAGGCGTGCAGATCCAATACCAGAACACACACCGGAGAAGATCGATTAATCTCGGAGATAACCCCGAGGTATCCAGTCTCAGTCCCAATCATGGGAATAGCCACCAACCTTGGTGATAACCCCAAGGAATAGCAGTTTCGGCGAAAACCCCAGAAATGCATGTTTCAAATGAAACCAACTTCAATCTCAGCGCTCACAACGAGATACACTATACCAGCCCGGAGATATTGCCGGGAGGACAGGCACACCTCAAAGATGACAATGAGGACCTTCAACAATTGCAGCAGTCCAATCTTAGTGAAGCCTGAGCAACGTCTGCTTTATCAGCCCAATCCGGCGATAACACCGGTGAAGGGCAACATCGTCATCTCGCCAACACGATGCCACACCACGTCGTCTCAACATCTCTACACAACGATGTCCCACAAGACTAACCAATCCCGAGTGACTATTGTGCGGGGTAACGGATGGAAGTTGAAGCTTAAAGACCGAAGGGCATCGTCCCATCTACAATGACTTCGTACAAACTCTAATACTATGCCATCGTACAACTCTCGACAATGACAGTCCAAAATAAGTCATGTAGACCTCAAACGTATGCTCGGATTGCACTTCTGAAAGTTTGAGTGGACATTATAGTGTCCAAGTGCACGTACTACGAAAAGACCCAACCCGAGAAACCCGAGCCCACCCGAGTTGCCTCTGGTACACCTGCAGCTCAGCCGCAGGTACATCTACGGCTACTTCGTCTATAAATAGAGGGTTTGGGGTGCCCATTTTGCAAAAGAAAACGGCAAGGAAGCCCTTCCCAGTTTGCTCTGCATTCACCCCATGCAGTGTACTTTCTCATTTTAAACACCTGTGAGCTCATATATAGCCTCTTTTGTACCTACAAAAGCCAGTGTTTACCCACTCTAAAGATATAGAAGTCTTCTTTGGCAGTCAACTGTAAGCCTTCTCACACACTTTAGAGTCTTTCTCTTCATCTTTGCACACACCCTTCTTCACGTTGAGAGTCGTGTTGCACGCATTTTCCCGGACTTTGGTCCGCGGTTTTGTTTCAGCTTGTATATATATATATATATATATATATAAAAGAAAAATTTGTTAATGGTTTACCTTCTTTATTTGCCCACAAAGTTAGAGAAGAATTAAGTAAGAATTTAGGATTTATAGACTATGATAATTTAACCTATGGTGATATCATAAGTCATATTCAAAAAATTGGATTAAAAATGTGCATTGATTTTAAGTTAGCTAAACAAGCTAGAAAAGATAAAAATAAAGCTAAATATGAGTTAGGAACATTTTGTGAACAATACGGTTTACCGCCAGTGGCTCCCTCTAGAAGAAAGCACAGGCATAGAGATAAACATATTGAGTCACATAAGAGTCATAAACGCCGTAAAAGACGGTATAGTCATCAAAAGGATAACAAAAGTAATAAGAACTTTTGTTGTTAGTAATTGTTGAGTAAGATCTTTTTAATCAAACTTCTCTTTTCTTTTTCAAAATTATCTTCTTCTTCAACGTTCTGAAGCCACCTTATTTACCTGTAGTCCACCTAGTTCGTGTCTAACCTTTGTAAGTCTCCAGGGTGTGAGCAGTGTCGGGTTATAAGAACATAGGTATGAGTCTACTTAGGGTAAACGGGGTATGCATGAATGAACCTTGAGTAAGAATTTAGTTTGAAAACAGTTAAAGATGAGTAGATTATTCAGGTCTAGCTCCTCAGTTAGTAACAGGTCTACTTTGCCTCCTGTTCCGGACATAGTAAACCAAGAAGAACATAGTTATGAAAACATTAATCAAGTTTTACACAATTGGAATATACCTAGAGTATCTCCGAAAGAAATTTATCAGTCAACCTTTTCAGACAAATTTAAAACTGATTATAACGTTAAAACAGTAGAACGAGTTTATGCAATTAATAAAGAATATGAAAATTGTAGTTTATTATCACCAGAAGTCATTAATAAACACAGAAAGAAAGGTTACAATTTTATTCATATAGGTCTAGTACAAGTTGCAGTAAAACCCCTTAACAGAAAAGGAATAAACTCATCAATTTATCTCTGTCTTAGAGATGCAAGATTTTTAAATTATTACCCAAGTATAATTGGAGCCATGGAAGCAAGTTTGCATAATGGACCTATCCATTTCAATTGCTTTCCTGATTTCACACTTAGTCTCAGTGATCAAAATTTGTTTAAAGCCTTATCATTAAACATTAAAACTGATGGAGAGATAACTCAAATGATTGAGGGATCTCAGTCCATTGCTTTGATTTACAGGATTTATTATAAGACAATGAAGTCAAATTTAAACGTTCATGCTCTTAATAAAAGTCCAAGAGATCAAACAGTTTTAATTCAAAGTTCAACAAGTGATGCTAATATCCAGATCCCAAGAACAATTCTTTGGAAAGATATTAACCTACCTAATCAATGGACTTTGCCAAATGAATTACCTCAACAGCCCATAGTTAATAATTCATTAAATATAGAAAATATTCAACAATTTTCTGATGGAACTGTAAAAATTAGTTTTGAAAGAACTAGATCTCCAGTTATCATTGAAGATATTTCCAGTTCTACTACTCCTTCAGTTATTCACACTAGAAGAGATTCTGAAGTACTTAGTAATCCTTTGGTTAGAGATATCAAGCTTAAAGGTATCCTTAATCAAGGACAAGTTAGTCATCCTTACTATACACAGAATGATACCGTCGAAGATGATGATTCTTCTTCCCCGGCGTCTTCTGTCTTTCCTACACAATCAGATTTTAATGCCCCTATTAATAATCAATTAAGAGTAATTAAAAAATATTTTGTGTTAGATTGGGAAAACTTAGTTAAAGATTTTAATTCAAAATTCAATAAAGAAAAAAGGCATCTATTCAGATCTAATCATCCGACTGAAAAAGAAAGAGATAAGATCGTAAATAGATGGAAAAGATTTATTAAAAATGAAGAAATTAATATTACTTTTTACGATTGGTATGAACAATATCAAAGTAAATGTAATGTTATTAGTAAAACTCAATGGACAAAAGAAGATAAAACTAAAGTGTCTTCGACTCACCCTCCATTAGAAACAGTTTTAATCTCAGTAAAAAATACTTCAGTTATTGCCAGTCCTTTTAAAATCTCAGAAGGAACCAATAATGATAAAAAAATAATTGAACAATTAAATTTTAGTAATCAATATCTAGCTACTGTAGGAAAACAGTTAGACAGGATTGAAGAAAAATTTGAAGAAAATATTATTAAAAAACCTAATTCAGAAATTGAACAACCTTTAATTAAATTACCAGAATCTAGATATAACCTAAGCTTACCCAATAAAGATAGTGAATTGGTCCAGTCAATAGAAAAATTATTTAACAAAATAAAATCAGAACCAGGCCCAAGTGGAACAATTGCTGTTATCGATCAGGTAGAATCTGATGATAATAATGAAAGTTCTTCTGACCAATCATCTATATCAAACCTTAATGAATAATTAAATAAATTAACAGTCAAAAATACAAGTATTACTAGAAATTGGTACTCTAGACCAACTCCTCCGGATTTACAATTCGAAGAGAGAAATCTAGATAAACAATTTTCAGTATCCTCCAATAAAATTTATGAATGGAATATAGACGGATTTAGTGAACAAGAAATTCTTAATAAACTCAATCACATGTCAATGGTAGCAAACAGTTATATTACTAAGTTCAACACTTTATCTCAACCAGATATTGTTGAATTATTAGTAAGTGGATTTACTGGTATTCTCAGGTCTTGGTGGGAGAAACATCTCACAGAAGATATCAGAATTTCCATAATTCATGCTATTCAAAGAGATAATGAAGGCAATCCCATCTTCAATGAAGATTTGGGTATTGGTCTTCCTGATGGAGTTAACACTTTAATTTTCACTATAATCAAACATTTTGTAGGAACCCCTAGTAATATTACAGAAAGAATTCATGACCAATTAAGTAATCTTACTTGTCCCACTCTAAGTGATTTTAGATGGTACAAAGATGTCTTTACATCTAGAGTTATGATGAGAAGTGATAGTAATAAACCATTTTGGAAAGAAAAATTTGTTAATGGTTTAACTTCTTTATTTGCCCACAAAGTTAGAGAAGAATTAAGTAAGAATTTAGGATTTATAGACTATGATAATTTAACCTATGGTGATATCATAAGTCATATTCAAAAAATTGGATTAAAAATGTGCATTGATTTTAAGTTAGCTAAACAAGCTAGAAAAGATAAAAATAAAGCTAAATATGAGTTAGGAACATTTTGTGAACAATACGGTTTACCGCCAGTGGCTCCCTCTAGAAGAAAGCACAGGCATAGAGATAAACATATTGAGTCACATAAGAGTCATAAACGCCGTAAAAGACGGTATAGTCATCAAAAGGATAACAAAAGTAATAATCAAGATACTTACTATAATAAACCTAAGTCATCTAAGAAAAAATCATTTAAAAAATCAAAGAAATTTGATAAGAGTAAAATTATCTGTCATAACTGCGGACAGAAAGGTCATTATAAAAATGAATGTAGAGTCAAACAGAAATTAGCCCAGTTAAATATTTCTACAGAAGATACAGAACAATTACTAGAATTAATGAGAATTGAAAATAATAGCAGCAGTAGCAATGAAGCTTCTGATGTCCCAGAATCTTCTAACAGTTATTCATCTAGTAATAATTCTGGTTCAGAAAATGAAGTCACTATATGTGCTGATAATTGTAATAAAGACTGTTGTAAAAGAATTAACGTACTCACTAAAGAGGATGAAGAAAGTTCTTTATTAGTTGATTTAATCAGCAAAATTACAGATCCAGAATTAAAAACTCAGTATCTGAAGCAATTAAAAGATTTATTAACCAAAGATAAAAAAGTCACTGACAAGGTTCTTAGAGCCAAAGAAAAACCTATTTTCAGTTTAAATAAAACCCTTGAAAGATTTAAATCTCCAGTTAAAGAGGTTACCCTCCCAGAATTAAATCAAGAAGTTAATAAACTTAAGAAAGATATTTCTAGTCTAAAATTAGATATTTCTAATTTAAGAAAAGAAATTGATGATAAAAAATCAGATCTTCAAGTTAATGATTCTTCTTCTAGTGATGAAAGTCATGATGAACCAGAATCATCTGGCACGAAAGAGCCTGATCTTTTTATTCAAGGCCTATCTCTTAAACGAATTAAAGATATTACTATTCAAAAATGGTATATATCCATTAATTTAGTTATTGATAAAACTTTCTCTGTACAACTTCCTGCTCTAGCTGATACTGGTGCAGATCTGAATTGTATTCAAGAAGGTATTATCCCCACAAGATATTACAAGAAAACCAGTGAAAAACTAAATTCAGCTAACGGTAGTCAAATGGAAATAAAATATAAATTACCCAATGTGCATATTTGCCAAGACAGTATGTGTTTTAAAACCTCATTTGTCTTAGTACGCAATCTTACTGATAAAATCATTTTAGGTCTTCCATTTATATATTTATTATACCCATTTACCACTAGTAATAAAGGATTAAGTTGTGAGCATTTAGGTAAGAAAATCACATTTAAATTCCTTATTAAACCAAAAGAAAGAGATTTAAAATTTATTCAAGAAGAATCTATTTCTAAATCAATAAATATGCTAAATTGTAAAGTTACTCACCTAAAATTTCTTAAAGAAGAAATTAAATACCAACAAGTTGAAGAGCAACTTAAAACGAAAAGAGTTCAAGAAAAGATAAAAGAATTAAAGGATTATTTATTAAAAGATTTATGTTCAGACTCTCCCAATGCTTTTTGGCATAGGAAGAAGCACACAGTTAGGTTGCCTTATGCAAAAGAATTTAAAGAACATTTAATTCCAACAAAGGCCAGGCCTATTCAAATGAGTCATGAACAAATGGAATTATGCAAAGTTGAAATTAATGATCTTCTCAATAAAGGTCTAATTAGACATAGTAAATCTCCTTGGTCTTGCCCAGCCTTCTATGTTAATAATGAAGCTGAAAAAGAAAGAGGTGTTCCTCGCCTAGTCATTAATTACAAGCCATTAAACAAAGTTTTAGAATGGATTAGGTACCCTTTACCCAACAAGGATGATCTCCTTAGTAGGTTAAGTGTCTCTACCATTTTTAGTAAGTTTGACCTTAAGTCGGGATTCTGGCAAGTTGCTATTCATCCAGATGATAGGTATAAAACTGCATTCACCACTCCGTTCGGACATTACGAATGGAATGTTCAGTCATTTGGACTAAAAAATGCACCCAGTGAATTTCAGAATATTCTTAACAATATTTTGAATCCTTTCAGTCATTTTATCATTGTTTATATCGATGATATTCTAGTTTTCTCCAAGACTATTGAAGAACATATTAAACATCTGAATTCATTCTTCAAAACGGTTAAAACCAATGGTCTTGTTCTTTCTCCTTCCAAGTGTAGTATGTTTCTGACTAAAGTCAGATTTCTCGGTCTAATCCTCTATCATGGACTCACACGGCCAATTGACAGAGCTATTCAATTCGCCGACCGGTTCCCAGATAAGATTACCGAGAAAAATCAGCTACAAAGGTTCCTTGGGTCACTCAATTATATTGGCCAATTTTACAAGGACCTTAGGAAGATTTGTAAGCCTCTCTTTCAGCGCTTACAAAGTAATCCACCTCCATGGACTGACACTCATACTTCTGTCGTCCAACAAGTCAAAAAATATGTTAAGGTTTTGCCTTGCCTTGGCATCTCAAATGATTCAGCATTCAAAATAATTGAAACTGATGCCTCTGATATTGGATTCGGTGGCATACTCAAACAACAAATTACTCCAACTTTCGATGAACAAATTGTTCATTTCCATTCTAGCGCATGGAATCCTACACAGTTAAAATATAGTACTATTAAAAAAGAAAATTTATCACTTGTTTTATGTATTAAAAAATTTCAGAGAGACATACTCAACCAAAAATTCCTAGTTAGGATAGATTGTAAGTCAGCAAAATTTATCCTTGAAAAAGATGTTGAAAATGTTGCCTCTAAGCATTCTTTCACTAGATGGCAAGCCATTTTAAGCATTTTTGATTTTGATATTGAATATATTAAAGGAAGCAATAATTCAGTTCCAGACTTTCTTACTAGAGAATTCATTAATACAGGTACTATCCATAAATGAGCACCAGAGGAGCTTCTTCCTCAAGGGGTCCGGGTCGCCCTTCCGGCCCACTTAATCAACTCAGAGGAGCTATGGTTCCTCACCCAGTAAACCCAACAGTTCAGACCAGCAATAAATTTACAGTTCTTGGCACCATGCCCAAGCCTTACAGTTCGGCTTTGGCAAGTCAGCCTGTCCCAATTGATCCTTTTAGTAATCCAGCTAAGGCTTCTGCCTCTAGTCATCCTCCTGCTGAGTATTTGCTCAGATGGGAAAATTACTTATTCCACATTGAACCCAATATGAAACCCAGCAATGATCCCAGTAAATTTGCTGCCCAGTTTTTTCCCACTGGATGGCATTTCCAGCCTCTAGCCCCTTATAAATCCCTCGTGTATTATAAGGATATCTTGCTAGAAACTGAGTCAGTTAACATTAAACTGATCTATGCACAGAATGATAAAACAAAAGTTCTTTATCATTCTCTGTATATTAAACAATTCATTCAACTCACTGATTGGGGGAAGAATCCCTCCGATCTCATGAATCTTTCCAGTCAAGATCATCAATTCTGTTATTATGATTATATTGAAGCCTGGTATAAGGTTTTCCTTCACCAGAACGAATCCTTTATTCATTCATGGTTCATTCAATTTGACCATAAATTCAAGAGTCCATTTCCCTATTGGTTCGTCCTTTGGTGGTATAGGTTAGGATCTTGTTATGATCTTCTTCCTGACCCTCTGAAAGTCCAGTTAAACCATTTCCATAATCATTTTAAACCCTCCAAATTATATGAAGGTGTTCCACCCACACTTTTATTCGTTAGTAAATACAAAATCCCCTGGATACTCAAATGGGAATACTCTCTTCCTCCTCCAGGTTCTCCAGTCAACAGTATTCCTAATGATCCCCTTCCTCGCGTTTCTCGCCTCTTTTATGTTAAGTGGTGGGATAAATTCAACGTCGATAGGATAGTTACTCAGGTGCAACAGGAATTTCCTTCTGTCGCCCCATCACCAGCTCTTTCAGTCACAGCCAGTGCAGCAGCCATTAAAGAAAAAGATTTTCTTTCAGTCAAAACCAGTGCTGCATCCGGTAAAGAAAAAGAGTCAGAAAAATTAATATCCAAAGTCAGTCCTACTGGATCATCATGTTCCCGTAGCATTTCTGATTTTAAAGATTGTACCAGTAAAGAGTTATTAAAAATTGCTCAAGTTCTCAATAAAAGAATTGACGAAGCACTAAATGAAGAGGCTTCTGCTCATTCTTCCCAAGGAGACTCAGTCAGTCAGTTCGCCGATGATGATGGTGATTACGATCCATACGGCACAGTAAATTTGCAGGATGGACAAGATCCATTTTCTTGATCCCCTTATTAATCAATCAAAATGGGGATATGACGTCATCATCTCCAGTCACCGACTCAGGCAACTACAGTCACCTGCCCCGGCAGCATAGTCAGCAGCATCTTCAGTCATCAGAGCACATTCCAGCATCCGGCCCCACGGCCGCATTTGTCAAAAGTTATCATTAGCTTTTCCACCGAAAGCTGAATTAGTCATATGTGTGTCGGCCATTTGGTCATTATTGCGTCTGTATTATTTAGTCAAAAGTAACTACTGTTCATAGACAGTCATTTGTCTGTAATTTGAATTTCATTTACATTTACATTTGTAATAGTTCTTTTCCTTATTCTATAAAAGGAAGCAGAACTCAGTTATAGAGGCAGACTTCGAAAGACCCAGAGCTCCTTCTCTGGCGAATCTTTAGCCTCCACCGCTGATTAAGCCTACTTAGCCCCTCTTCTTCTCTTCTTCTAATGTTTCAATTTCAGTAAATTGTAAGTCAATTATAATCTTTATCTTTGTAAATAGTTCAAGTTATTATAAATAAAACTGTTTTTATTTAGTTATTTGAACTGTGTATTTATGTGCTCCTCTGTTCTTCTCTCTCATCCTCTTCCGCATCCTTCTGTATAAATAAAACTGTTTTTATTTAGTTATTTGAACTGTGTATTTATGTGCTCCTCTGTTCTTCTCTCTCATCCTCTTCCGCATCCTTATATATATATATATATATATATATATATATATATATATATATGAATTGTGTGTCAAACTTTGTTCGATGAGCCTAGACTTCGGTTTGGTGCATTTATTTATTTTTCTATATATATTTATATATATGAACTGTGTGTCAAACTTTGTTCGATGAGCCTAGACTTCGGTCTGGTGCGTTTACTACTTTAATATATATATATATATATATATATATATATATATATATATATATATATATATATTCTTATATATATTAATTAACTGTGTGTCGGACTCTGTTCGATGAGCCTGGATTTTACATCCAGTGCGTTTACTCGCTTATATATATATATATATATATATATTGTTGTCGAACTCTGTTCGATGAGCCAGGATTTTACATCCGGTGCGTTTACTCGCTTATATATATATACTTATATATATAAACTGTTGTCGAACTTTATTCGATGAGCCTGGATTTTACATCCGGTGTGTTTATTGCTTTTATATATATATAATATATATTCGCCATGCCTGGAGTTTCCTTCGTGGCAGTTGATCGCTTTTACAGCTTTATTTACATTTCGTCCCGCCTGGAGTTTCCTTCGTGGCGGTTGACCGTATTTACAGCTTTATTTATGTTTCGTCCCGTCTGGAGTTTCCTCCGTGGCGGTTGATAGCTTTTACAGCTTTATTTATATTTCAGATCCCCCATGGAGGTGATTCGTGGTTGGTGATCATGTTTGTATATATATATATATATATATATATATACAGCTTTCCTGATGCACATTATCCTGATTATTGATATGTGGTGAATCAACGGTCGCATGTGCTCCATTGTTATTCTCAACATTCTCAGATGTCATTTTCAAATACTGCCATAAAACAAAGGTTAATTGACATGTAACATATTATCCCTAAATTCTGACCGACCAATTAAATACCACATACACTTAGGTAGGTCATACTAGCAAAGGAATTCTCCGTCTCTCCCCTCCTAGTACTATTCTCACATCTTAGCCAAGGATCATATCCCTAAGCTTTGATACCAACTTTGACGCCCCCAAAATTAGGTATACATCACCCATCTTAAGTCGCCAGATACATCGTATAGAATTCAAATACAACTTAATAATACAATTGTCGTGTACAATACGATAAAACATAAACTGTGAGTTTGAATACAAATATTGTCTACTAAAGAGTATACAAACTCAAAAGGAGTCCTCATTACAATTATTGTCACACTATTTAATAGAACAGTGAGGACTACTAATACTATCATCTGGTCCATCACTCCGTTCCCCGACTCGTCCCAGCTATATTCTCATTTCCTGAAGAGAACAGTGAAAGAAAGGGTGAGCTCAACTAGCCTAGTAAGAAATATTATGACTAAGATAATGCAGAATAAATTATCATTAACCTTCAATAGGGTTAAACTGATAAAATATAATAAACATCAAGTTTAACTGCAGCGGAACAAGCAATTCATTAGAAGAGTCAAGTAGAGAATAAAATCTATTATCTTCTATGATTTTAAAGGTTTTTCATGACTTTTATCGCTGAGACTCAGCTTAATAAATAATCCACATCATCGAATCACCCCTGCACTATGGCCAAGGATATT
This sequence comes from Panax japonicus, assembly GCA_020205505.1. NCBI lineage: Eukaryota > Viridiplantae > Streptophyta > Magnoliopsida > Apiales > Araliaceae > Panax > Panax japonicus. The sequence continues at coordinate 56,766,612 of CM035101.1, read as the reverse complement.
CTTTAGTATCACGACCACAAATTATCCATGCACTATAGCCAAGGACATTCGTGTATTCATTAATGGTCATGATCATGCCAACAACTGTCCATTAATGCACTACGGGCCAATGATAACTTTTACCACATCATTTGTAACATTACGGTCATAATTACACCGAATAATCCATGGTCATAATCATACCAAGTCCATCTATGCACTACAGGCCACACATGACTTTCAACATAATATAAACATGAGGATGATGACAATGATATAAGAATTCAATAAAACAAGTTCAAGAATTAATTTATCCAGGAACCAATAACATCCAAATTGTCAACATGATACTGTTTTGTAGAGTAAAATTCAAGAATGCTCAGAAGAATATTTCCATGAAAAGATACTGGATGAAGCGCAAATATCAAGGATATTCCACTAATTTCATGGAGTATAGAAGTCAAAGTTTTATCCAACTGAGTATAATAAAGAATGGAATAACAAAAGAAATTGCCAGGCATGTAATAGACCGCACAGGCATGTTATTCCAACAGAATAATAAATAACGGAACCCGGTCCGGCGTAAAACGCACAGACAGGATATTCCAACAGCATAATAAATAATGGAACCAGTTCATGCGTAAACGCACCGACGGGATGTTCCAACAGAATAATAAAGACTGGAGTAACATAAGAATTTTACCAAGTATAGGGTATCCCGCGTATACAGGTTATTCCAACAGAATAATAAAGACTGGAATAACAGAAGTTCTCTTCACGAATACAAAATAAATAACACCCCTTACATTAGTAGGAGATTGAATACTGCAGTAGTGTAGTAACAGAATACACTTCTTCTTTCTCTCTTATTCTCTTTATACTTTCTCTCTCTATAGCTTGAATGAATTCGTGAAAAATAATGAAGCACTAGGCCTCTATTTATAGAAGATTTCTAGCTTAGCACTTGCAATGTGAAAAGGCAAGTGGCTTGACGACTGGTGATTTGAAAAGAAAAGTGGTTTGACGTCTGTAATGTGAAACGACAATTGGTTCGACACTTGTAATATAAAACGGCAAGTGGTTTGACGTCTGGTAAAGGTAATTACTATTGACGAAGATAATTACTATTGATGAAGAGACTCTTAGATGATGACATATGGGCCCCCCATAAAATAACCAAACTTACCACAAACGTCTCATAATAGACTTTTATATACATCAAGGATTGAATAAATATTACTACAAATCATTTTATTTTTAATCAACACATATTTAATCTTTCAACAATTATTAATCATTTATAACTTGTCGTCTCAATTATTGATTTAATAATATAACATATTATACAGATGATATTGTGACAATAATTGAATCAATAATATAAGAGATATGATGCAGCAATTACTGTAGTAATAATTGAGTATAGCTGAGTGACTTCTCACGTAAGCATCAATAATCAATACCGTGTGCTACTATGCAACCACACGTATTACTGTACTTTTACTACCGGGTAGTTCAACAGTTTTAACGGTAACACCTCCGCCGTTATTTTTATAGAAAGATAATTTTGTCATTTTCTAACTACGACAATACTTCTGTTGTGGGGTCCACCAATGATTGTGTTGTCGTACGAATATTCTTCGATAAAAAGAATATTCCCCGACCAAACGAATATTTTATAACAACTTACTTACTTTGTAAAATTTATAAATATTACCCACAACTATAACATTATGTCAAATTTACTCCATAATATTCAAAAATAATATTTATAGAAAATTCATCTTTATTTATAAAAGTTGGGGTCTTACAACCTCTCCTTCCTATGAAATTTCGCCCTCGAAATTAGGGTACGTACCTGGTATGTCGAAGAGGTAAGGATACCTTGATTTCATTTCAGATTCTAACTTCCAAGTCATTTCCTCAATATCGTGGTTTCTCCACAAAACTTTGACTTGAGGTATAACTTTGGAGCGTAGAATATGTTCCTTCTTATCCAAGATTTGAACAGGAACCTCTTCATATGTCAAATCTTCCGCTATTTCGTCCCGTTCTAACTCAATAATGTGGTTCTGGTCTTTCACATATTTACGTAACATGGATATGTAAAAAAACGTTATGAACACGAGACATACTTGGCGGTAAAGCGAGTCTATAGGCCATAGTTCCTACTCGATCAAGGATTAAAAATGGGCCTATGAATCGAGGATTGAGTTTTCCTCTCTTTCAAAATCTCGTAATTCCTTTCCATGGAGCAACACGTAACAACACATGATCTCCTATATCGAATTCCACGTCCTTTCGATGAAGATCAGCATAACTCTTTTATCGATCTTGTGAGGTTTTTATATGTTGTCAGATCGTTTGAATCTTTTTCGTATTCATACGTACCAACTCCGATCCCAACAACGTTGCTTCACCCACCTCATCCCAGCATACTAGAGAACGACACTTTCTTCCATACAATGCTTCGAATGGAGCCATGCCAATACTTGCTTGATAACTGTTATTGTAGGAAAACTCCACCAATGGTAAGAACTTGTCCTAACTTCCCTTGAAACCAAGGACACATAGTCTTAATAGATCTTCAAGAGTTTAAATAGTCCTCTCCAACTGTCTGTCCGTCTGAGGATGATATGCCGAGCTAAATCGTAAGTCTGTGCCCATAGCTTTTTGCAAACTAACCCAAAATCGTGAAGTGAATCTTGGGTCTCGATCAGAAACTATGGATACCGGCATACCATGCAGTCTTACAATCTCATTTATGTACATACAAGCAAGACGTTCAAGTGTATAAGTTTCTCGTATTGGTAAGAAATGAGCAGACTTGGTCAATCTATCAACAATGACCCAAATCGCATCTATACCTTAAAAAACCTTAGGAAGACCGGTAACGAAATCCATGGTAATGTGCTCGCACTTCCATTCTGGAATTTCAAGTGGTTGCAATGAACCTTTTGGTACTTGATGCTCCGCTTTAACTCGTTGACAAGTTAGACACCTTGAGATAAACAATGCTATCTCTCTCTTTATATTGCTCCACCAAAATGTATGACGAATATCATGATACATTTTGGTACTCCTAGGATGGATTGCAAACAGGGTGTTGTGCGCCTCCATCATAATTTTATACTTTAAATCAGGGTCGTTAAGAACACAAAGTCTGGAGTTGACTCGAAGTATTCCTTCTTCATCGATTCTTGCTTTCGGCATAGCACCTTCTTGCACTTTATTCCTCATACGCATCAGCTCCAGGTCTGTAACTTGAGCAACTTTAACTTTATCGATTAAAGTTGGTTCTACTCGTATATTCGCCATCATCACATGGGTCCCTGGAGTCTTTAACTCTATCTCCATCCTTTGTAAATCACATAAAAAAGGCCTTTGCGTTGACAATATCGCACTCGTACTTGCATATGATCTTCTACTCAATGCGTCAGCTACCACGTTCACTTTTCCATGATGGTATTGGATGGTATGATCATAATCTTTCAACAGTTCAAGCCAACGTCGTTGTCGTATGTTGAGTTCCTTTTGAGTGAAGAAATATTTGACGCTTTTATGATCCGTAAAGATCTCCACTTTCTCCCCATACAAGTAATGCCTCCAAATTTTAAGTGCAAAGACAACAGCTGCCAACTCTAAATCATGAGTGGGAAATTCCTCTCATATTCTTTAAGTTGCCGCGAGGCATAGGCTATGACTTTTCCATATTGCATGAGAACACATCCCAACCCTTTGCCCGAAGCATCACTGTAGATGACAAATCCCTCCGAGCCAGATGGTATTATCAGAACAGGTGCTGAAATGAGTCTCCTCTTGAGTTCTTGAAAACTCTTCTCACATTCTTCGCTCCAACCAAACTTTGTATCTTTCCAAGTTAGCTCAGTTAATGGAGTAGCAATTCGAGAAAATCCTTCCACGAATCTCCGATAATAACCAGCTAAACCGAGAAAGCTACGTACTTCGGTCACTGATTTAGGTTGCTCCCAACTTTGAATTATTTCAATCTTTGCTAGGTCAACAGATATTCCATGACTTTATACCACGTGCCCAAGGAATGCTACTTCCTCAAGCCATAACTCGCATTTTTTTAACTTGGCATAAAGCTTATATTCACGAAGCTTTTGGAGTGTCAGGCTCAAGTGTTGCTCATGATCTTCACGGCTTTTGGAATAAATAAGGATGTCATCAAAAAAGACGACCACAAAGTGATCCAAATATTCCTTGAATACTCGGTTCATCATATCCATGAAGGCAACAGGATCATTAATCAATCCAAAGGACATGACTAGTAATTCATAATGCCCGTACCGAGTTTTGAAAGCCGTCTTTGGAATGTCATCTATTCTAATCTTCAATTGGTGATATCCAGAACGAAAATCAATCTTTGAAAAGAATTTGGCTCCTTGCAATTGGTCAAACAGGTCATCAATATGTGGCAATGGGTACCTATTTTTGATGGTGACATAATTCAACTCCCGATAATCAATACAAAGTCGCATACTCCCATCTTTCTTCTTCACAAACAGAACAGGAGCACCCCAAGGAGAAGTACTAGGACGAATAAAGCCAATGTCTAACAATTCCTGCAGTTGGGTCTTTAACTTCTGAAGTTCAATAGGAGCCATTCGATATGGGGCTTTGGAAATGGGTTTTGTATCGGGTTCAAGGTCGATACAAAATTCAATTTCACGCTCAGGGGGTAGGCCAATAAGTTCTTCGGGGAATACATCAGGAAATTTACTAACAATAGAAATATCATTCAAAGCTGACATATTTTTGTTTAGATCTGTGACATGAGCTAAGAAAGCTTGACATCCGTTTTTCAATAAACGAATAGCTTTATGGCTTGAGATGACCGTGATTGATTTTAATGGTTTGGTCGCTTGAATTCGTAAAATAGGTTGATTAGGAATATGAAAGCTAACAACCTTACGAAAATAATCAATTTTTGCATAATGAGTAGTTAACCAATCAATCCCCAGAATCACGTCATATGCAAGTATTTTCAATGAAATAAGATCGACAAGTAATGTGAGGGTACCGATTTTAACCAAACAAGACTTATAAATAGTGGATGTAATAAAGGTTTCTCCCAACGGAGTTTCCACAGATAAGTCAAAGTCTAATTTCTCCGGAGTCAAATTTAATTGATGAGCGCAAGTAGGAGAAATAAAAGAATGGGTAGAACCGATATCAAATAAAGTATAAACTTCGTTAGAGTTTATGATAAGCTTACCCATGATGACTTCATTCGGGTTCCTTACTTTCTGGGAGGTCATAACAAACGCTCTCCCTTGCACTACCGGCTTTGACTTTTCTGGGACGGCCTTTGGTGCCTCCATCCTAGCTGAATTTGTGTTCGGTGAATGACAAAATCGGGCTAAGTGACCTTCTTTCTTCCATAATTATAACATGCTTTGGACGGCATCACGCAATTTGGACTGATGTGTCCCTCCCCTCCGCATTTGAAGCATATGATAGGTGTTCTTTCTCTTTCCTTAACAACGGGTGCTGGTGCTGACGTCTTTCCATCATTGTTGAATCTTCTCTTCTTGAAATGTCCATTCTTATTGTTTTGGCCCTGATTACCACCGAAGTAGTTACCATTTCTAGCCTATTGATTCTCGCCACGCTTGTTGTCACCGCTTCGATGACTGCTCTCACTGGTATTATCATTTTTTCGGCTGCTCTCTTTTGGTTGCGTTGACTCGTTATCGCCTCCACCAACTGAGCCCTATTTACAACATCTGAATACAAACACAGTTTATGAGAAATAAGATGTTGACGTATCTCCGGCTTCAAACCTCTTAAAAACATTTGCGTCATTCTCTCTTTATTATCCACCAAGTGGGACGCAAACCGGGATAACCCCGCAAATTTTGCCTCGTATTGTGACACGGACATATTGTTTTGCTCCAATTTGATAAACTCCACCTCCTTCATGTGACGAATACTTTCGGGAAAGTATTTGTCATTGAATAGCTCTTGGAACTTCTCCCAAGACATCTTTAGTACGGCAGGTTGAGTATGTTTTACCGATTTCCACCAGTAATCTGCCTCTCCCCGCAACATAAAGGCGGCAAAGGGAACCTTTTGCTCCTCGGAACATCCCAAGACATCAAATATCTTGGTGATCTACTTTATCCATGCTTCCTCCATAAGTGGTTTTAGCTCTCCCTTGAACTCCGGTGGTCCCAGCTCCTTGAACTGTTTAGCGGTGACCGCCCGAGAGTTTCCAGTGTTTCCACCTACATTTTGGACATGAGCCGCTCTCGCCTGCTGTTGCATGAATTGCATAAAGCCTCTGAACATTTGATCATTCATCATTTGGTCAGTGTTGTTGTTTGCATAAGGATTATCGCCTTCCTGATGCACATTATCCTGATTATTGATATGTGGTGAATCAACGGTTGCATGTGCTCCATTGTTATTCTCAACATTCTCAGATGTCATTTTCAAATACTGCCACAAAACAAAGGTTAATTGGCATGTAACATATTATCCCTAAATTCTGACCGACCAATTAAATATCACATATACTTAGGTAGGTCATACTAGCGAAGGAATTCCCCGTCTCTCCCCTCCTAGTACTATTCTCACATCTTAGCCAAGGATCATATCCCTAAGCTTTGATACCAACTGTGACGCCCCCAAAATTAGGTAAACATCACCCATCTTGAGTTCAAATATTGTCGTGTAGAATTCAAATACAACTTAATAATACAATTGTCGTGTACAATACGACAAAACATAAACTGTGAGTTTGAATACAAATATTGTCTACTAAAGAGTATACAAACTCAAAAGGAGTCCTCATTACAATTATTGTCACATTATTTAATAGAACAGTGAAGACTACTAATACTATCATCTGGTCCATCACTCCGTTCCCCGACTCGTCCCAGCTATATTCTCATTTCCTGAAGAGAACAGTGAAAGAAAGGGTGAGCTCAACTAGCCCAGTAAAAATATTATGACTAAGATAATGCAGAATAAATTATCATTAACCTTCAATAGGGTTAAACTGATAAAATATAATAAACATCAAGTTTAACTGCAGCGGAACAAGCAATCCATTAGAAGAGTCAAGTAAAGAATAAAATCTACTATCTTCTATGATTTTAAAGGTTTTTCATGACTTTTATCGCTGAGACTCATCTTAATAAATAATCCACATCATCGAATCACCCCTGCACTATGGCCAAGGATATTCTTTAGTATCACGACCACAAATTATCCATGCACTACAGCCAAGGACATTCGTGTATTCATTAATGGTCATGATCATGCCAACAACTGTCCATTAATGCACTACGGGCCAATGATAACTTTTACCACGTCATTTGTAACATTACGGTCATAATTACACCGAATAATCCCTGGTCATAATCATACCAAGTCCATCTATGCACTACAGGCCACACATGACTTTCAACATAATATAAACATGAGGATGATGACAATGATATAAGAATTCAATAAAACAAGTTCAAGAATTAATTTATCCAGGAACCAATAACATCCAAATTGTCAACATGATACTGTTTTGTAGAGTAAATTCAAGAATGCTCAGAAGAATATTTCCATGAAAAGATACTGGATGAAGCGCAAATATCAAGGATATTCCACTAATTTCATGGAGTATAGAAGTCAAAGTTTTATCCAACTGAGTATAATAAAGAATTGAATAACAAAAGAAATTGTCAGGCATGTTATTCCAACAGAATAATAAATAACGGAACCAGGTCCGGCGTAAAACGCACAGACAGGATATTCCAACAGCATAATAAATAATGGAACCAGGTCATGTGTAAACGCACCGACAGGATGTTCCAACAGAATAATAAAGACTGGAGTAACATAAGAATTTTACCAAGTATAGGGTATCCCGCGTATACAGGTTATTCCAACAGAATAATAAAGACTGGAATAACAGAAGTTCTTCACGAATACAAAATAAATAACACCCCTTACATTAGTAGGAGATTGAATACTGCAGTAGTGTAGTAACAGAATACTCTTCTTCTTTCCCTCTTATTCTCTCTATACTTTCTCTCTCTATAGCTTGAATGAATTCGTGAAAAATAATGAAGCACTAGGCCTCTATTTATAGAAGATTTCTAGCTTAGCACTTGCAATGTGAAAAGGCAAGTGGCTTGACGACTGGTGATGTGAAAAGAAAAGTGGTTTGACGTCTGTAATGTGAAACGACAATTGGTTCGACACCTGTAATATGAAACGGCAAGTGGTTTGACGTCTGGTAAAGGTAATTACTATTGATGAAGGTAATTACTATTGACGAAAAGACTCTTAGATGATGACATATGGGCCCCCCATAAAATAAACAAACTCACAAACGTCTCATAATAGACTCTTTATATACATCAAGGATTGAATAAATATTACTACAAATCATTTTATTTTTAATCAACACATATTTAATCTTTCAACAATTATTAATCATTTATAACTTGTCGTCTCAATTATTGATTTAATAATATAACATATTATACAGATGATATTGTGATAATAATTGAATCAATAATATAAGAGATATGATGCATCAATTACTGTAGCAATAATTGAGTATAGCTGAGTGACTTCTCACGTAAGCATCAATAATCAATACCGTGTGCTATTATGCAACCACGTGTATTACTGTACTTTTACTACCGGGTAGTTCAACAGTTTTAACAGTAACACCTCCGCCATTATTTTTATAGAAAGATAATTTTATCGTTTTCTAACTACGATAATACTTCCGTTATGGGGTCCACCAATAATTGTGCCGTCGTACGAATATTTCCCGATAAAAAGAATATTCCCCAACCAAATGAATATTTTATAACAACTTGCTTACTTTGCAAAATTTATAAATATTATCCACAACTATAACATTATATCAAATTTACTCCATAATATTCAAAAATAATATTTATAGAAAATTATTCTTTATTTATAAAAGTTGGAGTCTTACATAAGAAGCCAAGTTCAACACAACTTAGTAGCACCACATACAACAACTTATCAATTGTGATTTGTTGGTCTAAGTGACCAATGTACCAAGTCTAAGTGACTTGAAGAGTTCTAAGTGAAGTGGTCTTTGCGACCCTGTCTTCGTGTATCTTTCAAGTCTAAGTGACTTGAAGGAATCTTAGTGATTCATTGTTGTAGTAGATCTTAGTGATTTGGTCTAAGTGGCCCTCAAGAATCCTCAATGGATTTCTTACTCGTAGAGTAGAAGAGTAGACTAGGAGTCATTTATACTCTGAACCAATTAAATCTTGTTGTGTCATTCACTTTCCTGCATTTATATTTCTGATATTATCTGTTATATTTATTTGTGACTTAATTTCACAAGAACTAAATTTAGAGCATAAGATTTCCTTAAATCTTTAAAGGAGTTTTCAAACTAATATTCCGATGTGCCTAATTAAATATGATTAATTAATTATTTGGTAATAATCCCTTATAAAGAAAAAGTTTTAAAGGATCTATGGAAAACAACACACACACACACAGATATATATATATATATATATATATATATATATATATATATATTATACTTATTTTGTATTTTACGCCCTCTATCTGCAAAAGGATGACTTAAGTTACAATTTTCTTTATTTTCAAAAGGATAAGGTACTAAAAGTAAGAGGTATGTATGTCATTTAGTGGGATCTATTAGTATAAAAGAATAAAAGGATGCATCACTTTATGTAATTGTTTGGGCCCACTAAAAATAAATTTGATTTTTTTACTCTATTTCCTCTATCTTACTTTTTTTAACTTGTGTGAAAAATATATTTAGTGTTCGGGAGTGTTTTACCTACCATCATGTTAACTGAAGGCCAGGGCGGGAGCTGATGAGATTGGGCCCATGCGGCCGAAGGCGTACAGGATGTCGAGGGTGTTCGGGTTCGGATATCCGAGCCCATTAGGCCGGAATCCGGTTGTGATCAGGGAGGTCGGTTGGGCTGAAGCCCAGATCGGTGTTTAAGAAGTCGGTTAGTTTGGGCCTGTGTAGTTGGGCAGCCCATGCGCAGAGTTGGGAGTGATAAGGGATTTACATGGTTAAGGGTTCTAACCCTAGCCATATGTGAATAAAGTAACTCCAAAGGTAGTATTATAATGGGATTCTACTTACACCTTTGAAGGAGATTGTGTTGGACCCAAATATAGGTAACTACCATATTTAGGAGTCCTATTCCGATTCGGAGAGGGACTCTTGGGAAGTGAGAAGGGCTATAAATAAAAGGGTTAACTACAATTAACAGGTAATACATCTTTGAGCACTAAACACTTAAGCCTCCATTGTTAAACCTTGTGAAAGGGCTGTACTTATTCTCACACCGGAGCTATCCCCGACGGCACAAGCCGTCAAGCTTTTGTGTGATTTGTTATTATGTAGGTTTCAGCGCGTGGATTTTGTGATTGGACGCGCAGACGAAACTTGGCGTTAATATTGGCGCTAGAAGGAGGGCCTTAGTGCTTTTTACAATCACATACTCTTTTCCGGTAACAGGCTATGGCGAGTCAGGAGAATGGTGCCTCTGTCCAGAAAAAGGCAAAAACTCACCAGTCACACCAGACCACCCAGGTGAGGGGGTCGGTGAAGGACCGTTTAGGGTCCAAAATTATGGAGGTTCAGGAGGTGCCGGCTGTGACGCCCCCAAAATTAGGTATACATCACCCATCTTGGGTCGTCAGATACATGGTATAAAATTCAAATACAACTTACTAATACAACTGTCGTGTATAATACGACAAAACATAACTGTGAGTTTGAATACAATTATTGTCTACTAGAGATTATACAAACTTAAAAGGAGTCCTCATTATAATTATTAACACACTATTTCACAGAATAGTGAGGACTACTAATGTTATCCTCTAGACCGTCACTCCGTTCTCCGACTAATCCCTGCTATGTTCTCATTTCCTGAAGAGAACAGTGAAAGAAAGGGTGAGCTCAACTAGCCCAGTAAGAAATATTATGACTAAGATAATGCAGAATAAATTATTGTTAGCCTTCAACAGTGTTAAACTGATAAAATATAACAACATCAAGTTTAACTGCAGCAGAACAAGCAATCCATTAAAAGAGTCAAGTAGAGAATAAAATCTACTATCTTTTATGATTTAAAAGGTTTTTCATGACTTTTATCGCTGGGACTCAGCTTAATAAATAATCCACATCATTGAATCACCCCTGGACTATGGCCAAGGATATTCTTTAGTATCACGACCACAAATTATCCATGCACTACAGCCAAGGACATTCGTGTATTCATTAATGGTCATGATCATGCCAACAACTGTCCATCAATGCACTACGGGCCAATGATAACTTTTACCACATCATTTGTAACATTACGGTCATGATTACACCGAATAATCCCTGGTCATAATCATACCAAGTCCATCTATGCACTACAAGCCACACATGACTTTCAACATAATATAAACATGAGGATGATGACAATGATATAAGAATTCAATAAAACAAGTTCAAGAATTAATTTATCCAGGAACTAATAATGTCCAAATTGTCAACATGATACTGCTTTGTAAAGTAAATTCAAGAATGATCAAAAGAATATTTCCATGAAAAGATACTGGATGAAGCGCAAATATCAAGGATATTCTACTAATTTTATGGAGTATAGAAGTCAAAACTTTAACCAACTGAGTATAATAAAGAATGGAATAACAAAAGAAATTGTCAGGCATGCGATAGACCGCACAGGCATGTTATTCCAATAGAATAATAATAACGGAACCAGGTCAAATAAAATTTGCACCGACAGGATGTTCCAACAGAATAATAAAGACGGAACCAGGTCCGGTGTAAAACACACAGACAGGATGTTCCAACAGAATAATAATAAAGACGGAACCAGGTCCTGTGTAAAACACACAGACAGGATGTTCCAACAGAATAATAGAAGAATGTCACCAAGTATAGGGTAAACGGCGTATACAAGTTATTCCAACAGAATAATATGCAATGGAATAACAACAGTTCTCTTCATGAATAAGAAAGAATAACATCCCTTACATTAGTAGGAGATTAGATACTGCAGTAGTGTAGTAACAGAATACTCTTCTTCTTTCTCTCGTATTCTCTCTATACTTTCTCTCTCTATAGCTTGAATGAATTCGTGAAAAATAATGAAGAACTAGGCCTCTATTTATAGAAGATTTCTAGCTTAGCACTTGAAATGTGAAAATGCAAGTGGCTTGATGACTGGTGATTTGAAAAGAAAAGTGGGTTGACGCCTGTAATGTGAAACGATAATTGGTTCGACGCCTGTATTATGAAACGGCAAGTGGTTTGACGTCTGGTAAAGGTAATTACTATTGACGAAGGTAATTACTATTGACTAAGGTAATTACTATTGACGAAGGTAATTACTATTGACGAAGATAATTACTATTGACGAAGGTAATTACTATTGACGAAGGTAATTACTATTGACGAAGAGACTCCTAGATGATGACATATGGGCCCCCCATAAAATAACCAAACTTACCACAAACGTCTCATAATAGACTCTTTATATACATCAAGGATTGAATAAATATTACCACAAATTATTTTATTTTTAATCAACACATATTTAATCTTTCAACAATTATTAATCATTTATAACTTGTCGTCTCAATTATTGATTTAATAATATAACATATTATACAGATGATACTGTGACAATAATTGAATCAATAATATAAGAGATATGATGCAGCAATTACTATAGCAATAATTGAGTATAGCTGAGAGACTTCTCACGTAAGCATCAATAATCAATACCGTGTGCTACTATACAACCACGCGTATTACTGTACTTTTACTACCAGGTAGTTCAACAGTTTTAACGATAACACCTCCGCCGTTATTTTCATAAAGTATTTTTGTCGTTTTCTTAATCCGACAATAATTCCGTTGTGGGGCCCACCAATGATTGTGTCGTCGTATGAATATTCCCCGACAAAAAGAATATTCCCTGACCAAACGAATATTTTATAACAACTTGCTTACTTTGCAAAATTTATTATTATTACCCACAACTATAACATTATATCAAATTTACTCCATAATATTCAAAGATAATATTTATAGAAAATTCATCTTTATTTATAAAAATTGGGGTCTTACACCGGCCCCTTCCCTTCGATGTAAACTCTTCCACGATAGCCAACGCACGCCTAATCATGCGAGTCAGGCCGATGAAAACCATTCTCGGGCCCTCGTAAGGCCGATGAGTCTCCTCTTGAGTTCTTCGAAGCTCTTCCCACATTCCTTGCTCCATTCGAATTTTGTATCTCTACGAGTCAGCTGCGTTTATGGAGTAGCGATTCGAGAATATCCTTCAACGAATCTCCGATAATAACCAACTAAGCCTAGAAAGCTACGTATTTCGATTACTGACTTAGGTTGCTCTCAACTGTGACTCATATTCCAATCTTGGATAGTACGTCACAATAACACCTATCAGTTTAATATCGCACGAATATTGTCCCCTACGGAGAGTCTGGCTTCGGTGCATTCCACAAAGGAAGTCACCAGATAAAGGATCGGGTATCAACTTCTACAGTTGGGTTTTTAACTCCTGAAGTTCAATAGGAGCCATTCGATATGAGATTTTAGAAATGGGTTTTGTACCGGGTTCAAAGTCGATACAAAATTTAATATCACGCTCTGGGAGTAAGCCAAGAAATTCTTCAGAAAATACATCAGGAAATTTACTAACTACAGAAATATCATTCAAATCTGATGTACTTTTGTTCAAGTCCATGACATGGGCTAAGAAAACATGACATCCATTTTTCAATAAACGAATGACTTCATGGCTTGATATAAAAATGTTTGATTTCAATGGTTTGGTTGCTTCAATTCGAATAACAGGTTGCTTAGGAATATGAAAACTAACAACCTTATGAAAGAAATCAATTTCGGCATGATGAGTAGTTAACCTTAAAATCACATCAAAAACAAATATCTCTATAAAAATAAGGTTAACAGGTAATGTGATAGTGCCAACCTAAATCAAGCAAGATTTCTAAACAACGGATGTAATGAAAGTTTCTCCTAACGGAGTCTCCACAGATAGGTCAAAGTCTAATTTCTCCGGAGTCAAGTTCAAACGTTGAGTGCAAGCAAGAGAGATAAAAGAATGGGTAGAACCGGTATCTAGTAAGGTATATGTGACAACCCGAGAAATTAGACAATTTATGAAAATCTTAAATGATTGATTTAAGGTTAAATAATAGACCTAGACAGAAAATGAGTGTATGCGTTTGATGTTATTGGGATTGAATTTTGAGGATTTCAAAATTTTGTAAAGGATATAAGTGAATTATTCAGGATTAAGTGTTTATGTGAATATGCTTTATATATAATGGTTATGTATGTGTTCAGAATGTGGTTAAGGGTCAAGGGTTGACTAGATAAATTATATCTGTGACAAACCCTAAGTTTATATTAAGAACAGCAGCGTTCGAATAGAAAACCCTAACGTCTAATAAGACACCCTAGAAATCGGTTCTGGAAACCCTAGTTTCAGTTCCGGGAGTACGAAATTTTAATTCGGATATTGAAAACCTTAGATTGGGAATGCAATGTTATGAACAAGGTTAAACGCCAATAATTTTAATTAATTAGGGAAAACCCTAATGAATTACTGGAAATTCTAGTTGATTATTAGAAAACCCTTATACCAGATCTGAAAACCCTAATTTCAGATTCTGATAAAATGAAAACCCTAATCTGGAAATATAACGTAGAATTATAATGCTCAAGTGATTTAAATTATAAGTCTAATTAGGGTAATGGTTAATTAATTAGCAAACCCTAATTTTCAATTTATGGAACCCTTATTGTTCCGTCAGAAACCCTAATGCTCAATTGTGGATTTAATTGCTAAAATTAGCAATGTTAATTAGGAAACCCTAATCCTAAAATTTTTAGTTTATGAGTAATTAGAAAACTGTAATCTAATTACGAATATTTAATTTCTATTTTAGAAAATTAATTTTTCTATTAGAAACCCTAATTTGTGGGTTGAAAACCCTAATGACCATTTTGAACCCTAATTATTCAGTGGAGGATTTAAATGCTATATTAGCAATGTTAATTAGGAAATATAAATCCTAATTGTTAAGTTATTAGAAACCCTAATCTAATTGGGAAATCTAATTCTAAAAATTGAAATATTATTATTTTTCTATTTAAAACCCTAAAATGTGGTTTTGAAACCTAATGTGCAATTGTGGGCCTAAGTTCTAAATTAGCAATTTTAATTAGGATAAATTGGTCTTAATTAGCAAATAATGATTCATGATTAGGAAATTATGAAATAATTAGGAAGCCCTAATTATAATTTAGAAATCAAAATTTTCTATTTTAAAAATTTAATTAGAAAATTTTTGAAATCCAAGTTGCTTAATATTTGAGGGTTAAAACCTAAACCCTAAATTTGTCCAAACTCAAAATCTTAGTATGCTCAAACCCTAAACCCTAAGGGTTTCATCATTTGGCCAAAATCTAGAAATTAAGGAAATGACAAGATTGTCCTTTTGTGCATTATTTTAGTTTGCTTACAAATTTGGCCAAGACCTTTAGTGGTTCACCAACTATTGACTTGTTATGACCTAAAATATCCAGCAAATCAGTCTAACTAGCCAGCTATCTCAGATCATGCAATGAATCAAGCTTTGTATAAATGGTTTCGGAGAGAGAAAAATGCACAAAAACTTGGCTAATCTAATTTTTGCTCTTACCAACTTCCCTTCTCTCCAAACCCACGAAATATCAAGCAAATCAGTCCCAAAAATCCAGCCCCACGTTGATCACAACAGAATCAAAAGGCAGAAATGAAGATCAAAAGCATAAAAGGTATAAAATTCCTAATTTTTGAAATCCTTCAATTCTTGGTTAATTGTTGCAATTGATTGTTGAAAGTGGTGTTAATAGGTGTCAATTGATGTTCTGGGTTGATAAATCCATGACCCATAACATCAAAGTGCACGAATTTAAAGTTTTAGCAAATCTGGAAATCTGGAAATTTTTCATTTTCAGCCAAATGTCAGATCCCATAGATTCGTGTGTGTTGTGTGTTTTTGATGTTTAAAACTTGTAACATGTAGCCTGATATGTGTTCTTTAAGTTTCAAAAAGAAGCAAACCTAGATCTATTATAGATCACATGTTATAAACGGTCAAAACCCGTTGACCAATCTGTCAAAAATCACGAACCCAGAAACTTGAAGAACAGAGTCCGTGTCCTACTTTGACCAGCCATATCTTGCTCATGCTGTGATATTTTTGTGTTATAATGCTTGATAGTTGTAGTACTACATGTTGTCTACAAACTGTAATTGATAGATCTCATAAACGTTGCACGATCACCAAGTTATAAGTAATCAAAGTAGGTACCTAAGGCTGTTCTTCGGTTCTGGTAAACCCAGAATTTGAAGAACAAGATCTGACAACGTTTTAGGAAGCTTAGATCTTGCTGTGATGTTGTGTTATGATCAAGATGTTGATTGTGTGTTGTAGTATTACATAAATACTACATGATCACACTTCAAACGAGCCCAGAAAATATTCAGAACACAGTTTAAATTCCGGTCAAACAAGGACCCTCGCATCTGACATGAATGCTCAAGAACACCTGAAGAACACCATTAGCGACGGATTCGTCGCCAAAAACCCCTATAGCGACGCTTCATTTCGGAAATTAATTAAAAATTAGGAAAAAAATAGTTTTTAATTATTAAAAATACATAATAAATTATGAAAAATTATTTTAAAGTCTGAAAAATAGTTTTTAACTATTTTGAATATATTTTGAAAATATTTAGTATTTTTGGAATATAAATGGTATTTATTTATTTAATTATAATATTAAATAAATTATTTAAAAATAGTTTTTAATTCATGAAAAATCATGAAAAATTATTTTATGGTATAAGAAAATATTTTAAGTTATTTTTGATGACTTTTAATATTTTGTGATGAAATTCATTAATTAATCAATATTAATGATAATTAGTTTATTTAATAGATATATTAAATAAATTATGGAAAATTAGAAATAATGATTTAAAAATCATATAAAAATGATTTAAGTGTTATAAAAATATTCTAAGTTATAAAATATAACTTTTGATATTTTGGCATAAAAATATTAATATTTTAATATTATTGGATAATGGATTAACGTGTTGGAAAATCATATAATTATGATTTTAAAGTATTAAAAATACTTTGTGATATTATAATTATATTATAATATTATGTTATGATTTTCATTAATATTTTATATTAAATGAATATTAATGATTAAGGTATTAAGTGGTATTTAATTCATTTAAATACGATTTTAAGGATTGAAAAATATTGATAAATGGTAATAATTATCCGAAAATTATTACGAGCCTAGGAAAAATGTTTTGTCTGATAAGAAATTGTCTGTGTTAATGGTTACGTGTTTAGGAAGAGTTTAATTGAACTTAAACTCGATTAAAGTCCGACTAGACCGTCGAGATATTAGAATTGTGTCGGTTTCAACTCAGACTTAAATAGTTTGACTTGATACCTAGTCTTATGTGTTGTATAGACTGATAGGCTTATGTGATAATGTGTTTAGGTTATTCTGTGGTTATAATTATAACAGTATATTACTGTGATGATATTATTCTAATATTGGAGATCTATATTATTAATATTAGGTCTTCGGGGTAAAGCGTTATTAAATTGCGTTGCGGTAATCAACGGTGCAGGCAAGTTTTCTTATACTTAACTCTAATAAGAGTAGTTTCTTCAAGCTTATGGTTAATCATTGCTGATTGCCACAAAAATTGTATTCTGTACATCTTGCATGTATAAGTCAGGTATGAAAGGCTGATCACCTTCATTACCAGTTGGTTCAGAAATGTTTGTTCATGTATAATACTTGTTCAGTCAAAAATTTGTTCGTGCTAGTTCTCAATTATATTGATGAATTATAGCAAGCCATTATTCATACTCTTCAATCATGATATATCGTTATATTGTTGTATAAAAACTTGCTGGGCAACTTTCATGCTCACCCTTGCTATATCATGATAAAACATTGCAGATAAGGCGAATGCGTTTGGATACAGGAAACGGTTAAAGCCAAGTTCAGCTTGGAATATAAAGTGCGGCTAGTATGTAATAGTATAGTTTAATAAATGTATTATATGTTAGAAAATTAATGAAATGTGTATTAAGTTAAGGTTACTCGACCTTGGGTAATAGTGTGTAATGTATTGTATAAATAATTTATGTTTATATCTTCCGCAAATAGTTATAGAATTAGTATACCGGATCCAAGGTGATTTAGGGCCTGGATTCGGGGCTACTACAGTATAAACTTCGCAAGAATTTATAATTAACTGACCCGTGCTAACTTCGTTCGGGTTACTCGCTTTTTGAAAAGTCACGAAAATGCTCTTTCAGGAACCGTTGACTTAAACTTTTCTGTATCTGCCTCTGGTGGCAACGTCCCAACTGGACTTGATTTCGCTATAGGACAAATCGAGCTATGTGACCGTCTTTTCCACAACTAAAACATACCTTGGAAAGCTTTGAACAGTTTGACCTTATATGCCCCTCCTCTCCGCATCTGTAACATCTAACTGACGATCGTTATCTTCCCCTAGAATTTGTTGCTGGTGTTGATGCTGCTGCCGACGACTTCCCGTCATCGTTAAATCTTCTCTTCTTAGATTGGACATCTCTTTCCATAATATCAACGCGTCGTGCGGCTTTTACCCATGCATCACTCATTCTCACTCGTTCAGTTATTTCTTCTTTCAGCTCAGATTCCAGCTTTATCATCTTATACTCTGTCAAAGAGTGCTTCTGTTCAAGCATCACATATTGGGCAACACAAGCTTGAATCCTTGCATCCTTTTGCTCCACGGCTGCCTGCAATTCTTCAACCTGCTCTTCTAACTCATGAATACGATTTTGTAATTCTATATTTTGATCATAAAATACCTCTAATAAACTCTCCTCAGGTACCTCTTCTTCCTCTTCTTCCTCACTCTCAGCTGTTACCTCTGCGACTATCTCGGGTGCAACTATCAATTCTTCATTCACCACATGGATATCTCTAAGTCCTTCTTCGCCTGACATCACATTATCCTGGTTGGCGATTAGAGGTATCTCCACGATCTCATTCACTCCATTGTTAACATTCTTAATCGACATTCTCAAATACTGTCATAAAACAAGGGTTAATTAAGGAAATCAATATATCACATAATATCCCTATATACTAACCAACTAACAAATAAGGTTAGGTTCCTCACACTAGCGAATGATTTACTCGTCTCTCCCCTCCTAGTTCTATTCCCCGATCTCCACCAGAGATCATATCCCTAAGCTCTGATACCAACTGTGACGACCCCAAAATAGGTCCATTCCATCCAACCCATTTTGAGTCGCCAAATACATGGTACAGAAAACAACTACAACTTTATTACAACAATTGTCGTGCAAAATATAACAACACATATACTGTGAGTTTGAATACAGATATTGCCGTCTAGACAATATCCACACGCAAATAAATCCCATCATAATTATTGATACATTATTTTATAAAAATGGTGAGGACTACTAAACAACTCTCTCTAGAACCTTCATTCCATACCCCGACTAGTACTCGCTACATTCTCGCCTCCTGAGAAGAAAAATGGAACAAAAAGGAAAAGGGTGAGCTCAACTAGCCAGTAAAGAATATTATGACTAAGATAATGTACAACAAATTATCCTTAGTCTTCAAAAGGGAAAAATATGATAGAATACAATAGACAACAAGTTTTAGATCAACAACTGCAGCGAAAACAATAATTCATTGGAGGAGTTAAGTAGAGAATGAAATCTATTAACATCTATGAATTTAAAAGTCCATCATCAATATTTTATCCTTGTAACATCAATCAATATATATCTCAAATCAAATCAAATATTCATCTTTGCACTACAGGCCAAAGATATTCATCAGTTGGTCATGTTCATCTAAACACCTGTTCATCTTTGCACTACGGGCCAAAGATATTCATCAATTGTTCATATTCATCTCAACACCTGTACATCTTTGCACTACGGGCCAAAGATATTCATAATAAAATCAACCATCTTTGCACTACAAGCCAAAGATATTCAGTAACACCATCATTTAGCACTGAGGATGATGAAAAATATTTTAAAGGAAACGAATCCAGTGAAACAAAATAACAAGTATTAAGGATTCGTACTTTAAACAATCTGAGTTCAAAAATACTTCATAAATAATCATACTGAAGTTGTAAAGTCCCTGAACCCGGATACTTGAAACCCGAACTCGCTACTTCACGATACCATTTCTATGAGCAGAATATTACTAATAGTAATAACACTAATATAAAACTTAAACTTAAATTTACATATTCATCAGAGTCTTTCTCCCAAGTACGTAACCTTTAAACATTCATTACATGTCATAATATATATAAATATATATATATATATATATATATATATCATAGTCTTCATAATCTAAAACTATTACAAACAGTAGCATAAAGAGTCATTCAGCAAATTTCCCTTTTCCCTTGTTCTTGACAGTTCCTTCTGATCCTTCATACTTAGCTGAAAACATTTAAATTAAGCAAGAATGAGCATTTGAGTGCCCATCAAGTATTATATATATATAGGCTGAAGGAATTTAAATGTTTTCTTTATAATATTCTTCTACAACTAGTAAGTAGTTGTGAAGTAATTTGTACCAATAATAATAACATAACAACCCTCTTCCAAATTTTTGAAACTACGTATTGACTATACATGGGGTTTCTGTGACATACTATGAACATTGTTTTTCATTTTCGAAAAGGTTTGAACAGAAATTCATCTGTAAACCGTCATGACTTACGGGCACGGAGGGTGATCAGCCCTGTTGTACCCTGTATTGATCAATACTACATGTATAAGAACGATGTTATCGTTCACTCTGTCCGCCTTGGGCGCATAAAAATTTTCCCATTATCGGGATGTTCATACCTGTCGGGTTTTCGTAATAAAAGTCTTATATAATTCAACATATATGTATATCAAAGGTATATCAACATGCGATTGAATACAATGATTATCCAAGTGGGGACACTTGTATAATCATTTCTAGAAATTAACGAACAGAATAAAAATTCAAATTATCATATACTAACATGTTGATAATCAAAGGGTGTATATAATATAGATTTAACAATCTGTACATAATAATAATTCTGAACTTCTCACTTCCGACCATTGCATAAAGAAAATTCAAAGTTAGGATACTTGCCTGATGCGCTGCTTACACTTCTCAATTTAGTTCTACCCTTTTCTATCACAACCTATCATTAATCAGATTATTTTACTGATTAGTACAACATAACGTACACTTAACACTGCTTATTGCAGTCAGCACATTCCCTATTCACATTGTCACATAACTTTAACATCATTGAATCACAAATAAACAGTTAACTAATTAAAATATCTAAGTCCGGATCAATTTCTGATCTATGTCGGTCTACCGACAGCTTTATCGGTTAAATATCGAGTCTAAGACTCTAATCCGTAGTTCAATATCCTTTGGATAACTTCAACCTCAGTCGCACTATTTTTCATGGCCTTATAATAATTATTAAATAATTATTATCATTTATCATAATTTTTGAAATATCAGAATCATTAAATGATTTAAGTCTTAAACAATTCTATTATCATTAATATTTAATTAATACTAAACTATTAATGAAACCATTGCCAAAATATTAAAGTTATGTATAATAACTAAAAATATTTTTAAAACACTAATATTACCCTTAATTGATTCTTAAACATTTAAAATCACTATTAAATAATTAACATTAATATTTAAATATTAATGAACTATTTATCCAAATATTAAAAGTCATTAATTATAACTTAAAATATTTTTAAATCATTAACATCCTTTTTAAATGATTTTTAAATAAATAAAACCATTTTTAAACTATTTATTTAATATAATTATTAAATAAATTTAATATCATTAATCATTAAATAAATATCATTAATATTAAATTATTAATGAAATTATCCTTTAAATATTAAAAGTTATATTTCATAACTTAAAATATTTTTAAACACTTTATTTCCATTTAAAATGATTATTATAATATTAAAATCATTTTTAAATTAAATTATTTAATGTAATTATTAAATAACTTTATTATCATTAATCATAATTAATTAATAAAATTTACCTTTAAATATTAAAAGTTATATTTTATAACTTAAAATATTTTTAAATACCTTATTATTATTTAAAATGATTTTTAATATAATAAAATCATTTTTAATTCATTTATTTAATTTATTTAATAAATAACTTAATTATCATTAATATTACTTTATTAATGAAAATTATCAAATAATATTAAAAGTTATCAAAAATAACTTAAATTATTGTCTTATACCATAATATAATTTTAAATGATTTTTCAAATATTAAAATCATTTTTAAATAATTTATTTAATATTATAATTAAATAAATTAATTACTTTTAATATTCCAAAAACATTAAATATTTATGAAATATATTTAAAATAATTAAAAACTAATTTTCAGAATTTATAATAATTTTTAATAATTTATTTTGTATTTTTAATAATTAAAAACTATTTTTTTCTATTTTTTTATTAATTTCCGAAAATATTAATTAAATCTGTCGCTAAAGGCCTATAGCGACGCTTGTCTGTCGCTATAGGTGTTCTTGAGCTACCCAGAAACCATAAGGCAGAAACCGAGTAGCTATGTTTGACCGTGTGTAACGCTTAGCACAAAATGTTTCCGAGTGATCTAACACATACATATTGTAGTACTCATGTAATACTACAAGTACATAACAAATTTCGTGGTTAAACAACATCAGATCTAAGAGAAATCATCTATCAAAGTAGCTATCAACACTGTTTCTCACGAAGAACAGTTCGAGGTGCCTACTTTGGACCTCTATAACTTGCAATACATATAACGTTTTTGTGATCTATCACTTCCAGTGTGTAGTACTAATGTAGGACTACAACTTTAACACATAACATACATATAACAACAACGTATCGAACTAGAAATAACCGGTCAAAGTTCACCACGGAAATTGCTAAAAAAAATCCTGGGTTCGCTGTTTTAGCAGTTTCGGTCAACGGGTTTTGACCATGAATAACACCCGATCTATACATGATCTGGCCTTGATTCTTTTTGCATCTTACAGACCACATAACAAGCTATACATAATATCTTACAAACACCAAAAATACTAAATAAGCACAGAGATATAAGGCTCGACATTTGCCTAAAAATAACAGATTTCGGTATTTTTAAAAGTTGGAAAAACTTTGATTTTGAGCACTTTGATGTTATGGGTCATGAATCTAACAACCCAGAACATTAATACACTCCTTATTACACATATTTAACAAATCAATTTCAACAATTAACCACGAATTGAAGGATTTCAAAAATTAAAGAAATTATACCTTTCTTGATCGATTTTTGATTTTTGGCTTCCGATATGTTGATGATCTGTTATGGGTGATGGTGGGGCTTGATTCTTGACTGATATATGAAGGAAATTTCGGAGGTTTGGGGTTGAGAGAGAATGGTTGAGTGTTTGAGCAATTTTTTTAGCAAACAATCTACTTTCTCTCTCCTTAAATCCATTTATAGGCCACAAGATGCATGTATGATCTGATTTGTGGCTTTGTTGCTGAGATTGCATTATTTTAGGCACATGCTAGGCTAGAGGTTTGGTTCAACAACTCTCTAGACCCATTCTTGCAAGCTAAGTTTCAATAATACAACAAAGGGCATTTTTGCCATTTCCCTTTTGTTCTAGAAAATTGTCCTAGGGTTTAGGATTTAGATATTTTAGTGTTTAGGGTTTAACATTTAACCCTTAAAGATTTAGCAACTAGGATTTCAAAAATTTCCAATTTTAGGATTTATTAATTAGGGTTTATTACAAAAATAATAACTAAATTTTAGTTTATAATATTTTGAAAAATTAACTTTGTTAATTAAAATAAGTTTGTAACTATCTAACACATGGGCATTAGGGTTTAATACCCTTAATCACAATTAACTTTGCTAATAAAGCAATTAGGCTTTATTCTTTTAGTAATTAGGGTTACTAAATTACAATTAGGGTTCCAATTACTAAATTAGGGTTTAATAATTTAGGGTTTCTAAATTTAATAATCATAATCATAATACTTGATAATTGATCACATTAATACAATACCCAACAACCTCAAACTCTAATTTTAAATTAGGATTACTAATTATAGCAATTAGGGTTTTCGAAATTTTTAATTAGGGTTTACCTAATTAATACATTAAATACATGACATAATTAATATTATACACTTATAAAATAACTTTATACTCTAATTTGGATCTCAAATTAGGGTTTAACATGATTACTAGGGTTTGGGTCAAAATACACCGTAATTGACCAACCATTATCAATACGGACATACCGTACATATTCATAGCACTGAAAAATTAAAATATAATTAATATTATATTACTATTCTCATACCCTGACAGTAATCCAAAATTAGGGTTTGGATTCCATACCTGATTATTCTTTCATATTTAACCTTAATAATTAAGGTAAAATATTTAACTCAATAAGCTGTACAAAAATTCATATAATAAAATAATTATTATATTTATTCTAAAAAAATCACTTCATATATTATTTAAATAATATATGATTATATATTCATGAAAAATAATTAATAAAAACATTTCTATCTTAAAATTAAAAATATACTTTATAATAATCAATTATTCTAAAATAAATTTACTTGTAAATATTCATGTAATAAATATATTTTTATTTACCACATAAATACATATACACATAATCTTGTACAAATCCTCATCCTAAAAATAAAAAATAAAAATTATACGCAAAATTTAAGATTTATTTATATAGAAAATATCGGGTTGTCACAGAAGTAAAATTCAAGAATGATCAAAACATGGATACAATCAAATCTAGTATCCAGAATAGATATTTTGGACAAAAAGAAAAAATTTCATTATTTTGGTGAATAGTGTCGTATTCGTGAATAGTGCCGTATACGTGAATAGTAACTCCGACACCAAAAGATAGAAATTTCATAAAAAAACATCATCACGCTTCGTGAATAGTAACTCGTGAATAGTAACTCGTGAATAGTAACTCATGAATAGTAACTCGTGAATAGTAACTCATGAATAGTAACCCCGACATGAAAAAGTTCCAAATTTGATAAAAAGTTCCAACAAATATTTCGACATAATGATATTGAAGAAATAATATCATTCTCGAATAAAATAACATCCCTTACCTCGAAAGACAATACTTCTAGTTGAAACACCGGATATAGGCTATGACTTGAACTTGCACAGTATAGCAATACTTAAAGTATACTCAAAATACTCACAAGAATACGCTCGATAATATAGAGAGAGAAAACTTCAGTTTCAGGTATGATTTTCAATTCTAACCTAAGCACCTATTTATAGGAAATTGCTTAGAACAACAAAGTAGAAAATTTAATAAATTAATATTAATATATCAAAATTCTCTACGCCATTCTTGAATATGAAAATCTAGAATTCAAACCATTCAAAACACATGTTAGACCCAAAAAAACGTTTTTCTTATTTTAAATATTTTAAACTTCCAAAAATCAATTATTTCGGAACTCTGGAACTTCAATAATTCATAATAAATAGCCCTTTTATCAGAAAATTGGAATCTCGCGAGTTGTTATAGGAAATTCCATTATCTACAACTTTGCAGAAGGAAGTTTTTCCAAATTCCAAACAGAAATTGATCAAAATCCACAAACGGGCGATTTTACAAGCTATAATCAAATTTTCAGTCAAGAAATAGGTCTACCGACACACAAAATCTGTTTTTAATATTTATTGCAACAAAAATACTCTTTCTCCTCATAAGCTCATATATCCCACATTCATTGTAAAAATATCACCATTATTATATTATTAAAAATATAATAATACATTTAAATGAATTATTTTATCAGAAAAAGATAAAATATTAATTTTCAACAATTGTCACATTAAAAAATTTCTCCATCTATATCCACATAAAATCAGTATTATTCTTATCATATAAATCAATAATTAATTATTCACAAATAATATTAGAGAATCACAATACTGACAACCAGGCCGTTCCCAGGATAGAGGGGGCTTTCCAATAAAGATTTCTCCTTACTGGCGCGCAATTAGGTGACCAAACCTCTCCTTAGACAGAACTTTCTAGACATTGCCAATAATGTTATCTAATAATATTATTCAAATAATATGAATTATTGCTTCGATAATGAAAAATACTGTGTAGTGACAATTATTGAAACAACAGTAATATAAAATATCAATGTAGCAATTATTGAATCAATAACATAAAATACTGAACAGTAACTACTGTAACAATTGTTGAGTAGTGCCTTCTTACGTAAGAATCAATAATTGGTGCAATACCGTGTGCTACTGTGCAACAACGCGTATTACTGTGTTTTAACCACCGGGTATTCCAACAGTATTAACGGTAACAACTACGCCGTTATTTATAAACAACTTATTTTTGTCGTTTTCTTCATCCAATCGCTTTCCGTTATGGGGCCCACAAAAGACTGCGCCGTCGTACGAATATTCCCCGACAGCAAGAATATTGCACGACCAAACGAATATTCCCCGACAACAATGAATATTTTATAACCACCTGCTTATTTAAAATGTTTGCGCATTTTACCCATAACTAACCACATTAATCAAATTCACCCTTACTATTTTCAAAAAATAAATAAAGGAAATTCATTTTTATTTAAAAAAATTCGGGGTCTTACAACCTCCCCTCCTTATGAAATTTCGTCATCGAAATTGACGTACGTAACTGGTGTTTCCAAAAGGTAAAGATACCTCGCTTTCATTTTCGTTTCCAACTCCAAGGTCATTTCCTCTATAGCATGATTCTTCCACAAAACTTTAACTTGTGGTATAACCTTCGTGCGTAGGACATGCTCCTTCCCATCCAACATCTTGACAGGTACCTCCTCGTACGTTAAGTCTTTGGCTATTTCGTCCGTTTCTAACTCAATGACGTGGTTTGGGTCGTCCATATATTTACGTAACATCGATACGTGAAAAACGTTATGAACACACGTCATACTTGGCGGTAAAACGAGTCTATAGGCCACAGTTCCTATTCGATCGAGAATTTCAAATAGATTAATAAATCGAAGGTTTGAGCTTTGCTCACATCGCCAATTCTCGCTTTTGGAATAATAACTTCTTGTACCTGCTTCTTCATATTCACCAGCTCCGGTGTGTAGCTTGAACAACTTTAACTTTATCGATTAAAGTCGATTATACTCGTATATCATCACGTGGGTACCTAGAGTTTTTATCTCCATCTCTATTATTTATAAATTATACGAAATTAGTCTTTGACAATATCGTACTTGTACTTGTATACGATCTTCTACTCAACACGTCAGCTACCACGTTCGCTTTTCCATGATGGCATGGTCAGAACATGTGCTGAAATGAGTCTCCTCTTGAGTTCTTCGAAGCTCTTCCCACATTCCTTGCTCCATTCGAATTTTGTATCTCTACGAGTCAGCTGCGTTAATGGAATAGCGATTCGAGAATATCCTTCAACGAATCTCCGATAATAATCAACTAAGCCTAGAAAGCTACGTATTTCGATTACCGACTTAGGTTGTTCTCAACTGTGAATCATATCCCAACCCTGGATAGCACGTTACAATGACACCTATCAGTTTACTATCGCACGAATATTGTGTCCCATACGAAGAGTTTGGCTTCTGTGTATTCCACAAAGGAAGTCACCAGATAAAGGCTCGGGTATCAACCTCTACAGTTGGGTTTTTAACTCTTGAAGTTCAATAGGAGCCATTCGATATGAGATTTTAGAAATGGGTTTTGTACCGGATTCAAAGTCGATACAAAATTTAATATCACGCTTTGGGAGTAAGCCAAGAAATTCTTCAGGAAAAATCAATAACAACAGGAATATTATTCAAATTTGACGTGTCTTTATTCAAATCCATAACATGAACTAAGAAAACTTGACATCCGTTTTTCAATAAACGAATGACTTCATGGCTTGATATGAAAATGTTTGACTTCAATGGTTTGGTTGCTTGAATTCGAATAACAGGTTGCTTAGGAATATGAAAACTAACAACCTTATGAAAGCAATGAATTTCGGCATGATGAGTAGTTAACCTTAAAATCACATCAAAAACAAATATCTCTATAGAAATAAGGTTAACAGGTAATGTGATAGTGAAAACCTGAATCAAGCAAGATTTCTAAACAACGGATGTAATGAAAGTTTCTCCTAACGGAGTCTCCACAGATAGGTCAAAGTCTAATTTCTCCGGAGTCAAGTTCAAACGTTGAGTGCAAGCAAGAGAGATAAAAGAATAGGAAGAACCGGTATCTAGTAAGGTACAAACTTCGCAAGAATTTATAATTAACTAACCCGTGCTAACTTCGTTCGGGTTACTCGCTTTTTGAAAAGTCACGAAAACGCTCTTTCAGGAACCGTTGACTTTGACTTTTCCGTATCTGCCTCTGGTGCCAACGTCCCAACTAGACTTGATTTCGCTATAGGACAAAATCGAGCTATGTGACCGTCTTTTCCACAACTAAAACATACCTTGGAAGGCTTTGAACAGTTTGACCTTATATGCCCCTCCTCTCCGCATCTTTAACATCTAACTGGCGATCGTTCTCTTCCCCTAGAATTTGTTGCTGGTGTTGATGCTGCTGCCGACGACTTCCCGTCATCGTTAAATCTTCTCTTCTTAGATTGGACATCTCTTTCCGTAATATCAACGCGTCGTGCGGCTTTTACCCATGCATCACTCATTCTCACTCGTTCAGTTATTTCTTCTTTCAGCTCAGATTCCAGCTTTATCATCTTATACTCTGTCAAAGAGTGCTTCTGTTCAAGCATCACATATCGGGTAACACAAGCTTGAATCCTTGCATCCTTTTGCTCCACGGCTGCCTGTAATTCTTCAACCTGCTCTTTTAACTCATGAATACGATTTTGTAATTCTACATTTTGATCATAAAATACCTCTAATAAACTCTCCCCAGGTACCTCTTCTTCCTCACTCTCAGCTGTTACCTCTGCGACTATCTCGGGTGCAACTATCAATTCTTCACTCACCTCATGGATATCTCTAATTCCTTCTTCGCCTGACATCACATTATCCTGGTTGGCGATTAGAGGTATCTCCACGATCTCATTCACTCCATTGTTAACATTCTCAATCGACATTCTCAAATACTGTCATAAAACAAGGGTTAATTAAGGAAATCAATATATCACATAATATCCTTATATACTAACCAACTAACAAATAAGCTTAGGTAGGACACACTAGCGAAGGATTTACTCGTCTCTCCCCTCCTAGTTCTATTCCCCGATCTCCGCCAAAGATCATATCCCTAAGCTCTGATACCAACTGTGACGCCCCCAAAATAGGACCATTCCATCCAACCCATTTTGAGTCGCCAAATACATGGTACAGAAATAACTACAACTTTATTATTACAACATATAAACTGTGAGTTTTAATACAGATATTGCCGTCTAGACAATATCCACACGTAAATAAATCCCCATCATAATTATTGATACATTATTTTACAAAAATGGTGAGGACTACTAAACAACTCTCTCTAGAACCTTCATTCCATACCCCGATTAGTACTCGCTACATTCTCGCCTCCTGAGAAGAAAAATGGAACAAAAAGGAAAAGGGTGAGCTCAACTAGCCCAGTAAAGAATATTATAACTAAGATAATGTACAACAAATTATCCTTAGTCTTCAACAGGGAAAAATCTGATAGAATACAATAGACAACAAGTTTTAGATCAATAACTGCAGCGGAAACAATAATTCATTAGAGGAGTTAAGTAGAGAATGAAATCTACTAACATCTATGAATTTAAAAGTCCATCATCAATATTTTATCCCTGTAACATCAATCAATATATATCTCAAATCAAATCAAATATTCATCTTTGCACTACAGGCCAAAAATATTCATCAGTTGGTCATGTTCATCTAAACACATGTTCATCTTTGCACTACGGGCCAAAGATATTCATCAATTGTTCATATTCATCTCAACACCTGTACATCTTTGCACTACGGGCCAAAGATATTCATAATAAAATCAACCATCTTTGCTCTACAAGCCAAAGATATTCAGTAACACCATCATTTAGCACTGAGGATGATGAAAAATATTTTAAAGGAAACGAATCCAGTGAAACAAAATAACAAGTATTAAGGATTCGTACTTTAAACAATCTGAGTTCAAAAATACTTCATAAATAATCATACTGAAGTAAAATTCAAGAATGATCAAAACATGGATACAATCAAATCTAGTATCCAGAATAGATATTTTGGACAAAAAGAAGAAATTTCATTTTTTTGGTGAATAGTGTCGTATTCGTGAATAGTGCCGTATACGTGAATAGTGTCGTATACGTGAATAGTAACTCCGACACCAAAAGATAGAAATTTCATAAAAAAAACATCATCACGCTTCGTGAATAGTACTCGTGAATAGTAACTCGTGAATAGTAACTCATGAATAGTAACTCGTGAATAGTAACTCATGAATAGTAACCCCGACATGAAAAAGTTCTAAATTTGATAAAAAGTTCCAACCAATATTTCGACATAATGATATTGAAAAAATAATATCATTCTCGAATAAAATAACATCCCTTACCTCGAAAGACAATACTTCTAGTTGAAACACCGGATATAGGCTATGACTTGAACTTGCACCGTATAGCAATACTCAAAGTATACTCAAAATACTCACAAGAATACGCTCGATAATATAGAGAGAGAAAACTTCAGTTTCTGATGTGATTTTTAATTCTAACCTAAGCACCTATTTATAGGAAATTGCTTAGAACACCAAATTAGAAATTTTAATAAATTAATATTAATATATCAAAATTCTCTACGCCATTCTTGAATCTGAAAATCTAGAATTCAACCCATTCAAAACACATGTTAGACCCAAAAAAATGTTTTTCTTATTTTAAATATTTTAAACTTCCAAAAATCAATTATTTCGGAACTCCGGAACTTCAATAATTCATAATAAATAGCCCTTTTATCAGAAAATTCGAATTTCGCGTGTTTTTATAGGAAATTCCATCATCTACAACTTTGCAGAAGGAAGTTTTTCCAAATTCTAAACAGAAATTGACCAAAATCCTACAAGCGGGCGATTTTACAAGCTATAATCAAATTTTCAGTCAAGAAATAGGTCTACCGACACACAAAATCTGTTTTTAATATTTATTGCAACAAAAATACTCTTTCTCCTCATAAGCTCATATATCCCACATTCATTGTAAAAATATCACAATTATTATATTATTAAAAATATAATAATACATTTAAATGAATTATTTTATCAGAAAAAGATAAAATATTAATTTTCAACAATTGTCACATTAAAAAATTTCTCCATCTATATCCACATAAAATCAGTATTATTCTTATCATATAAATCAATAATTAATTATTCACAAATAATATTAGAGAATCACAATACTGACAACCAGGCCGTTCCCAGGATAGAGGGGGCTTTCCAATAAAGATTTCTCCTTACTGGCGCGCAATTAGGTGACCAAACCTCTCCTTAGACAGAACTTTCTAGACATTGCCAATAATGTTATCTAATAATATTATTCAGATAATATGAATTATTACTTCGATAATGAAAAATACTGTGTAGTGACAATTATTGAAACAACAGTAATATAAAATATCAATGTAGCAATTATTGAATCAATAACATAAAATACTGAACAGTAACTACTGTAACAATTGTTGAGTAGTGCCTTCTTACGTAAGAATCAATAATTGGTGCAATACCGTGTGCTACTGTGCAACAACGCGTATTACTGTGTTTTAACCACCGGGTATTCCAACAGTATTAACGGTAACAACGCCGTTATTTATAAACAACTTATTTTTGTCGTTTTCTTCATCCAATCGATTTCCGTTATGGGGCCCACAAAAGACTGCGCCGTCGTACGAATATTCTCCGACAGCATGAATATTCCACGACCAAACGAATATTCTCCGACAACAATGAATATTTTATAACCACCTGCTTATTTAAAATGTTTGCGCATTTTACCCATAACTAACCACATTAATCAAATTCACCCTTACTATTTTCAAAAAATAAATAAAGGAAATTCCTTTTTATTTAAAAATTTTCGGGGTCTTACATCTGAGGTAAAGAATACATGGCATGCTGGAAGACTTAGAAAATATTATTAGTAAAAGCCATGTTATTCTATCCTTTACTTATGTAACTTATGCAATTTATCAACGAAATAAATGAAAGTTTCTCTTCTAGAAAATTTTATACTTCATTTAAATTTATAAAGCTCTTACAAATTCGATCAGATAAGCTTCGGGCATAAACTAATCAGAAAGTTAGACATGACCTAACTGATCGGTAAAAGTCACAAGTATAACTGATTGTCAAAGTTACAAATCCGATCAGATAAGCTTCAAGCATAAACT
Organism: Panax japonicus; assembly: GCA_020205505.1. Lineage (NCBI taxonomy): Eukaryota > Viridiplantae > Streptophyta > Magnoliopsida > Apiales > Araliaceae > Panax > Panax japonicus. Next base: position 56,733,879 of record CM035101.1, on the reverse strand, counting down.
GATCAGAAAGTCAGAAATGACCTAACTGATCAGTAAAAGTTACAAGCATAACTGGTTGACAAAGTTACAAATCCGATCAGATAAGCTTCGGACATAAACTGATCAGAAAGTCAGAGGTAACCCAACTAATCGGTAAAAGTTACAAGCATAACTAATCGAGATAACGACTAAGAAATTCTCAAAATTTCATTCATATTCGAACGTTTTACAATTTCTGATCAGACATGCTTCAGATACATATATCACCAGCATAACTGATCGAGCAAGTTACAAAACTAAGAAAAGACATATTTGCGAATATTAAAACAATCTATTAAGGTGAGCCATCAGTAGCTTCGGCTTTAGATTCTTCATCGGAAGAGTCGAGGATAGAGGCATCCTACCGAGCAGCAATCAGCCTCGCCCGAGCCTTCTCCCGATAAACTTCAACCCCTTCAGCAAACTGGGTCATAATTTTATCGGTCAAGGCAGACGATTCTTCATAATCCTTGATGGCTACCTGTTTGATGACAGTATGTTCATTCCTCAAGGTATTGTTCACCTGGATCAGTGTCCTCAGTTGACCGTGTATTCCAGTGAATTTTTCCTCAATGGCGTGAAGATTCTCCAGCAAGCCCTTGTTCTCCTCTACCAAAAGTTCTTTGTCCTGGACAAGCTTCTTGGCATGACCATCGAGACCGACGAACTCTTGATGAAGTAGAGAATGTTGTTCTATAAGTTCGGCGATCCGATAATCAGCCTTGGTCACTTTGTTGCGAGTATCGGCATTAAGGTCTTTCTACCTCTTCAGTTCCGAATCTCGACCCCGCAACTCAGCTTCGAGAAGCATCACATCCGTTTTCAGTTACACCTTATTCTTAGTAGATCAGCTCAGAGGTGGGATAGCTCGAGCAAGGATGGCATTGGCCTGATACAAAAAGCACATCAGTCATGCAAAACACAACATAACGATAAAGGAAAAAATTTAAACTGATCGGGATCACCTGACACTGAGCCCTGATATAGGACACCAGATACTCTTCGGACGTGTATCCCTTGAAACGTTCAGTCGTCACCAGAGAGTTTTGAAGTGCTCGAACAGGTTGAAGGGGAACACTTCCGAGGGACTCTTTGGCCAACAGGTGATCGGTGTCCCTTGAGACGAACTGGCCTTGGAGGTAGGAGTCGAGTTAGGGATCGGGTCGACCACCGCAACCACCAGTTCGGGATCTTCTACCAGACGGGGTTTCTTTAGTCGAGGTTCGAGAGGCCGATCCTCTGTGTCCTTAGAATCCTCGACCACCGTGACTGTTGTAGGGGGTGGGAGTGTCAGCTTCGGCTGGGCTGATGAAGCGACCTTGGAAGGGGCCTTGGCAGAAGGTTTCTTTGCCTTCTTTAGTAGGGCCATCTTATAAGCCGGTTCATCTTCAGCACATTCTTGGTGGAAGCCTCAGCCTCAAAATTGGAATATTAGGACCCGATGAAGAACCAATGGAGAGTTAGGCCAGGGGAATGGCTTCTTCCTCGGGACAATCATCAGCGGCAGGAGGACGAATGGGCCCGGCAGAGACAGACAGAGGTGTCAAGGCCACATCAGCACCTTCGGGCTTGAAAATGGTCACTACAACAGAAGATAAGGTAGTTAATGAAAATTGAGTAGAAGATAGGGATGATAAGTAAAAGAGTTCGGGGATTGTGACTTACAACCGTGTTCGTAGAGCCAGGATTCCTTGGACACATCTCCCAGACCCCAACTAGTTTTCTTCAAATGAGAGTAAAACTTTTTGAAGGCGTCAGCTCGATCCTTCAAAAATTTGGTAATCTTCATAATGGGATCCTCAGGATCGGCCCAGTTCGGCAAGAGGTTAAGGTTGGTTCCACTCATGAAGAAAAATTGTGAATGCCACCCTTTATTGCTCGAAGGGGTCTTCATGAATGTAGCTTGGCCAGCTATACGATTTATATGTCGGAGGCCTGGTTCCTTCGATCGACCGACATAAAATAGGATAAAAAAGAAATCCAAACCAGGAGTGATACCAGCTTCTTGGCACAGGGCGATGAAGCTGACCAGTTGGATATAGGAATTCAGCGCTAGCTATGCGAACCCGATCCCAACTAAACAGAGAAAGGAAGAGATAAATTCATGAAGGGGGAACCAAACCCAGTACCTCAAAGCATAAAGATGAACGGCCATCCAGTCGCCATCGGGGCGCCAGAACATCCTCTCGTTCAGCTCCGGAACCTGAAGCTTGTACTCTTTGGGGATATTAAACACTGCTCAGATGTTAGACAGTTGGGATGGAATGATGGATGACTTAATATTGATGACGGTATAGTCGTTCGGGGATGCATACAGGCGTCGAATCTTGGATTCGGCATTCTTAGTAGGGAGATCAGTGGAGGCTGCTGGTAACTCGACCAGAACCAGATCGCCGGATGCGAGGGTAGCAGTGCCGGTCAGAATAACCGTCACGGGAGGTGGAACGCTAGAATCTGCCATTTGACTAATATAATGAACAAAGATGAGGTATGAACAGAGGAAAAAGGCAAGAGTCGATGAAATCTGGTGAAGTGAAGTCCTCGCCAGAAATCGCCCTTGCTGGAAAGTTTGAAAAGGAAGTTTGAAATGGTGAGAGGCTCGAAAAAGTGACATTGACAGATGGACAGGGCTTATGTAGCGTGACTAACACGTATTTCCAAGGTGGCTATTTATGGCACGTGGGGCCCGGTCTTGGGGAGAAGTGAGCCGGTTCATAAAACGAGGAAAAATCGCTTGGGTTCCCGAGACAGCTCATCATTACCAAGCGTGATTCCCCATATACATGTCCTTTCAAGTCTCAGGTCATAAATATCTTATAACAAGAGACTAGGGAGCAATGTTCGGGAGTGTTTTACCGACCATCATGTTAACTGAAGGCCTGGGCTGGAGCTGATGAGATTTGGCCCATGCGGCCGAAGGCGTACAGGATGTCGAGGGTGTTCGAGTTTGGATATCCGAGCCCATTAGGCCGGAATTCGGTTGTGATCAGGGAAGTCGGTTGGGCCGAAGCCCAGATCAGTGTTTAAGAAGTCGGTTGGTTTGGGCCTGTGCAGTTGGGCAGCCCATGCGCATAGTTGGGAGTGATAAGGGATTTACGTGGTTAAGGGTTCTAACTCTAGCCATATGTGAATAAGGTAACCCCAAAGGTAGTTTTAAGGAGATTGTGTTGGACCCAAATATAGGTAACTACCATATTTAGGAGTCCTATTCCGATTCGGAGAGGGACTCTTGGGAAGTGAGAAGGGCTATAAATACAAGGGTTAACTACAATTAACATGTAATACATCTTTGAGCACTAAACACTTAAGCCTCCATTGTTAAACCTTGTGAACGACTTGTATTTATTTTCACACCGGAGCTATCCCCCGGCGGCACAAGCCGTCAAGCTTCTGTGTGATCTGTTATTGTGCATGTTTCAGCGCGTGAATTTTGTGATTGGACGCGTAGACGAAACTTGACGTTAACAATTAGGTAATCTTTTTAAGGACATAATATACTGTTGTAATATATAAATATAATATTTATATTAAAACACGCATATGATTAGAGTGTTGATTTATAATTTTTTTTAAATACCGATGTGCTTGATTTAGAGGTTAAAGATTGGGTTAAGGATTAATAAAGGTTGGAGTGGAGGTTAATATTACTCTAGTTTAATTTAATTATAATTTAGTTTATTTTTAGTTAATGATTTGACTATTTTACCTTTATAAAAATAAAGAAATTGACGTTTTCAGTCAAATTTGACCCGTTAAAAACTCGAAGCGTGAAATTTAGCACGTCAACCATCAATCGCGGTGTAAGGAGACGTTTTTAAGTTTGGGGTGTGTCAATACTTTGACATGTAAATTTTGGGTGCAAAATATACTTTAGTTTAAAATAAAATTACAAAAACTTTAAAAAATATTTTAATAATAATTAAATTTTAGTCCTATCAAAAACGAAGATCAAAAAAATAAGTTTTATTTTATTATATATTTATATAAATATTACTTTTTGTGACATCATTAAACATTTGATGTATCAAACCAAATTTTAAATATATGAAACCTCATCAATACTTAGATATACAAACATAAAATATCTTTACATCAAATTTAATATAAATAGAAGTTCCAGTTTATATATATTAAGAAAAATATGGTCTCTTGCAATATAATTAAATGTTAAATTGGGACTAAAATCAATATTAACATAATTGGAGACGAAAATCAAGTTTGCTTTTATATCTTTTAATTAATAGATAAATTAACTATTTTTATAATCAAATTCATATTATTTTTCTAAATTTATGATTTTTTTAATTAAAAAAATTTAAGTGAAAAGTAAGAGCGACAAAGTAGTACTTGAGTTTAAATTATTTTTTTACAAAAAAATGTGCCTTTATATCTCTCCATAATTCTTCCCATCTCTCTATCACTCGCTTATAATGCGCGTTTCATATACGTTTGATTAAATTGCACACAAGTTAAACTCATAGATTAGCGCCATAGCCATCATTCATCACACCCAGAGGCGGAACTAGGGGGCGGGATCATCTGACCCTCGGTAGGGAGGCAGTCCAGACGGAAATAGGGGCGGGGGAGGGGGCGAGGGCGAGGGCGGGGGCGGGGGCGGTGGGGGTAGTCGGCGCAGTGCTTCGATCTTCCGACTCTTCTTCTCTGACTCTGTAGAGTGCAACACAAATTTGTTTCTTTTCTTTTTTTCTTTTTTTTAATAATAACATGAAACGACGTAGTTTAAAAAAATTATTTTTATTAGGTCTTCTCTCTTGGTCTATTCACAAATCAGACTTCACGTTCACCTGTCTTCTCTCTTCCCTCTTCCGCAAGTGGCGCCTCCACTGCCTCCAGTGCTCTTGCCTGACTGACTCTGCCGGCTGCCGCCACTGGCCCACTGCTCCAGCCTCCAGCCGCCTCTTTGGTAATTTGACTAATTTTTAAATTCTAATTTAGCCTAAATGTCTTTGGTAAATGGTAAGGTAATTTGATTGTTATGGTTTTTCTGTTTTGTGAGTGATTTATAATAACTCCCAGTTTGGTAACATGGGCTTTCTTTCTATATATAATAAGTCAGAATTCAGAAAAGAAAATTAGACTCTCAATTTGGGACGGTAGCAAATTTGTTTTAATTTTTCCAATTATTTCAAATTAAATTTTCTTTTCTTTTACCTTTGTTTTAATGTTTACATCTTTAATCTTTTAGTAATTTAGTTTTCAAAATTGTTACTGCTGGAGTAATCTTAAATTATTGTTTAATTTTTGTTATCTTAAATCTTAAGAGAATTGATGAATGATGAAATTTTTATTATTCTATTATTATTATTGTTGTTGTTGTTCTTACTTATGGTTAGGATATTTCTTTACTGGATCTGAATAATTTTCTACATCATTATTCTGGATTTGATTCTTCATATCTGTGAATTGGAACTTTGTATGTTTGCGTATTTGATTTAATTCTTATTGAAATCACTATTGTTGGTGATTGCTATCTGCATCTGGCTTTACCTGTGAAATATATTGCTTTCTGGACATTTTGTTTAGACATTATATTGATGTATGCATAACTGGTACTTAAACTGTGATCATTTGGACTTTGCTCTGCTGCTCCATTTTTGTTCCTTTTTCTGTCACAATGTTTTCTATTGGCATCATCATCATTAACAATACTAGATGGTTTGAGCATACGTTCATCTCTGTCAGTCGAAAATCCGGCGGCCGCTGCTTCCTTGCTCCATCGTCAATAAATAATTTTTTTTATTGATATATTTTGACCCCCTATAAATTCGTTCTGGTTCCGCCACTGATCACACGGTGACAACTGAAGAAATACCCAGCACCCATTAATGGTAAGCTATTTCTTCTCTCTATATATATATGTTCTCCATCTCACTTTCTCTCTCCTCTCTCATGTTTTTTTTGGGTTTTTTACTGTACAAATTTCAGGCAGAATCAACGGCTCTAGATGATTGTTTGAAGCTGTTAAAAGGTGAGAGAGATGAACAACGCCTTGCTGGTCTCCTTTTGGTCACCACATTTTGCAAAAAGGACGATCATACCTCCATTCGTAGAGTGTTCAACGCCGTTGGGGATTTATTCCTCACCCGCCTCCTTTGTACTGGTAATTCCAATTTTTTTTGGTTGTGATCAGAGGTTTTGTGGGAAAAGAAAGGAACCAAATGAGTCCGTATAAGGTTAATTTTGTCTCTGAAGTGTGTAGGTTTGCTGGTAGTTAGGAATTTCATTTTCAGTTTTATATATTCTACATTTTCCTTTAATCCAATTTAGTGTGATGCTATGTGCAGAGAGGGTATATAGTCTGAGTTGGTGTAATACAATGGTATGAATGAAATGAAATGAATTGATTTTCTCTATAGATTTCTGTCTTATCATCCCCATGGTTGCCTCCGCGATTGGTGAATTTCTCTTCTCTGTTTAATTCTTAGCTTGCGATCCTCTGTTTATGAGGGGTGATACCCATTTACAGCATTGTTGAAGCAATTACGACAGATTTCAAGTTCACTAAGCAAAAAAAGAAAAAGCTTAGGCATGAGATTTAAAACTGTATATATCTTTGTCTTTGCACCAAAGAGATGACAAATAAATATGGCAAATTTGGGATCTGTTTATGAATTTTGACAACTTGATGTCTTTATTCAGGGATGGGAAAAGGAAGTGCTAGTGGGAATGGAGGTGAAAATCGGGATGCGTATTTGCAGCTAGCAGTTACACTTCTTGCTTCTTTTTGTCGTGTTCCTGAGATTGCTGCTTCTAAAGAGATGGTATCCAAAATTCCTCTCATTTTGGAAATTATGTCAAAAGAGTAAGTCTTTGAATGAAATGATTGTTGTTCCTTTCTCCTTTTCTTTTTGTTTCAATGCTTAATGGCAAAGCTCAAGATTGATTATTACTAGTGGTGTAAAAATTGTTATAAATGAGCGATGTATGGAAAATAATTGTTTCTCCTTTATCCTTTTCTTTGGTTCAATACTTGATGGCAAAGCTCAAGATTCATTAGCACTAATGGTGTAAAAATTGTTATAAATGAGTGATAGATGGGAAAAAGGGAATGCAGCTCGCCTAGTATAGTGACATGAATAGAAGATAGGAAGCGAGCACATTTATAGAAATTTATGACAACAAAAAACCATCAAAAGTATATTCTCTTAAAGAGTTGAAGTCAATGCAGGAAAGTTTATTTTGTTAGGCATAAATTATCTTTAGAGAAACATTGGACAATCAGCTACTGCAGATCCTCTTTGTCTTCAGAGTTATCTCTGGCTTGTGGATTAAAAGACCTCTCTATCTTTCCATAGTCATGTCTCTGTATTATGGTTTGCATAGAATCTTAAACAAAAGGATTTACAACATAAAATAGTCAATTTGTCGAGAAACATGAAAGAGTGGGAGTTTGAGGTTTCAAATTCTGAAGCACTGTTGATGAGGGATTAGTAGACAGCTGTTTGTATTCATTGAGAATATGTGAACATTGCAAGGTGCCAAGGTTAAGTAATAGAGTATGAGAAAATTTGACCTTTGAACTTTTTAAGAAAGTAGGAGCGACACTTACCTTTCCTTGGAACTTTAGATTATTTCCAAGTATTGGAAAGTGCATGTAATGTAACTGCTTTAAAAATCTTATTATGCAGATCAGGCTCATCTCTTATTGAAGGTTGCTACGAGGTTTTATTTTTGGTAGCGAATGGGCATGAAGATGGAATCAGGACATTGTGTGGATCTGGAGGGATGAATGTGCTTGCTACTCAAATGCCCACATTGCCGGATGGTATTTAATATAACCTTTTTCAATGATATGTTACTTGTTCAGAAGGCTGTCATTATGATTTCGATTGATTATGGTTGTTTGCATATTTATTACTAGAGTTTAACATATTGGAATGGCAGTACAATCCTTGGGGACATGTGGTCTTTGTACTTTGTAGTTATTAACTACATATTCCATAGTTAGCTTGCACCCCTTGTTGTGTACTTTCAAGTTTGTATAAAAGTTGGCTTTGGAATATTAGACACTGATTCAACATTCTCAAAACTTGAGTTGTAAAATTATGGTGCAGGTTCCCAGACGATTGAGATTGCCATGAGACTTGCTCATTTGATGATGAGCAGCCTGTCTGCGGACATTATCTATAACAAATACCCATCTGAGCTGTCAGAGATGGTGAGTGTAAAATTGTAAATGGAAGCAATTAAAATTCCTAGTTCATATTATCTACCTTTGTTGGCTTTGGAATGTTGACATTCTTATTACCCGTGACATGAAGTTATATTCATTTTGTTATATGTTGCAGGTTGTTTCAATATCAAAACAATTTGCTGTATTGCACAATGCTGTGAAATTTGAAGCACTTCACTTACTGTCGGCATTCCTGTCTTCAGTAAACTCTGTATGCAAGTTTTATTAGTTTACATTTTTTAGTCGACTCTGATATTAACTTATCAAAAAATGAAAATAAGTAAAAAAGAAGACTCTAATATTAGTATTATATGGTTATTTATGCTCCTTGTAGGATATAAATTATTTTTATCATTTTTTATGGTTGCACCAGAATATTGTCATTCAGTTTGATCATTAGCTTGATTATTATTATCTATTTCCTAGATGACTGTCCGAAAAAATTCGACTTTGAATGAAATTAAGATCTGGTTTCCAAAGTTATCCACTTAAATCATGGACTTAGGTTGTGTTTGATAAAATTGGTTGTTAAGATCTGAATAATTTAGATATCTGAATAATATAGAGTATTTAAATAGAATTATATCTGAATGAAAAAATGTTGTTTGATAATTATTTTTTCAAAATGTCTGAATAATATGTTTTTACTATTTTAACCCTTCTTCTTCTTCTTCCCCCATCCGGGCCATCCCCGCCCCCGCCCCCGCCCCCGCCCCCGCCCTCGTCCTCCTCCTCCTCCTCCCTCCTCCCTCCTCCCTCCTTCCTTCCTCCCCCGCCCCTCATTGAGGGAGTTGAGGGATCACACAGATCCCAACATTGTGGTCATGCTACTCGGTAACAAATCAGATCTTCGCCACCTTGTGACGGTGCCAATGGAGGAGGGGATATCCTTTGCAGAGAGGGAATCACTTTACTTCAGGGAAACTTCTGTGTTGGAAGCTACAAATGTCGACAATGCATTCACTGAGGTTCTTACTCAGATTCATCGAATTGTGAGCAAGAAGGCCATGGATACTGCCGAAAATTGAACTACTTCTACCATGCCTTGTGTAGGAGAGAAAATTGATGTTGGTAAAGATGTTACTTCTATGAAGAGAGTTAGGTGATGTTCAACCTAGGGTTTTGGTCGGCTCTGAAATTGGTTAGAATGGCTAATTTGTTTTGCTGCATCTCGTTCTATTGACACCATGATTTTCTAAAAAATTCTCAGTAAGTGCCTACTTTAGATTAGAAAATTAGATTATTGAATGATTTGTAGTCAAATGATTAATCTCGCCGGAAAAGAGATTTTTTTGGCCTGAGAAATAGACTGGAGATTGGATTTGGTTTGTTGGTTATATTGAAAATTGATAATATTGAAGAGGGTATTTGTATCTAAAAAATAACAAAGTTATTAAGAGACATGTCTGAATAATTTAGATTTGATTTTCTATCTCAACCATTTAGAGGCATTAAGAGGTAACCAAAAAACAAACAAACAACATTTATCCTCTTAGCGAATAAGAGGTGGTCTATTAAGACCTCTTAAGAGGTAAACAAACAACACCTTAGTAGTATATGTTCCGCTTAGACAGTATATTTAAACTTGTTTTCTCATAACATTTGCAGATATGTTTGTACATAATCATGTTATGGTTGCGTAATAACATGGTTGTAAAGTTTAGGTTCAATACAGATATTACAGCAAGTCCCTATGTTCATGATATACTATATTGATTTTTAAATCTTGTGTCAAGGAACCAACATGGTTTCAAGATACCAATGTGTATGGATTATTAGAAGAACTTAAAGATATTTGGGGTTGAGCAGTTTTGAAACCAGGAAAATGGTGCAACTGTAGCCCTTGGGTCATCTAGTTGTTACCGCTTGGAGTAGATAGCAACTTGTTTCTTTTGTTCAACACTTGTTTTCTCTTGATGTTTAGTGAAAACATTTAGGCAATTTTAGTGTAATTTTTTTTCTCATGAATGCAGGATGCTGTGAGGGCAGATTAAATTATGTTTGAACAATTGTCATTATTTGATCATGGTTGCTGTGCTCAAACTTGAATATATGTTTAACACTTTGCAGCAGCATTGTACCCAATTTGTTTATCAAAAGAAAAGGGATAATACATTTTTTTGTCACTGTACTAGGGTCCGATTTTCATTGTGGATACTGGAACTTTTTTTGTTACAATCGAATAACTGTACTCTAAAAAATTACAAAATGGTCATTATTTTTAATTTCCGTAAGAAAAAACAGACGAAATGCTGACTGTGCATATTGGCCGTTATTTTTGCTGACGTGACCCATTATTTTTGCTGATGTGGAGGGCAGAAATGCTTGGTAAAATTTTTCTTAAAGAAAATGTTGCCCAAAAGTGTGGAACTCTAGACCTCCAAACTAGACCAACTACCTATCATGCTAGAATTTATGTAACACTAATATTTAAACCACTTAGCATTGTTTCTATGCATGTGAAGATGAGATAATACACTTTTTAGTCACTGTATTAGAAATTATAATAATAATAATAATTGTAATAATAATAATAAATTTTAAATAATTAAAGTAATAATAATAATAATTATAATTAAATTATAATATTATAGAATAATAATAATATAATAATATCAATAGAATAATAATAATAATTATTATAATAATAATAATAATGACGAGGGCATCCTCTGCTTCATGAATTCTGCTACTGCTCCCATGGTTTTTCAAACTAATCTCACAACACAACTAGGTTGTATTGCTACGAGCGAGTGAGAGGCTTATTGTTATTTTTTTTGCTTATCACCTGTAGTTTTTGTTTTTTAAACCCATAGCTGGAGGACGAGAAAATTTTAAATAATTAAAATAATATAATAGTAATTAAAATAATAATTATAATTAAATAAAATATAATTATTATTTTAATTATTATTATTATTATTTTAATTATTTAAATATAATAATTATTATTATAATAATAATTAAAATAATAATAATTATAATTAAATAATAATATTATAGAATAATAATAATAATAGAATAATATCAATAGAACAATAATAATAATAATTAAAATATAATTATTATTTTAATTATTATTATTACAATTTCTAGTACAGTGACCAAAAAGTGTATTATCTTATCTTCACATGCATAGAAACGATGCTAGGTGGTTTAAATATTAGTGTTACATAAATTCTAGCTTGATAGGTAGTTGGTCTAGTGGCTTTTGTTGGAATATAAGATTTCTAGTTTGGAGAGGTTTGGAGTTCGATACTCCTGAGCAACATTTTCTTTAAGAAATTTTTTACCAAACATTTCTGCCCTCCACGTCAGCAAAAATAACGGCCAATATGCACAGTCAGCATTCCGTCTGTTTTTTCTGACGGAATTTAAAAATAATGACCATTTTGTAATTTTTGGGAGTACAATTATTCGATTGTAACAAAAAAAGTTTCGGTAACCACAATGAAAATCGGATCCTAGTACAGTGACCAAAAAAGGTATTATCCCCAAAAGAAAATAAAAAACAGCATTATATCCAATTTAAGGGTTAAACTCTGCATGAAGTATTGTATACTGATTGTGTTTTACCTCTGTGTTGGTAACCCTGACTAATTTTTCTGTTAGTTTTTGTCATTATATTTTATATCACCTTGAATACCAACAATATCACACAAGCACAGATTAATTTTTTTGGCCTTGCAAGGTCACAATTTTGTTATAATACTTCTTGCTAGTGCATTGCTCTAACATAATAATCTCTTATGCCGTTTGCTTGCGATTGGCAGACACCTATTCGTGATGCTCTCCACTTAATGAAGAACGACGTTTGGTCAACTTATATACGTGTTGGTGTTGTGGACATTTTACAGAATCGCGTAGGTATGTAAACATCATATCAGTTTTTAAATTAAATATTTATTTGGATAGTTTAGGGCATGTATGTTGGCCATTGGATCTTAGGGTTATTTTGTCTTGATGTTCTAAAGAGTTGTTGAAGGGCAAAACTTAATGACTTTTCCATATATTCATTTTATGCTACACTGTTCAATTGCTTCAACTTCATGAATCCCATTATGGATAGGGCCTTTTACATGTTGAGTGTGTACTTGTACAAATTCTTATACAAGTTCTTGTCTTTTAGTTACGTCTGAATTTTTATCGAACTGCCGAATCTGTGTTTCGATGGATTTCAGTAGTTATATTTTCAATTTATGCCTCATTTAACTATTAAAAAACTGCAACCACTCACTTGTCTCATGAACTTTATGTTTTCGTTTTTTTGTTTGTTTTATTTACTTTATATATATATTTTTTATTTCTATTTGAAATATATTGTCTTATATATTATACTATATTTTTGTCAAGGGCACTTTATCTTAATTATTTTTCTTTTGCTCTGTAGTGTGTGAGGGTTTTATTTGAGCATGGGGAGGCTCAACATAATATTTGTACCGGTAAGTGGCATGGGAAAATTGGAATCAAATTAACCTTCAAAAGTAACATTGCTAAAAGACACCGAAAGCAATTAATCAACAATTAATGACATGTTTTCATACTTACCATTCAACAAAGTTGATAATAACAAAGAACTATATTTGTTAAATTGTGAATCGTATCGGTATCAAAAATCCTAAATCGTATATTGAATCGTACCGTATAATTTGGAAAGACGTGCAAAACACAATAAATATATATTTAAACATATAGAGAACCCATTTTATTTGACAATAAAGTATATTAGCATAAGTGTAATGTTAAAGTAATCAAACGAGCCAATAAACAAATAAACAAATTTTAAATATTAAAATTATAGTTTGAAGGGATTAAACTAAAGGCTAATCAATAGTAACTATTGTTAAAGTAATGTTATCAAGGCACAAGAGAAAAAAAGAATATTTAACTTTAAAGTACAAACTCAATGTGAAATTAATCCCCTCTAGAGCAAAAGGTAACTCAAAAACTATGTATTTAGGTATAAGTATGAGAAATTGAGACATGAAAAAAAGGAAAAAAATAAATGGAATCAAAGTCTTTTGAGAAAGATTAGAAATCCTAAAATAATGTTTGATTTATTATATAAACAGAGTGAACACCTCTTCTAATGGGGAAAAAGATTTAATCTGTTATTTTAACTCTTTTAAGGTTCACATTGTATCGACCTTATCGTCCTACGTGCAACGTATCGTAAAATGCAGCTCCTTTTCTTCGCTAGCGAGTTTGTATCGAATTGCTCTGTGTAGTAAGATTTTGACATCTAGGCAAAGAACATATACTCTGCAAGTTAACTATGGCTATATTGTTTTTAAGCACGTACATAATTTAATACTTTTCTTGTGGAAGGTTAAGATTTTATTACAAGACAAACAAGATGAATAAAATAAATTCTCTACAACAGTTTTTAAAAATCGTTAGACCGATCAAGGCGGCGGAGGGGACGCCTAGGCGGTGCCTAGGCGTTCACTTGGGCGGATTAGGTGTTTTCTTCTTAGATGGTCTTATTTATATATTTTTCTATTGTACATACTTGTTATACTATACAAAACATATAATAGATGAATTTTTTTAAAATTTTAGCTGAAATATTACCAAAAAATAATCTTTTAATGCTTAATAAATTTATTTCAAGTATTGTTTGATTTTGTCAAGTGGGGACCTAGCTGCCCAACCAAATCGAGGGGGTAGAGGGCCTAGGCTGGGATTAATCGGTCCTAGGCGGGATTTTTAGAACAATGCACTACAATTGATATGTAAAGTTGTTTTAAGGAATGCTAGTAAAAAGAGCTGTATAATTACTGATGATTAATATAATGAAGATAAAATATATCATATATGATGTGTTGTCACCTTGTAAATAGTAATATTGAATGATAACTAATGTGACAACTTCAATAAGATAGAAGGTTCTAATTCCATGATGCAAATAATAAGCACTAGTATTCAAATTTTATTGAAATATTTATATCTAGGTTCCAGTTCTAATCTACAGTAAAACTATTCATTAAACTGCATGATACAAACATTTTGAACCTTATCTTTTGCATTGTTTTAAAAGTCGCTAGTCGGTCCCAGGTCGGTTGGCTACCAACTAGAGACTAGGGGATTAGTCGGGGATTAATCAGCTAGTCGGATTTTCAATTATTTTTTAAAAATATATATTATCCTTCCTCCTTCATAAGTTATGAGTAAGTAGAATAACACAAGTAACACAAATCATCAAATAAAAACATGGAAACTAAGTAAAACCAAATAGTTTGACACTCTTAAGTTCAAAACCAATTAACCAAATGAAACTAAGTAGCACAAAATCAATAGTCAATCACTCCTCCTCTTCTCCATATCACTCCAAGACTTGCTCTCCATCGGACTCAAACTCATAATCCTCATCTTCCTCTTCGTTGTCATCATCTTCCGACATAAACTCGTCTTCATCTAGTTCTCGCACATTTATGCCACTTCTTCTAGGTAGAAGGACCTCATCCGCTCCCATTTTTTCTGATTTTTCCCGATTTTTCCCTACTTGTTCCGATTTTCCCCGACTTGTTTTGATTTTTTGATTTACTCTGACTGGGCGACTTACCCGACTGGGCGACTTTTCCGACTAGTCGCCGACTAGAGCCCGACTAAGTCGGCCAGCGACTAAATCAAAGGACTAGGCCCTAGTCGAATCGTTGAGGCTCCGATCCCGACTTAGTCGCCGACTAGTCGGCCGACTAGGCCAACTTTTAGAACACTGATCTTTTGATAGTCTAAACTATCGGGGTGGTTCTACATTGAGTTACTACAGTGCAAGTAATAGGTTACTGTCAACGACTCAACAACTTACTATCATTCCTTTTTGAGGATGAAAACTATTGTTGTACTGCATGTTTAGGCAAGAAGTTGCATTCCTGAAAAAGCACTTTTCAAAATAGTTTTACTGCCTTGTGTTTTTTTCCTCTTCCTCTACCCGATGGATTTTCCTTGTATCCTCTTATTTCCAATTGTTATCTCACTTTCATTGTATTTGTGTCTTGGCTTAATTTGTCTTGCATTTGTGAAATTGTACCTTCTTTGAAACTGCTCGCGTAGCTTTTGCAAGTTTCACCATTCTTCTTACCATGGAATTAATGTTTCCATAGTCATTTACTTCCTCATGCTACACCGATTTGTAGGCACATTTTCCTAGCCTCCATAATTGAGAGTAAACAAAATGATGGAGCGAGAATAGGCACATTCAAAGAAAAAATGAGCATGACTTTCATTGTGATGAGTGCAGAGACTGCAGCTAGGATCCACAGTATCCACAGTAAGAGAGTATTTTGCAATGCGATCAAGAGTTTGAAGCTTTTGTAAAATTTTCATCAACATAATAAAGGAGTGCTTGGGTAATTGTAATTTATGCCATATCAACTTGTTTCACTGGACATGAGTTCATGAGTTCTTTTGATTCTGATCGAGTGCCAGATTAGTGTGGCTTCATCACTTATCCGGACGGAATCCCATTGAATTGTGTCCTCGCTGTTGACATTGAAGTTTATGCTGAAATTAAAGGATTGTCGAAATTGAATTATGGTGCTGTGATTGCACTGTGGCAATTGTCAGCCATCCTCCGAGAGAATATCCTTAACTTTGGCCTTGGGTCCAAGCCTTGAAAGAAGAATAATAGCGGCAGTCAACGTGTTTGCCCCATTCCCAATCTTGTAGCATATATGTTGGTGTGCAAGGGTTCTCAATTTCAAGACTTTTCTCCATATCTAGGAGCCGTCATTTGGAATTTTAATCATCCAAAAAATTTGGTTTTTGAGCAAATTGGCATGAATCCAAGAAGCCCAAAAGCTAGTGGGTTGGGGTTGAAAAACCTGCCATAAGTGTAACAGAATAAGAGATTTATTTTAATCCAATAAGTTCTTAATGCCAAGACCGCCCCCCTCCCCCCTCCCCCCTCCCCCCTCCCCCCCTCAGAAGTAGGCAGTGTAATATTATCCCAAGACACTTTCGCTCCAAACTTTGCAAGAGAAGTCCCTTTTCACATAAATCTGCATAAAATTTGTTGGATTGCAGATTGCTATCAAAACTCCCTTCGGAAGAATAAAGTGTGCTTGCCCAATAAGATTGTATAGAGAATAACAAAACTTTGATAAGTTGTAGTCTCCCAGAGTAAGAGACTGCAGTTAGTTCACGAGGTAACCCTAGTTGTAATTTTATCAAGAAGAGGAATGTAGTCTTGGTAGGCCACCTTTGAAGAGATAAGAGGAATGCCCATAAATTAATGGGAATAACACCCAAAGGGTAGTCCACACATTCTTGAATAGCTTCTCTTTCAGCATCCGGAACATTTGTAAGGTAGCAATGGCTCTTAGAAGGATTAGGATACAACCCATAGTAAAGAGAAAATTCGTGAATGTAGGATGCAAAATTTGAACAGAATTCAAATCACCATTGCAGAACACTCAGAGGTCATCTGCAAAACATAAATGAGTAATATCATTTGCCTTGGCTCTCCCGTGATGCTTGAAATTTGTGTGACTTGAGCCTTGATGCAGGATCCTTGACAAAACATCCATGGTCAGAACAAATAGGTAATGTGAAAGAGAATCCCCTTGTCTTAATCCTCAACCACTTTTAAAGTACCCACATAAGCTGCCATTAATCTTAACCAAGAACATTGCAGTATAGATGCTAGGACGGATCCAATTTATAAAAGGGGGAAATTTGATTAGGTTAAGAGCCTTGAAGAGGAAATCCCAGGATAAAGTGTCAAAAGCCTTGCATAGATCAATTTTGAATGCACATCGAGCAGGGCCAGTCCTTCTGTTATAGCCTCTGAAGAGCTTTTGGGCAATGAGAATATTGTCCCCAATCCTCCTATCTGGGACAAAAGCAGATTGAGCATTAAAGATCAAGGAATGAAGAATAGGTTTAAGTCTAGTAGCAATAATCTTGGAGATGTATTTGTATATGTGGTATTGCAGCAAGAGATAGGCCTATAGTAAGTCATTGATGTTGGATTCGAGCCTTTGGGAACAAGAGCAAGCACAATAGCATTACTTTCCCTAAGCATACAACCTGTAGCAAAGAAAAATTTCGCAACTTTGGTAAAATCCTACCCAATAAAATCCCAAGCATGTAAAAAGAAATTGATATTGAATCCATTCGGGCCTGGGCTTTCGTTCTGCTTCATTGATTTAAGTGTACTCAAGATTTCCTCATCCTCCACAGGCTTCATCAATTGACTAAACTGGGAGTAATAACATTTAGCCAATCCAGATCAGCATTGTGGAGATCACTGCTGGAAGTTGTAGCACTAAACAAGTTTTGAAAATAGGAGATAGCAACTTTTTGAACTTCAAAATGCCCTTTGACCATAACTCCATTAGAATCCTCAATTACCAAAACTTTGTTAGAATTCCATCTGCTTTTTGTCACCCTGTTCAAGCCATTGCACCCTAGACTTGTGCTGGGAAAGGATTTCCTCATGGGAGATGGCTCTCCAAAGTTTTTGATGCAAGGATCTTTCTTTAGTTATGAGCTGGGAATGGTCCACTGTGGAAGAGATGGAGGAATCAATAGCTTGGTCCACTGTAGAAGAGATGGAGGAATCAATAGTTTGCTGAATAGTTTGCAGTTTGTGCCTAATGAGCTGGACATTCGAAGATAAGTTCCCATATATGGTTGATGTTAAGGGAGACTAAGGCTTTCTTTACATGCCTTAATTTCTCAGCTAGAATAAACAGAGGATTCCTAGAAATTTGCTTTTTCCAAGATTGGCAATCAAGTCATTGAAGCCTTCCAATTTGAGCATGTAGTTGAAGAACTGAAAAGGCTTCCGAGCCTAGGAAAAGCAAGCCCAATCTGAAGAATGAGAGGGGCATGGTCAGATAAGCCCCTAGATCCAACAGCGACACTAGCATTAGTCATATGGTTTAGCCATTCAGCACTACACAAGACTCTATCCAACTTTTTACGTGGGAGAATTATCTTGCCCATTCCACCAAGTGAAGATAGGGCCAGAGGCATGAATGTCATCCACCATGAGATTAGACAGAATTGAAGTCCTGTATCCCAACATCCCAATTTTCCAGACCACCCTCAACCTCCCAAATTTTTTATGACATTAAAGTCCCCCATCAGACACAATTAGAATTGTTAGCAGTTGGAGCCAACCTGACAAGATGAGTCCATAAAGATCTTCTTTTAACAGCAGTGTTAAACCCATAAACAATAGAGACAAAAAATTCCTCTTGCATGCTGAGAGAACAAAGTTTACAATGAATGACCTGGACAAATTTGAACAAGATAGATGTATTCCAAAAGGAGGGCCCACCCAACCCAGATTCTACCATTCGAATGACACTCGTAATTAAATTCCCAGCTCCAATTCTTACATATTGATTTAGATATAGATTTAGCCTTGGAGCATTTAACGGCCAACAAAAGAAATTTTGTTATCTACCAAAAAGGACTTAATATCAGCCTGCTTAGGCTTCTTATTTAGGCCCCTAATATTATAAGAACATAGCACAACCATAAAACAAGAAAAGATTAATTTTGGGATCCACCCCCAATTGAAAATAGCAGTGGCGGTTTACCTGCTTTCCTTTCGGTCAGCGGCCCCTTTCCGCCGACTCTTCAGGGGACTTCTCAGTCCAAATCAACAACGAACGCCAAAGAATTCAGTCTATTCTCATCCAGACGTTCACATACCCTCACACCGCTGGTCAAGTCAAACCAAAGCACTGAGGCACTTACTTACGTTTCTGTTCAAGATACCTCCGCATCTCATTGACAAATTGAGGAAAGTGCGAAGAGTTCCCTTTTTCGATAGTCAGTACCGTGTAGAGCCCGTCGAGATATAAACGGTGCTTCTCCGGCTCCACTCCAAGTTTGGAACAGAAATCGTCACATACTATTTCTGTGACGGCTAACCAATCCTTCTTGGAGGGAGGGAAAGGGTGGTCGACCTCGGCGTGCAGGAACTCCGAAATGCCCTTCTTGATCTTTCGGATTTGGAGTCTGCGATACGCCGCATCTTCCTCCTTCCTCTTCCCCTCGTCGTCATCATCCGCGTTGTACCCACCAGCACCCGCACTGGTTGTAGCAACGGCTTTTTTCTCCTTTCTATTAGTCCCTTCCATTAGAAAGATTACAGATAACATAAGAAAGAGTACTAAGAACAATTCATCATATCGGCCGTCCATTTGAAAATGAGTGTAAAAGTCGCTAATTCTACTTTCTAATAGAGTCGTTAGTTCCGCAGCATCACAAGGAGAAATTGTGAGGAATAGCCATTCTAGAACAATCATTTGGTTTGGTTCATTCTTTGACTGCTCCGCTCCCCCCCAAAAATGAAGAGAGAATCTTGCTCTCCTAATTCAGAAAGACTGATATTTCCGGTTGGCTTTTTCCAACGAAACTAAGCACTTTTTTCTTTATCATTCGGAAGAAGGCATTAGCATTAGAAAGACTACAGAGGCATTCCGGGCCGACTACAAGACTA
>CM035101.1:56681579-56713918 GCA_020205505.1 Panax japonicus | reverse complement strand
AGCACTGCCTTGTTCTTTATCTGATCTGTTTTTATTCTTCAGTTCCCTGCCCTCTTTTTCATCAACCAGCTTCAATTTAGAGACCATAGGGCTAGGCTTTGGGGTACCATCGCGGTCAGAGGTCTCCATATCCTCAGTGAGTGAGGCAAGAGATTGAAAAGCATTGGCATTCCCAACATTTGAAATATCAACAGATTTTCCTTTGTCCTTAAGAGAGTGCTTTGGCCAAATGTAAATATTTTAATGTATTAGACAGTTTGATCTTTGATTATTGCTTAGCATGTGGTTTGTTGAAACATGTTGATATGAGCCCGGGCCTGCATTTGACAACAGTTATCTTGAGTTATGGTACTGATTTTTTCTTTGTATAAAGAAAATGTTACATATTATTTCTTAGCAATTATAGCCACACAGTATATTGCAATTAGATGATTTATTGGATATATAGTCTATTATTGATCTACTGTATTTGATATAAATTGGGTTTCAAATTCATAAGAGACTTTTAAGAGTGTCGTGTCATATGCTAAGAGTGAAGCAGAAATTTTACTCTTTGTTACTCATTGAGAGCCATATTTCTTTTTTCTTTTCTTTTTTTTGGGTAGGATATATAAGTCAAAGAATTTAGTGGAACTTCTGCATTGCTTAAAATTTGTCTGTCGATAATGTTTTCCTTTTCATGTTAACTTCTTATTTCCAGCCATGCAGTTCCGGGAAGAAGCTTGCTGACACCTACATTTGTATCATCTAATGTGCAGCACCTTCTGAAAAGCTTCACGCTCTTATTCTGGCGGAGTCTGTTATATCTATTGTTGGTAAAGAATGGCTTGTTGGTCAGATGAACTTACCTACCACGCAAAACAGCGTCCCGGCTGATAGGTAGGCAACTGTTGTAGTGGTGGATTTTTCTTTTCATTTGTCCTTGGTACTCGACAACGTTAGTTTCTTTCTTGTTTCTCCAGGTGTATATTGCTTGTTTTAGAGTCATCGAGGATTGAGATTGCTGTTCTTCTTAATGAGCTGGCGTATTTGAAATATGAAGCTTCTAAGAGTTCATCAGATGTCGACACCTTTCGTTTGAAGCAAAGGAATCTTTCTGTAGCTTTTTCTTTAGTGGAAATGATAATAAAGCTAATT
Organism: Panax japonicus; assembly: GCA_020205505.1. Classification (NCBI taxonomy): domain Eukaryota; kingdom Viridiplantae; phylum Streptophyta; class Magnoliopsida; order Apiales; family Araliaceae; genus Panax; species Panax japonicus. Next base: position 56,712,781 of record CM035101.1, on the reverse strand, counting down.
GCAAGTGTTGCTGAAGATGAAGGTATATAATCTTCTCTAGATTTACTGGCATGTGAGATCCATCCTCTTATTTTTTTGGTTTAAAAAGGAAATAATTTTACCCACTCAAGCTATACTTTGTTTAAAGAGTTGGACAGAAGATCACTAGGACTAATCATTTGGGGTTTTGCAATAACAAAATGCAATTCTCTCACTTCAGTAAAATCAAGAACATTGGACTATAGACTTGCTTACTTGTACTGAGTTGCAAATTGATTTCACATATTGTATATCACATATTTTCTGTTCTTTGAAAATTGATTTCTTTAGGGTGTGTTAGTTTGGATTCAATTTAGATTTTTGCCTATTTTGACTATTCAGTAAACATTTTGATTGTTGAAACAATTTGAAAAACTACTTGGATTCGCTGATCTGAAATTGCTGAAAGAAGTCGAGTAAGCATGAAAACTGTTTGGATTATATTTCTTTATTTTCTTTGGCCAAGTTAAATTACTTAGAGGTAATGTATTTCTTTGAATTCTCTTATTTGTAGCCACTGAAAGTATCTGTATAGTCCATTTTATTATATATCTCTGAAAATTTTTGCTCAGAGGCACGTAGTTATGTACATAATTTGCGCTACTGAAATTACTCTCCCCTTACTGAACATTGTAGACACATGTTGGTGTTTTAAGTTTAATTTGCCTGGAGTTGTAAGGGCCTTCAATATATATTTTGCTTTTGCTTTCCTTTTATTGGATAATAATTCTCTTTATGGATTGCATACAGGTGGTGTTATTAGTGAAAGCACTTTTACAAAGATCATCTCTGGGCTTAACGAGACAACTGGTGTCATCCTAGAGTATTTACAGGATGCCAAGGTAAAAAATTGATGCAAGTTCCCACTGTTATTATAGAATTTTGTATTAATAATCATGATTCTGTAGGTTCATGGACAGAGAAAAGGAGATGATCTTCTTGCTTCAGTGCGTATAATTGGGAGGTATTATTGCAGGCACTATCTTTTAATGTTTTACTTAACCCTTAATAGCTTTGTATAAAATCAAGTATAGTATTAGTTGCATTAATTTTGCTATTATCTTTCGACATAAGTAGTAGATTTTTAATCATGCATGTCTTCTTCTCTATTAAGGAGATAAAAGGCAGAGAAAATTATCTGATCAAAAAAGAATTTATTCTTTCTTCTTCTTCTTCTTCCAGAAAGGGATCAAGCTCCTTTACCTAGGATATCTCTTCTGTCTCTTCTCACTTCCTCCCCTCAACAGTTCCTTTTGTGATGAAATGGGGAAGGTAGGTACTTCCCTCGTCATTCTCTTTGTTTAAAGCAAAATTTTCCTCCTTTTCTTCTTTCAATACAGAAAAGGATCAAGTTCCTTTATTTAGGATATCTCTTCCGTCTCTTCTCACTTTCTCCATTCCACAGTTTCCTTTGTTTCTCCGAAACATACCATACATCTCTTTCTATCCTATATGCATTACCCGATATATGCTCGGGCATTTTGTGTGCTAGATATTCCACCAATGGAAAAAAAAAATGTACCAATGTATATTTATGTGGCAATGTATCAATTTAAAGTTGAACCTGTTACACATAATTTCATATCGATCATTATCTCTTACAGAAACAAAATTGTATTTATACTATATCTTTTACTCTACCGTTGTTTGTTTTAACCTTGTAATTTACTACTGGCAATATGATACTCTGCAATTTAGTTATTTGTTTACCAAACTTCATTGTAGCTCTAACATGTCTGTATACTTCTTCCTAGGCAAGTAATACAATTACACCTATATTCCAACCAGGCTCGACTCTGAATGTGCCTCAGACCTCACCGATTTAGTTGTTGATGGTTTCTAAAAATTATATTGTATCTGCTGGGATTCTCAACTCTTGTCTATCACCCAAGGATACAATGAAAGAAAATGAGTTATATTAGAAAGTCAAACTATAAATTAATGTTTTGGCAAGTGGCTTATGATGTTAAATTTCTAATGGTGCTAACTGCCTGACTCCAACCCCAAGGACCCTAATGTTTGAAGAGAAGAAATATCCATAATCCTCTCTATTATACTGATGATATGCTATGTAGAATGTTCTGTCAGAGCATTAAAAACTTCAGCGAATTTTTTATTTTTCTTATTTGTTTACTTGATAAAAGAAGAAGTTCAGTAGTTAAGAAAGAGAAGATAATACATGAGTCAAGGAGGGCGAGACATCCTCCAGTCATAAAAGAAAGAAAGACAAAAATGCCCTAATAAATCCTAATACAAAAATATGATACGGTAAAAAGTAATATTTCTAGCATCTTATTTCTCTTTTGGTTCAGTTATCTTGCAGAAGCACCCGTTGCGTGCAAAGAAAAAGTTATAGAGCTTCTAGATTTTATGCTTTTGATTGAAGGTGAAGATGAACCAAGGTTTGATTTTTTGGCAGCATTTGCAGTAATTATGGTGTGGATTTATAATTTTGTTCGACTCTTTTAGGTGTAACTTAGGGGCTAACGTCTTTCATTTACTTTTTAAATGGTAGCCCTTTTTACTCCATCTGCTTCATGCTTCCTATGTTATGCCAAATGATGATGGAAGTTGATGGATGCCAGGTTGTGGCTTCTTCTGGATCATATAAAGCTGTAAGTCTATATTTGTTTGATGCTCGCCTTTTATGACATCGTACTAGTTATAAGAATTCTCATTGTGATCCGCTCATGTCTTTCCTGAATTTTTGGCAACTTTCTTTTTGATATAATCGCCTCAGATGGAAATCAAAAGCAGAAAGCAATGACTATAGTGATGATACAGCATGTGTTGATCTTTTTCTAATATCTATACATATTAATATTGAAGTTACCGACTGCCTGCAGGTTGTGGAGTGCCTCATTAAATTGATTGGGCTTACTGGCAATAAGGTTGAGGATACTGGTTCAATATTTTTAGCATGTGATACACTTCTGAATCTTCTGTTAAAGGTAGTGTCATTTTTTACAGAATCTCAGCAAATCACTATTTTGATTTTAATAGTGCTGCTAACTCGTTTTGTTTTCCTAATGAATAGAAAGAAAAAATCGGAGTTCCTTTGGATTATTCTGATTTTGTTAAACTCTTGGGAACATTGTCACACTGGACAGGTAACCATTCAGTCCATGCTACAGTTTTTATTTTTTTTCTTTATGTATGTTTACATTATCTTTTGCTTGTAACAGAATGTAAAAGTTGGTTAGTTTTTAGCATGATTTACCCAAAATGTTTTGATTCATTCCATATCGGTCTGCCTTTGTCTACAAATAACATAAATGTTCATACGAGTATCCCTGTCAGTCTTGGAGAATTCTTTTAATGGATTTTCATTTTCTCAATAATAAGTATTCATGAATTGCCCATGAGTAGAATGTTCTGAGTTTTTTTTTTAATGAAATTGGCGCTCATTAGCATGTTTCCTTTGATGCATACAGCACTGGTCCTTTGTAATCTAGAATGCCTATTGCCTTGAGCAGGGGCAAAGAAGTATATGAGCAGTGCGTTTGAAAAAAAAATTATATTGTCGAGGTGTCTTCAGAGCATTTATATGAAGATATTTTAAATGTTACATATATGTTTATATTATTTGTAAGCGTGAAAGAATTCTACAAAGAGTACAATTAAGACATGTCCTTTTAGTTAGGTGATTTAGAATCCCAGTTTTTTATGCATCAATTTAAAAATCGTGGATTATTTCCAACTAGAAAATTCAACAGAATGGATTCATTTGGATTTTGGTCTGTATGCTATAACATGTGGATTCCTGGGCAGACTAATCCTTTATTGTTTTATGCGAAATACGCATCCTAGTTAGAATATAAGGTTTCCTTGCTCTGGTCTATTTAAACAGAAAATGTTCAGTAAAACAGTATTTGCGTTTTTAACTCTTTGCAGCTCCTGTTACTCTGGTCTAGTGGTCTTAAAACAGTTTTCTTTTGACGAGTTGGGTGGGGTTCATCTTGGATTTGCATGAAATATCCTTTTTCATATGGGAACTGGTAGCACAACTATCTGTAGATGCACCAAAGAGAAAAGGATGCCTACTGGATATAATCTTTTTATCCATGTTGCACTGATGCAAGTGCAATATGCAATGTCCTGAAATCTTGGCCCCACACTTGATTTTGGTTGGGAAAAACTCGCATTATGTGAAATGCTTCAGTCACTTTTATATCTATAATTCTACATTTATATTTTCCTTGCAAAAAAATCTTTTGATAGCATTTGTAACCTTATGAAGTTGTTGGATCTGTTAATTAGAGAATATTGGTGACTACTCCATTATTATGATGGCTTCAAGTATTTGTGCCTTGATTCTTGACTTCACATCTGAGGATGCTGTTCAATGTCATCCGGACTTTGACAGTAGCACGCTAACTGGTCTCTCTCACCTCATCAGGAGAAGTTTAACTACACATGGTCAGGTAATGTCTCTGAACTTTTTACTCATGTATGTTGATTTGCTAAACTGAAGGGATAAAGCCGCAACAGTTGATTAGACATTGTCAGTGTAACCCAAGGAAAGAGAGAAGGTAGGGGGTGTTGTTAGAAAGTGAGCACCTGTTTTTATTTTTATTTTGGTTGAAGAAGTGAGCCTAAATTGAATTAATAAACTTTTGTATATAAATAATTGTTGTAGAGGTGTATAATTGAGTAGTAGGAAAATGTGTTAGAATTTCCTCTTAATTACTTTTTACCAGATACAATTTTGCTTGCTTTGGGATTTTGAGATATTTTTTAAATTTAAATCTAGTGAACTATCTTTCGACTTAAATACAAGCTTTGCCACTGGTTGGATGAGATAAGGGTTGGCCTTCTGGATGCCGTATTGTTCAGTTCTGTTTCTTCTTTAATTATAGGTCAGGCCTGTTTTTGTAGCACGTAAATCTCGAGTAGTTATGTAGTACTCTTGTTACTAATCAACTCTCCAAATTCAATCAGGATGCAATGTCCGGGGATGCTAAATCCGAAGCAGATCTCTATGAGATAGTTCTCTCAGGTATACTAAATGGATGTCTATTATCACTTGAAGCATTTTATTTTTCTTGTTGGTTTCTTTTTCCTCGATCTAATTTTCACAAAATGATTAAAAAGTTGTTTCGCTGATATATTATCTAAATTGGGTATAGGATATTCTCGTTGGGCTGAACGGTTCCCCCATATCAAAGCTGCAGTTGAGAAATAATCAGACTTTCCTAAGTTATTGCACTTGGCCCATTAGGAATCCATCTTTAGTTGACGAAAGCCATCTTATATTCAAAGGGATTGACTCAGCTGAACTAAAGACATGCAGTCAAGAAATTCTCCAAGTTTTGTAACCATCTCTCATTTAGTGTTACCAAAAAGATGAATTACCAGATTATTATGCTTTTGAAAGGAATGGTGATCGAAGAAATTATCCCCAAGTTTGTAAATTTATCTCCTAACTGAATCCCGAAAAAACCCAGATCATATTATCCTGCTCTTTGCCAGTAATTCTACCCCTTCCCTGGTAAGCTTCTTTGTGAAGTGAGATTTAAATATACATACCGACTTTTCAAAGCATGTCCTCCTGTAAGATTCAATGTCAGAAAGATTGTGATGTAATACAAAAATTTTGGATCTCTTTATGTAACTCTTCAAAACTTGAGCATTTTGACCTGTAATACAAAATAGTTATAACATTTTTTTTATTCAAGACTCAGTTGGCTTAGATTGCATTTTTGTTTAGCCCTTTGATGGTATGTTATTTTCTGATGAAGAAATATTACAGTGAATGGTGTACAAGATATTGCGGATGTAGAATAACATCTCGTTCCAGGAAACCCTTGGCATTTTTGTTAATCATTCAAGTAGGATATATGAGAAAATATTCATTTTCATTTGGCGGATGATATTATCATAGCATAAATTATGTTGTTAAGAGTAACAAGAGCCGTTTAATATATTAAGTACGATTTTAAAATTTCAAAAGTATTGTTTTTTTTTGAAAAGGTAATATTTTATTAACATATATCAGAGGTCAACACATCAACAAGAAAAGAGGGCGGAGATTGACCCCAAACCTCTTGATCAGAATTGGAACTGGCTGCTCATGCAAGAGCATGTGTTACCTGGTTCGCTGATCTTCTCGCAAACATCAAACTGACAACTACCAATGTCCCTGGCTAGGGATTTACAATCTTTCACTATTAAGCCAATATAAGATAAATCCTCCTGAGTACATATAATCGCTTGGATCACCAATTGTGCATCAAATTCCAAAATCACATTATTGAGTCCCAAGGTCTTCAATCAGCTTAACGCCTCACCAACACGAATTGCTTCCACAATTGTAGCATCCAACGGACCATCAACTATACCATTCTTGACTGCCAACATGGACCCTTCAGCATTCCTTACCACACTGCCATAACCAATAGGCCTAGCGTGACCAAAAAGAGCTGCATCAACATTCCATTTATATGTACCTGTAGCTGGCTTCTTCCAAATTGAGTTAACATCAACAGCCCGTGCTTCACTGTGACTGGTAATAACCTGAGCGTTCTTCCACTGCTCATGCAATGAATATGCCATATAAATCACTTGCCCTTCTTGAATTCTGCGATGACGCCAAACCCGATCATTCCTACTGTTCCAGAGGCCCCGTGCAACCATCGCAGCCATACTAGCCTCTTCTCGATTTCTACTAGAAAGCACACATGTCCATCAATCACCAAAACTCTCCTCAGACCCACTGTTATCACCTATCCAAGATAAACTCCAAACATCTCTAGCTTAAGAATACCGCATCAGGACATGTAACACATCTTCAGGACTGCTATTACACATTGGGCACATATCATTAACATCAACACGTTTCTTCCTCAGATCTCTCATGGTGGGTAAACTATTTGTGCAAGCCCGCCAAAGGAAGTGTTTCACTTTTGCTGAAACATTTAGAGCCCATAACTTGCGCCACATGTTGGAGTTATCATGTTGTGTCGCACCCATGTTATTGAGCATTAGAGTGTGATAGCCACTTTTAATCGTATAGATGCCTTGTCTTTCTCTGTACCAACTCCAGTAATCTGACTTCGCCATACGACTCAAGGGAATCTCAAGAATGAGCCTCTTGTCCCGTAATGAGAAGAGATCATTCAAAATATCCAAATTCCAGCAACTCTCCTCCACACAGTATAAAGACTGAACAATTATCTCTTCCATCCCCTGAGGTATAACAGTTTCAATATAAGGGTGATTATCATCTGGAAGCCAAGGATATGACCATACTTTCACCTGACTGCATGTACCAATCCTCCTCCTGTGCTGCTAGAACACTCCTCCATACATAGCTAGGATTCAGACCAATTTAGGGCATCCAAATAAGTTCTCCTAGGGAAATAACGTGTTTTGAACACCTTACTCATCAATGAATTGGGTTCTGTAAGTAAACGCCACCCTTGTTTACCTAACATTGCAATATTGAATGCATGGAATTTTCGAAATCCCATACCTCCCATGTTTATTAACACAAAGCTTATCCCACGCCATCCAATTGATATTTCTTCTTCCCAAACCATGTTTGCCCCAGTAAAATGAGTTCATCATCCTCTCTAACTCAACACATAGTAGAGACGGAATCAAAAACACACTCATCACATATAAGGGTAGCGATTGGACCACAATTTTTAGAAGCACTTCCTTTCATGCTCTAGATATCAACTTATTCCTCCAACCTTGCATCCGCTGCCAAGATTTATCTTTAACAAAAGAAAAAATTGTCGTTTTATTCCTTTCAATTAAAGAGGGCAGTCCTATATACTTCCCATGGTCTTCAGTTCTACCCACCCGTAAAAATGTACTAATACTCCTATCAAACTAGAAGACATATTAGAGCTAAAAGAAACCGACGATTTCTGATAATTAATCATTTGCCCATATGCCTTCTCATATATGTTCAAACAATCTTTAATCTTCTCACACTCCTTCATATTATCTCGGAAGAACAAAAAGTTGTCATCCGCAAAAAATAAATGAGAAATCATAGGGGCTGTCCTAGAAACTTTACATCCATGTATAAAACCTCTAGCACAATAGTCACTTAGCAAAGAAGATAACCTTTCCGCACATAAAAGAAACAAATACGGAGATAGAGGATCTTCCTATCGCAAACCACGACTCAGAATAATCGGTCCCAACTGGTGTCCATCCTGCACCACCGAGTACTCCACAGTTGTAACACAAAGCATAATAAGATCCACCCACCTCCTATCAAAATCAAGACGAATCATCATATTCTTGCAAAAGTCCCACTCAATCCTATCATAGGCTTTGGACATATCAATTTTAAGTGTTGCCAAACCACGTTTCCCCTGTCGCTTCCGTTTCAAAAAATGCCCAATCTCAAAGGCTACCATCACATTGTCAGTGATCAATCTCCTGGAACAAAGGCACTCTGTGATTCCGATACAATCGAGGGAAGTACCCGCTTCAATCTATTAGATATGGCCTTTGACATAATTTTATAAATAACACTACACAAAGCTATCGACCGAAGATCCGCCATCCTCTCCGGAATTTTTGTCTTAGGGATAAGAACAATGGAAATCACATTGATTCTCGGAGGAAGTTGCTGGTTATTTAGGAACCCCAAGCATGAACGAATAACATCATCTCCTACCACATCTCAATAATTTTGGAAAAAAAACAGGGTTCATCTTGTCAGGACCCAGAGCTTTTTCTGGGTTCATAGAAAAGATAGCCTCCTTAATATCACAAGCTTCAAATGGTCATATCAACTCATAATTCTGGGCCTCAGAAACTTTGTTTTTAACTATACCATAAATATCATTGCCATCACTTCCCCGAGAAGTAAATATATCCTTGAAATAACTAACAATAACAATATCAAGACCATGGCCCCACGTGCACCATCTGTCATGCTCATCCCTCAATTTTGCAATAGAATTCTTCCGCCGTCGCGTTGTTGCATATTGATGAAAATATTTGGTATTAGAATCACCACTCTTGAGCCAAAATCGCTTAGCTCTTTGTGACAACCCAGGAAATCGGATTGTCAATAATTTAAGTTTAAAGAATTAGTTATTAATAAAATGAATTTTTATTAATACTATTCTGTGCTATGTGTTTATTAATCGTTCTATAACCTAGAATGATTATTAATCGGGAGGATTCTGACTACGAGCTAGACTGACCGAGTAAGAATTTTCAAGACAAAAATAAAATATTTCCGGGAACAAAAATATTTCTGGGGAAAAAGACGAAATAGGCATTATTCATCCATTTTTGCTCGGAGATTTATTTTGAAATTCCGAGAAGTTATTGATTATGTAAAATGTTGAGACGTGATGGAATATTCAATAATATTTCAGTTATGGCAAAAACGAAGTTTTCTCCCGCGGACTCAAAACCTAAGGGTTAGGGAAAGTGAGTTCCGAGAATGTTATGATCACATATAATAATTAGGGTTATTATGCATGAGAAATACGAGTATGATACGAGTTATTATACGAGTATAGTAAGAAGATTAGTACGACGTATAATACGAATATCGTATGAACGATATACGAAGAGAATACGAGAATACAAGAAAGGAATGCGTAGAATACGATAAGTCTTAATGGACTTTGTGTTCATGGACTTTGTAGAATCCAATTGGACTTGGATTATGTCAAGCCCAATGCTTTGAGAAATCAAGCCCAAGATTGGCCCAATAAGAATTAGGGTTAAGGCCCAAACCAAGAAAAAAAATTGCGGATCGAACTGATGGGTAAGAACCATTGGGGCAACCCATGGGGTGACCCATGCGCATGTGGGCCCGGCCACTTGGCCACCAAGTAAGGGTGGTGGCTAAGTAAACTTGGTGGCTAAGTTTGGAATAGTAAGGAGGTGGGGGCGGAATGACCGATTTGCCCTAAGATTTGGTTTTCTATAAATAGAAAGCTTAAATTCATTATTTTGGATTTTTGAAAATCCTACACCTTAGAGAGAGAGAGAGAGAGAGCTTGAGAGCTTGGAGAAGAAGAATAAGGAAGAGTATGAGCATGAATGCTTGGATCAAAAGTGATCGAGAAATAAAAAAGCTCGCAAATCGCCAGCTTTGTCTAACGGAAGAGGATTAAAGAAGAACGGTAATTCGAACCCTAGTTTCTTCTATTATTTTATTTAAGTTTATTATGTTAAAACATAACTTAATGAGAATAAGAAGTAAAAGAGATTAGTAATGATTTCATATGGTTGAAATCATGAGAAAACGAAGAAATAAGAATTAGAAGTTTAGTTTGTAAATTTCTTAAGGAAGTATAAGATTCGTAAGGATTTTGAGCGATCCGAATGAATCTTAAGAACGAGTAGGTGAATTAAGTAAGGAATTTTGTTCTATAACATCAAATACTAAGAAAAAGTAGGATCGTAATCCAAAATATCGATTAAAATGAAGAACGAACGAAGAACGCGAAGAACACGCGAAGAATGTTGTTGATGGACAAATTTAAAACCATCGTAGTGTAATTGTTGTTGATGGACAAGTTCAAAACCATCGCGTATAAGTTAGTTTCTTATTTCTTGGTTAGGAACGTTAGAAACGTTCATGAAGAATGGATTAAAATTGAGCTATAACGAAGTTATGGCAAAATTTTTGTAAAAGACGAGCGAGAATTAGAAAGTTAATAAATGAACCCGAATGTGTAGGGTTTCATAATAATGTAAGAGAATGTTGAAAATGTGAGTCGTAGACTCAAGAATGAACGAATTTCGAGTTCGGATGACTGAATTACGGACGAACGAACGAAGAACGTTAATAACGTAAATATGAACGAAGAGTGAAGATTAAGCCAATTGAATGGCATGTTAACGGATTCAGAATGAAATTCTGTCTGTGGCTTATCGAAGTACATAAGATAAGGAAGAAAATAGCTTTGGAACGACCTCGTTCTGAGTTATAACGAAGAAATTATGAGATTTCGAAATCAGCGTCTCAAGCTTGTAAAAGACTTAGAAAAATTTTCTAGGTTTCATACTCGGCGCCGCAGCGCGAGTAGTGCCTTGGAGGCCGGCGCTGCAGCGTGAGCTCGGGCCATTAGCTACTGCTAATTGGCACCGCGGCGAGAAGAAAAGAGAAGGGCATGGCACCGCGGCGCCAGTGCAGGGAAATACCCAGAAATGAGATTTTAATTGCTCAATTTCTCGGGGGATGTGCAAGAAAGAAGTATGAACATAATGTTCAACTAATGTAACACTTAGTCAAGTGTTTTAAACCTTTAATAAATGTTGAATGAAAAGATTAAATGAGATTTAAAAGATAAAGAATGTGGACGCGAGTTACGGAACCGATGTCCGGGGACCGTAGTCGTGACAAACGAACGTGAGGAATTACTATGATTGTGATTCCTTAGACGTCGAGTGACGAAAGTAATGTATAACATTTTGATGTTATGACATGGCAATGAGAGATGAATGTAAAGCGTTTAGACGCTGTGAATGCAATGTTGTTGTGATGAACGATCGGTCTTAGCATACAACAAATAGTATGGCTTTGACATTAAGAAATTATAATGAACATGGGGTTCATTGGATGGATAACGATCAAAAGCGATTAAAACCTTGGTTAAAGGTTGAATAGAATTAAGAGGCGAGTAATGTAAACGTTGAATACATAAACGATTCTCGTGAATCGTATTCACGTCGGACGAACGTTCTAAGTATACCCTGGTTGTATAGCTTAGACGTTGACAAAGGTAGTAAGTAAGATACGAATGATATCAAGAGAGCCGTAGCGAACGGTAATAAGATTACTGAAAGCCGAATATAAGTCGGATGAGAATGTTAGAATGAAAGGTAAGCGTTGAATACTTTAACCAATGTGAAGGTTGAGTGTATGCGAATATTAAACGGGTAGAACCTACACCCCGTGTATGGTTTGACCGTAGAATAACGAAGACCATTGAATAAAGTTGTGATCAATGAAAAAGCTTATTTAAAGACAAGTACGCATAATGTAAAAGAAGCCAAATTAATGTTTATAACTTAGATGACGCTCCGAGTCGAATGAACCAGACGTTGTAAGATAAGGATAAAGTAACGTAAAATGCTTAACGTTATAAATGCGTAGAATGAATATGAAATGATCGTTTTGAGTATACAAAAGACTGTATGATTTAGACGATGATGAATGAATCCTGAGGTATGGCAATTAGTTGCCAGAAAGCAATAAGGAATATGAATTTGACTTAACGAACATTATAGTTTAATAGCTCGGACAAGTTAAGATAAGTTAGGTTGTAGTACAATTGTAACCTTTGAATGTTGACATATGGGAGATGGGCTAAACAATTCCTTCAGAGAGCGAAGGTATATACAAAACTGGCAATCGATCTAACTCACTGTGTGGGCAGTGTAGACAAGACGGGAACTTGTTTGTTGGTTGTTTGTGGGAAACCACTCAGAGTACCATATGGACTACTAGCAGAGACACGATGTGTGCTGAGTCCTAGGAGAGTTATAAGAAGAAGATGATGAATGTAATGAGTAAGACATCTCCGTATGTCATGAAGCCGTTAACCGGTAAAGGAAGTTTGTCGCGTAAAATTATATTGTAAGAACGCGAACCTTAAGAAGTAGAGTTAAGTAAACCAATGCGTAAGTCAAGTATATGACTAATTGGTACACATGTTATTTCCTTATGTGCTGCATAGGAATTGGAATGAGCAGTTCAGCCTAAACTATAAGCTGTAGCTGTGCGTAAGACAAATTTCCTAACTTCATTCATACTATATGAATGTTAGTTTCATAAACTTCTTAGATGTTGAACTTGAGAAGTTCTGTCTATGTGCAAATGTATGATATTTGTACAAGGTGGTAGAATGTATGAGGCCTTGTGCCAAAATGTGAACACTTCGGTGTTTCTATGATATGAATTGTTCTGTGATTGAACTGTTCAATATGAGTATGTTCTGTTTATACATGAACCGTTATTGAAAAGTCTGTGCTATTGATTCTAGTCAGACAGAATGTGCATAAAAGAGAGTAGAGAATGAATGTATTTCAAAGTGCATGTAACTGATGTTTTAAGATGATAGGAATCAAGACTATTCCTATTATTCAAGGTGCTTCATAACCTTTGTTCGGTTATTGAGGTCTTAAAAGAATGGTTGAATCCTTAAAGTTGTTTGTTCAACTGTATGACTTGCTAGGCAATTGAATGCTCACACTTGCTTTAAATAAAAACATTTTCAGCGAACGATGTTAAAAAGAACTTAAGGATACCGTAAAGATCAAGCTGATCGGTATCCAAACGATGTGCCATTCATTATATGAATGAGCGCGAAGATCAAGCGAAGACTTGTAATATAGAATGATAGAATTAAACTATTGAATAGTTTAATGAACGATTATGTATCCTTGGTGGCGGATAAAAGTCACTTGTACAAGATGTAAAGAATAATGTAATTATCATTATTTGTAATGAAAGAGGTTTTATGGTTATAGAACCTGGGATTTGAGAATGTATGTCGTTATATTTAGCTATATAATGATGTATGTTTGGAAGAATATGGGATCGTGACGTACGGAATCCAGATGTGAAAATAGACCGGATTTCGGGGCGTCACACTCTTTGCTTCCAATAATGTTCTTGCTGATTCAATAGGCTATTCAACTTCTCAGTAGCCGCTGCAAACAAACTCACGAAAGCTATATTGCTCTTAAACTTGAGATCCTTAATACGTCTCCTGCTCTCCATAATTTGAGCCTTAAATCTCAACCTCTAGGAGTTTTCCCATATTTGGAGATCTACCCCACAGTGTTTAATACGGTCCAATGTATTACATTGGTGGTCCAAGGACCTCACTCCTACTCAAATCGTAGAGTCACCTGCTCTACCAGCTTCAACAGCCTCCTCTCCCACAACTCAAACCTCTATTCCTGCACCTCATTCAGACATTCCTTCCTCCTCAAACAACAATTATTTTGATCTTGCTCGTACTCTCTCAAATTTGCAAGAACAAAATACAATAGCCTCTCCTACGAACATTCATATAATTCTTGAGTGTCTCTCAGTTCTTCCCACCAAATCTGAGTTGTCTCACGCATAAAGAAAGTGACCATAGAAATTCAAGAAAATCTGGAAACTCACTCTCTACTTCTTCATGAATGGTTAAACCACTTGACCGATGTTGCCAACACTCTTCCTAGCAACCTAAGTTTTGAGTTCACAAAGAAGCTACGGGAGATCATCAAGGAAATAATCCAATGCATAAATGAAAGGGATCAAATTCACTTCCAATCTACTTGGAAACTTAAGGAAGCAGTTATCCTTCTTCAGCAGAATCAGGAGGCTCAAAACAAATTCCTTATGGAAAGCCTCTCTAGCCTATGATATTCTATGACTTAATTCCAAGCATATTCTATGAATCAGATGCAACAAACAGATAATTTCTTGGCCATTATACAAAAACACACATCATAAACTGATTCTCTGGTTCAAGAAAATCGTGAAGACATTTCTCAGTCAAGGAATTAGCTCCACGAACTTGTTCAAGGCATGAATCGTCTGTCAAAAGACATTCGAACTCTGGATGTTGACATAAAGGGGGAGATTAAAGATGAAGGAGAGAAAGGAAAAGGCATAGGTAAAGGAAAATAAATTGCTCAAACCACAAGGTGTCCTCTATCAAGACAGCCTCGCTATCATACTCCACGAACTGAACAGCAGCAGTGCCAACCAATTCTTATGGCACAACCATTAAGGAGTCAAGTGCCATCTCTTAGCTCACAAGGAGTAACCACTACTGGTTTTAACATGCCGATTGGAGATCTTGCCTTTATGAACAAACATGATCATGTAGAAAGACTAAGTCAAAGTGAGTTGGAAGATATTGCATGGAAAGATGAAACCAGCAGGAGAATGAGAGCTGTAGAGCATGACAATCCTCCAATGAGCAAAAGGCAGAGGAGATATAGATAAGTTGAAATTTGTTTCTTATTGTTGTAACTATGCTAAAGTGTAATATCTATTTCACAAACATCAATAAATTCATGTTTATTCTCTAGTGATTTTAACTGCTCACTGAAACATTAAGTCATATTTACTTTTTAGTATCCTGCATCCAGAAATTGATGTTATGATGCAAATCTCCTTGGTTATGTCAACATCAAATAGGGGGAGATTGTTGGGAATTTCATATTAAAATTTGATGTTGAAAGTAAATAAATATGCTCATGTGTAAAGTCCTTCAAAGAACATATGTATAAGGACTTAGATGGTTGATCAAAATTGTTAGGTTGATCTTTGTTTAATGTTTATCATTCTGTAAATGAATGTATAGAAGAAAGATCAAAGCTGTTAGGATGATCTATTTTGAAGTGTAATAGATAGGACTCAACAGAATCGTAGTCTGTCAAGACAGCCGAGAGATTACAGAAGTCAAGGCAAAATCGTGGAGTAACGAAAAAGTTGCTTCAGAATCGTAGTCTGTCTTGGAAGCCACACTCAGAATTGTGAGCGCCTGCCGAGCCAAGTCAAAAATCGCAGTCAGCTCTCAGAATCGCGAAGTCTGCAAAACAAACAAGTAGAGATCGTAGTCTATCAGAGCTTAAGAGAAATCGTAGTGTTCTCTTCATGAAGGCTAAATCAAACACGATCATGTCAAGACACAACGATCGTGGTGTCTCTCTAGTCAGCATCAGAAGCACCGAACTTCGTCCATTTGCTGAAAGATGAAGAATGACTTATAGACGTTGAGATTTTAGGAATCCCACTGATCTAACACCCATCCTTAATATGTATCAAAGAAGCGTATAAAAAAGCTAAGGAAAGGACTACATGTCTGCTAAAAATCATCTTTTCAGGTGTTAGGTGAGAAAGCAGTCTGCTGTGTCAGTGGGCTAGACGACAGAGCAATAAATTTCCACGAGGTCAACATCAGTGCTCAAAAATGTCTGATGCATTAAATGCTACAACGGATGCCTTCAACGGACACATTTCAAAGGATTCTTTATAAAGAAAATTAGACATAGTTGCAATAACAAGCAAGTTGTTGGATTAAATTCTAAACTACGCATAACACGCAAGTATACGTGGTCTACAAGTAATATAATAATAAGAAGAGTATCGTTCCCACATAGACAAGTATGAATTCTAATCTAACAATTACCATCTTTATATTAATTCAATGTTATTAAACTAAACGAATGATTGATTTAAAATAATGAAATACTAATAAACTAGAAATCAAAGTAAATCAATTCAACAATTAACCACAATTTTAAATAAGATAATGGAGAATTAAACTTACAATTTCACTTTAAGTTTCACTCTAATTATCACACTTCTTTTCAATTTAATTAACTATCACAGTTCATTAATCAAGAACGCTAAAGTAGAATTAGCCATCTCTCGATGCACTAACACCATATTAACTTAAATCCACAGTTGATGGAATTAAGCCAAACACCCTAATTAACTAATTCACTATATCTCTATGTGAATTAAAATTAAAGAATGTTTAAAGTCCAAGTTCTTACACGATTACATGTAATGTTAGGTATATCTCTATCCGAAACATACATCAAGAATTCCATCAAACCACATAAATCATGAACACATTCTATTATGATTAAGTCTAGATTCATACATCATCTCTAGAGTCCATACAAATCCACATAGAATTGGTGATCAAGAAATCCATAAATTGAGCATAAATCACAATAGATGAACTGACTAGATAGTTTTATTAAACTGAATACAAAACATGATAATCATCATTCCACATTAAAGATCCATTGTAAGCTTAATAAGTAATTTAGTTCATCATGAATGAATTAAAAACTAAATAAGTAGAAAAATTCATCATCCCAATTACAGAAACTGAATTGAAAGTACAAAAATAGTGTAGAACCACCCTTATCCTCACTCAAATCTGTAATCAAAATGATCTTGATCTTCTGCTCCACTCCTCCAATGATCTTCAGTAAATTAGGGACTAAAGATTGTAATTGATTGTTATATGATTGATTCTCTCATTTTCTTCACTTATGTCTCTGTAATACTGATAGAAAAAATGCCCACACACAGTCCCAATCCAAGCCAAAGTTGATCAGTCCATGCTAGCACAGTGTTTGAATTACATCAGAAGTCTCCATTATGTCCGCGTACCCCCACCCCAGCGGGGTTTTTTAGCTTTGAAAGGGCCCGCCCGAGCGAGGTATGACATCTTTGACACGTGCACCCCTGCCCCGGCGGGGGTTTTCTTTGTTATTTAGCCCGCCCTGGCGGGGGTATAAACTGCTGACTTCTATTTTCTTGCTTTGTCATGCTGATCTTTACCGCAATACCACCACATATCTAAGCTAACACGTAATAGAAACCTACACACAAAACAAACACAAGTAAAACTGTACAAAAATAACTGGATTACACACTGTTTAAGTCCAAATAGGAACCCGATTCGTAGGTATGAAACCCACTCATCACAAGTACACAACAAAAGCTCAAGAACACTCAATGTTAAAACTCTACGATCAAGAAAGAAAAGATTGCTCTGCTACTCAGTTCTTTCGAACGTATGCTTAACTGCAACTGAAAAGTACAGCCCAAGAACTAAACTCGCATCAAGTGTATTCCAAGTCTGCTGAACTTAAAGAGTTCTAAGTGAACTAAAGAAGTTCCAAGACTGCTGGTCTTGAAGGAATCTAAATGATTCAAGGATTGTAAAGATATCCTTAGTGGATTTCCTACTCGTGGAGTAGAAGAGTGGGCTAGGAGCCTTGAATGCTCTGAACCACTTAAAATCACCGTGTCTTTTATATACTTGATATAACTGTTATATCTGTCATAATTGTTTATCACATATAAACTTGGTTTATCTTAATGGGGAACTAACAAATTATATATTCCGCTGTGGTTAAGTTATTAACAAATCTGACAAATACTTTGGAAAGAAAAAAGTTTTTAAAATATCTATTCAACCCCCCTTCTAGATAGCCATTGTGTCTTTGGGAAATAACATAGCCTATTTTAAGCTTTTATTATAGCAAGGGTTTATATGATTGGTATGGGTTATATATAATTAAATTTTTTATTGTGGCCAATAATATGCTTGTGGTATTGCTTTGTCAAAGATGTCAAGCATTTATGGATAAGAGTCTTAGATTAATTTTTAGTTAAGACTGTTGTTGATCCTATCTATTCTATGAGTACATACCAACTTTTTTAGCTAGTCATTCTTCTAATAGACTTAATTGGTAATTTTTTATGGAAATTTTTTTGTGTCAACTCTAATGAACTTAAGTGAGTCAATGATAGTAAGATTTAGATTCTTATGCAAGTTCGGATACATTCGTGGTCTAATAGCATATATATAAAAATTAAAAATAAAAATAAAAATAAAAATAAAAATAAAAATAAAAATAAAAATAAAAATAAAAATAAAAATAAAAATAAAAATAAATTGATCGATAACCTTAGTTGACTAAGTTTGATTACGTGACTTTTGTTACTCGAGTTAATAGATCCTTAGGGGTGTTCTACGCCTAGTGCCTTAAAACCATCTGGCTTGGGAGTCATTGATCAAAAACACGTTACACGGGTAACTCTGAATAGCCTAATATAATTAGACATTGAACAGTCATGCTTAAGGTTGAATTAGTTAAAATATAATGGATAAAAATCAAGTTTGGCTTAAGTTTGGTTTTGTGGCTAGTGTTGCTTGAGTTAATAGATCCTTAGAGGTGTTTCTACGCCTAGGGCCCTAAAGCCATTTGGCTTAGGAGTCATTGATCAAAAGCTCGTTACATGGATAACTCAGCCTAAGGTAGTTGAACTTTGCACAAGTCAAATTTAGTCGTTCTCATGCTAATGCCTGGTGGTCTGTTCTTGTGTTTGTTGTCTTGTTCTGAATACTTGATGTAGCTTAAGCGTATAGAGTTGGCATTTTCCTTATTACAATTATTTATGTGTATGAATTATAATTGGTTAGAATAGTTGGTAGTCACACACACAGAGATTTGGATCAGTAGTAGTTTAAGCTAGAGATTTGATCGAAGCATTATTTATGACTTTGCTTCTTCTTTGAAATCGTTATTATTAGCCTTGAGTCCATAATGCAAGTATAGAGTAGTTCGGCGCATGATTCGCAGTTATATTTACTTTTTTTAATATTTCTGTTATGATATTTTTGTTTAGGGACAAGCAAAAGCTTAAGTTTGGAGGTATTTGATGAGTGTGATTTATATACGTGAATCGGACCCTCTAATGCTTAAGTAATTGCTTGTTCATCTTATTTTATATTTCTTTTAGAGTGTTTTATTATTCTTTTGTTTAATATATGTTTTGCAGGGGTTTGCAAGTCATTTCCAGCTTTCGAGGGCAAAAAGGACATTTTTCTAGTACTGGCGCTGCAGTACCTGTTCCTAGCTCTTTTTTGGAGTTGCAGTGCCCTTTTTCATTCCAGCTCAGCTGTCTGTAGCGCTCTTGTTCCTTCACAAACTTGTGTTGTAGAGATAATTTATTGACCGAGACTTTTGACCAAGCGCTGCAGCGCCCCTTTAAGGCTTAATCCTGGCGCTGCAGCGCCACCTCCGGTTCCCAGGCAGACATGAAAGGCAAATGACCTATATTTTGGGGGATGAATATATATATATATATATATATATCAGTAGCCTCCTTTTGTAGATATCTTAGATAGAGATCACTCCCATAACTTAGACTCCTTAGCATAGTTTTCTCTCTATTTTCATTAGATAATCATTGTACATATATTTTGGAGATAGATCGAATAAGTAGTTTACTGGGATTCCTTGGAGCTCAAGAGCAGCGTAGCAACATGGATTCAAAAGTAAATTGAATGGAGTTCTTGGAGATCGAAGAATGCTTTGACAGAGTTTATTCTTCTCTATTTATTTCCTTTGATTTTTTAATCTATAAATGTTGTATATATTGCTATTGATGTTTAGTTTAAAAACTATTAACTAATTATTGGCTCTAAGATTATAATGGAACCCAATGTTAATTTGAATTGATTTACCTTCTCCTTTGGTTAACACCATATGGTTTGGCCCAATATATTTATGCTTAATGTTTAATTGCTAAGGAATTAGTATTAATTTACTAATCTATAAGAAATTAGGAAATGGACTGTAGATTTATACCTTGATATGTTGACATGTGATTATGATTTGTCTACACCAATGGACTACATAATTTGTGTATAGGATAGGAATATACCTATATGTCATGTGTGACCCAATTGAGAACTTGAGCTTTAATTGGTTGTATGTGGTTAATTCGCATAGGAATGTGTCGAATTGCTTAGTTAGGATGTTCCTTTTTGTTCTATTCCCTTTTGGGTAGATCTAGAGAGGATAGGTTTATATGTACCTCAGAAGAGGAGTATGAGCTCTTATGAATCTCGGTTGACAACCCATCGTGACTATTAAGACCAAAGGGAGAGTTAGTATATTTAATGAAGCATATCACGCCAAGTATTTGACAAAATGCTTGTATGTGTGGGTGAAGTTATGATTTTATCTTGTAGCACCTTAGATACCTGTCATTATCCACAAAATTGCTTTGTTAATTAGAACTAATTAGATTAAATATCTATCTTGTATTTAACTGTTTAAATAAGACTTGAGCGATATAAAGTTGGTACTTGTTAAATATTAGTAATAACTCCTCGTGGGTTAGATACTCAACTTGTCATTATATTACTTGTGGACTGTGTATACTTGCGCGTGTTTTATTGCTTACGAAATCGAACAACAAAGACCCCAATGACACCATTCCCAATGTTCCACCAAATCAATTCACCCATGATATGCCTTTCTCCAATTATAATTCATTCAGTCAAAAATCCCACAATCGTCTCGAGCTCCTATTTGTAGTGGAGAAGGAACCTAAAATGCATTTAACACCTCCTCCTCCTTATATGTATTGACTTATACTGGTGATTTTGAGAGTATGAAACAAAATCAAGCTATGCAGTTGACTCCAATACTCTAAGAAATATAAGTTACTCATTCACATTTTGAGCGTGTATATATATATATATATATATATATATATATATATATATATATATATATATATATTCTGAGCATATATATGATGTGTACAATATTCTTCCTTTGTGGTTACAAGTGGCCCTGGTCGTCCAAGCTTAAAAAAGAACCTCTCAAACTATTGAAGGCAGAGAATGTAGAGTGGTTTAATGCCAATTGATTTTTGAATATGGTGGAACAATCACAATTTCCTCATATAGGTCCCGATGATGAGTATAGATTGGCGCATAAAGACGTAATATCGCTTAAGACAGGGAACCTTATATGGGACCACATGATAGAAGCGTATCTCAGTTTATTGAAGTTACGCGAACAACGTCTACGCCGAGGTCGATATAAGGGAACACTTTTTGTTTCATGCCTTGCCATTTTTTTCAACTACTGCCAGAATGGTTCAATTCTTACACCAATCTCTTGGTGTTACGGAAGAATAAATTAGACATTTTCGATGTGTCTCCGTTTTTTTTTCTACCTGTGACAACAACTAGATTTATCAGATTATGATTTTGCATTTTCTTCGGTCAACCATATCAACGAACATTATTTTTTGTTTTTCATAGATATTAAACAATGGAGGATTATACACATAGATTCTTTGTACGATGATGATCCAAGTCAAAAAAATACCCACTTGGTCACAACATGAATTTATTAAAGTATTAAACACTTTAAGAATTTTCAAGCATTTTCTTCATATTTTATCATTTGAAAAATGATTATTTGACATGAATACAGTCACAACACAAGTTTATTAAAATTATATATTAAATACAATCACAACATAAATTTGGGATCATGTATTTTGTTTATCATGGTTCAATAAATACAACCACATGATGAATTTAATAAAATATTATTAAGAGAAATGAAATTATGAAGATCCGGGCTTTGTCAATCCTAAAATTTTATAATGATTTTGCTTATCATGGTTTTTAAATATTCCACATATTGCACACTTTAAGAGTGGGTTTTCTTTAACGCCTCCAAATCCAATATATCTTCAAACTCGAGTTTGGTATGTAACGATTTGCTTCTCATTCCATACATACATCTAAATATTCTTAAGATATAATTTAAAATTCTAAATATAATAATATATTTATTTAAATCCCAGATTCCATTACCTTAAAATCTTCATTATAATACAAATAATGATAATTACATTATTCTTTAATTACAAGTGTGACTTTAATCCGCCACAACAGATACATAAAGGTTTACCTAATTACATTTACAAAACTCGGCTTGATCCTCTCTTCAATCTTCACGCTCATGGATATACCATAGCACTTCACGATAATAATTATCAGCTCGATCTTCACTGGATTCTTCAGTTCTCTCTAATTTAGTTGAAAATGTTTTTATTTTTAAAGCAAGTGTGAACATTCGATTGCCCATCAAGTTATAGCAGTTGAATAACAACAAAATTAAGAATCATATAATCTTTCTTTAAAAAACTTCAATAACTGAACAAGTGTTATGAAGCAGCATGAACAACAGAAAAAATTTCTGATTCCTATCATTTAAAACATTAATAACATTTATCTTCACATAACATCATTTCTTATAACGCTTCTAGGACTTAACTCATCCTACACAACTACATATGTGGAAAGAATCACATTTTCATCATACATATACAAAAACCTAATACTTAGCACATATCGAGTCTCCAACAGTATAGTAAGATGATTGGTTCCCCACCAAAAACTAATGAATTAGTTTCTCGTCTCGTCTACACTGTCTTTCACAACGAGTTAGATCGGCTCTAGTTCATCTTAAATCTTTGCCCATAACAAAGAAGTCTGTCAAGAATAAGCATGTGAATGATATTCCTATTTACATATGATTTGATTATGATATATATATATATGAATGAATATGCAAGTATGCTTGCATTAAGAAAAGCTGTAAAGTTCTTTGATAGATAATAGAAACATATGTACAAGGACTTAGAATGAATTGATCAAATGTGTTAGGTTGATCCTACATAAGCAAACAAGCTTTGTTAAAGTCCTTAAAAAGAAATGATGTACAAGGACTATAAATATAGAAAGATCAAGCATGTTAGGTTGATCTTATGATGTAATAAATAGGCTTGTCTGATCGTCTAGCACTGCACCAGAAATCGTAGTCTGCTAGGAGAGTCAAGGGAAACTTGAGAGCTATCGAGGCAGAATCTTAGTCTGCAAGATATGAGATCTCGGAGTTCATAGACTGCCAGGAGAGACGAGGAAAGGATCGTAGTGTGTCGAGGAGAACTTCCTCAGGGCCGTAGTCTGCTGAGAAAGTCATGTTCAGAATCGTAAAGACAACCCACCTACGAGCCGACCGAGTATCTGTCGAAGCCAAGTCAAGAATCGTAGACTATACTCAAGAGTCGTAGAGTCTATTGATCATATCAGAGGCAGAGATCGTAGTTGAGCAAGATCAGATGAAGACAACAAGCACACCGACAGAAATCGTAGAGTGTCAAGATCTGATCTCGGAGTCGTAGTGTCTGCATAGTCGAAGATGTATCGTAGAGTGCAGAACTAAGACCTCAAAAGATTTGCTCACAATGCCAAGGTAGAATCGCAGAGCAAATAAAATCCTCAACGAATGAGCACTCCCAGAATATCCAAAGGAATGAAGCCTCTGGTTGGCACTGCAAAGATACATCCTATCTGAAGGAAACCAGAGAGCACTCAACGAATGGCATGCAAGCTAACAGAAGATCTAAGCACCAACCCAATCAGCATCTAGATTGACTTGTGAAGCCATTCAGGATAAAATCTTCCACAAGGAGATCAGAACTGAATAAGGAAAGTTAGCAAGTGCAGTAGCTGTCAAATAGACAAAAGACGATGATCTTGGAAGCAACCAGGATCGTAGTGTATGCCAAATAAAGAAAGAACTGATGGAGTGCATACAGAGATACTGGACAGCATCTAAAGAACAAGGCTAAAATGATTAAGCATTGGGTCAGTCCATTGATGATAAGTGAACGGGAGATCACAAGGAGAAAGCGAGCTGGACACGCCACAAATTTGAAGTGTCTTGCTATTCAGAAGGGGCCAGAATAAAGAAGTCAAGCCATCAGTATCTGAGAGCTGTTGAGGCAAAAAGAAGTGTTGAAGCACTGCACAAGAGAAGGAAGAGGTATTCTACATTAAAGATCCAATCAACACTCTTCAAGATCATAGTGTTGTCTCTACCAGTCAACAAGACACTACGATCAAGTCCAAGAAGACATGCATCAAAATCGTGGAGTTCGAACAGCTGAAGATTGAAAGCATTGGCAACAGTTCAATCTGAAGGTTGATATTTGGACAAGAGATTATTGAGAACATCGATGCAAAAGGACAACCTCTGATCTAGGAATCAGAAGGGTAAAATAAAGTCTTCGACCTGCCCGAGGCATAAAAGTAATATATCTGACATGGTTGGTGAAACAGTAGACAGCAGTGTCCGAAAGTCAGAAAAAGTTATCATGTCACATATATAGTTTGCACCAAGCAACTCGAGATCTGTGAAGCATTTCAAAGAGCTTTCAACGGCTACTTTCCAACGAAAAGATTGGTAAGGAGTATAAATCTACTAGAGCTTCAAAGATCAAAGCGAGCTGGAGTTGCTGAGTTTGGAGAACTGGAGGGCTGATCTAACCAACGTAAACAGTGAGTAACCGATGAAGGTCTGAAGGCTCACTCTATGATCCACCAAGAACACTTAGAGACATAAAAAGAAAGAAGTAGAAGTGAGAGATCAACAATATAGAAGTGAGAGTTCTACTACAAGAAGAGTGTTCTGAACTGCCGAGAAAAAGAAGAGCATCAATGTCATCTTGATGTCTATCATGGGAAGACTCTAAGTACTAGAGAGAAGAGCTTACAGTCATCTTAGTCAGTCCGTCGTGAGAAGACATCAAGTATCAAGAAAGAAGATCACCAACGCCATCATGGTGGCAAGCATGAGAAAGTTTCTAAGTACCTAGCAGAAAAGCCTACAGTCATCTTAGAAACGCATCATGTGCAGTCATCAAGTATCAAGAGGAATGATCTTCAAGGCAGTTCATCAAGGGATTATCAGAAGAGGTTGAGTAATTAAAGAAGCTGAGCATCAAGCAACACTCAACTGCACTTCAAGGATGATCACGCCAAGCTGCTAAGTACAAAATATGTTTAAAGCATGAAGACATCTTATCAGCTCAACACCAACTCCAACAAACAACTCAACAAGAAGCCAGGGCCTGAGGGGTCCTTGTCCAGAGGGACTAAATGAAGTTCCAAGCCTGCTGGGCTTGAAGAGTTCCTAGGGAACTAGAGGAGTTCCAAGGCTGTTGGCTTTGAAGAGTTCTTAGTGAACTGGAGTCCCAAGGTTGCTGGCCTTGAAGGAATCTTAGTGATTCAGGGTGTTGCCCTTCCTTAGTGGAAATCCTGCTAGTAGAAAGCAAAAGAGTGGATTAGGAGCTTGAGTCTTTAAACCACTTAAAACCCCTTGTGTCTTTTACTTTATGTCATTTACATTATGTACATTAACTGCTATAACTGCTATGTATGTTTAACTTCTTACTACTGAATTAACTCTACGAACAATGTATGTCTGATTATGAATATATCAATGAAGGGGATCTTTTACTTATTACGATGTGCTTGAAAAGATTCTTATGTTTGTCATATGCTAATTCATGAGTAATACAAAATAAACCAGAAAAGTATTTGAAATTTAAAAGGATCTATTCAACCCCCCTTCTAGATCTATATTGTGCTTACTGAGAACTAACAAAGTCGTTTAACTCATATATTACATATTAACGATTGAAGAGTACGATTGTAAAACAACTTAAACTTAACTTATCATTCTTAACTTTGAATTACTGAAATAATAACACTAATTCATTCTTTATACAGTTCATGGCTAAACATAACTCTTATCAAATTGAACAGTTCAATCACAGAATAGTTCATCTCAAAAGCACATAAGTGCAAATAATTAGCACATATCACAATCCATGATACACATCTTGCAAAAATATAACACATTTGCACATAGATTATAACTTTCGTAAGTACGACATTTGAGTAAGTTAAAGAAACTAACATTGAATCAAAATATGAATGAAGTTAGAAAACTTTCCTTAAGCACTGCTTACAGTTTATGTTATGCTGCTTTTCAAAATTCTTATATATCACATAAGGATAACACTTACCAATTAGTCATATAATTTACTTACGCATTGGTTTAGATTAAATTTAGTTCTTATGGTTCACGTTTTATAACTTACGTTCAAGCAACCAAACTTTCTTTATTGTCTTTCGGTGTTATGACATTCGAAGATATCATAATCCTTATTATCATCATTTATGATAGTTTTACATTGCTTCTAGTCCATATCTTACAATGTCCGGTTTATTTGACTCGAAACACTTTACAAGATATTAAATTAACTCAGCTTCTCAACGTTTATACGTCCTTTAACAACTTCGTTACTCTACGATTAAATCATACACTCGTGTGTATGTTAATAATGTTTATCTTATGTGTACGCTAAATGTCTTCATCGGTTTAAGTTTTTTAACGCTTATATTATTCATCTTTTAAACTCACGTTAAATCTTTACTTAAGGTTTTAATAACCCACAATAGTTATACATTAAGTGAACTTTACGTTCATAACCATTTCGTATAACTTCCCCGGAAATGCCTTCTCTTACACGTATATTAAACATTTACATCATTTAGCATATTTCACGTTGTTCGCATTTTATGATTTAAACAATACACCCTACTTTTATTTTACATCTTACGTTCCAGGTATAAAGCAGACGGTTTAAACCGTCTGTTTTATCTTTAATCTTCCTGTCGGCTAATCCAGACGTTCAAACTAGAGACACGAAGTGTTTGCTTTAGTTCAAAACTTACTATAAGTGATGTTATTCTAATCTAGACACTTTAAATTGTCGTCGCGAAGTGTTTACTTTAGTTCAAAATTCCCTGACCCCTGAAGCAAAAATGGCCATTTCATCTTTAATGACGTACCCACTTTACGACGTCATAACTTGACCCTCCGTTATCGAAAAGAGATCATTCTTGAGCCATATTCTAGCTCGCAACATCCTTTAAAACTTCCCTTGAACGGAATATCATTTCTAGTCTTCTAACAAGAAGAAATAATGTCTCAAAAGTCCCTCGTTGGACTATTTTTCTTAACTTAGCGTTTTGAACTTTTATTCCTCATTTCTTCGTAACTTATTCATTCGAACCCGGAATGAGTTCGTTCTTGAGCCCACGAATCATGTTTTACATGTTCTCTAACATTATTATGAAACCCTAATTATTTAGGTTCATCATTTAACCTTACAATTTCGTCCGAATATCATAATGAACTACGATTTCATCTATCAACATCTTTTACTAAAATTTTCACCATAGCTTCATTATAACGTATTTTTAATTCGTTCAAAAGGGAACAATTCTTAATCTTTCCCAAGTCTAATATTTCCCAACCAAACATATAGAAGCTAACTTATACAAAATGATTTTAAATTTATCCATCAACAACAAGCTCTAATTAAGATGGTTTTAAATTTGTCCATCAACAACTCGTTCTTCGTTTGTTCTTCATTTTAACCCGTTATTTTAAATACAATTCACTTTAAACGTGTATATTAGTGTTTTAAGTCCACTAATGTTTTCTTATTTCTCTATATCATTCATATGATTCATTCGAATCATCTAACTATCAAAGTACTTCATATAACATATGAAAGCTTAAAAAATAGATGAAGAGAAGATTCAAGTCCTTATTACTTACATATTTTTATGGTTAAACCATATTCATTATCATTTCAACCATCTTTTACTTCCATAATCAATAAGTTATATAATTTTACATATGATACTTAAAAAAATGAATTAAAACTAGGTTTTGGTATTACATTTCTTCTTTATTCTTCTTCCTCTTGACAAAGCTTGCAAAGTGTTAGCTTTTCTGCTTCCTTCTTCCTTCCAACCAAATTTTCTCTCACTTTCTCTCTAAATTTATGAGTCGCTCTTTAATGTGTTAGATGAAAATAATCTAACACTTTGAATGAAATGGCTTGCTAAATATAAAATTTGCAAGACTTGGGGTATAATGGTTTCTAAAATAACTTTGCTTTCATTAATAATTGGTTACTTAACTTAGAGTCTTGATTAATTAACCCCCTCAAGTTTACCAATCTTCTAAATCATCCCCTCATTAACTTAACCATGGTTGAGTCAAACTAACCAGCCAAGACTTTTGTGTCGTCCTTTACTATTCACACCTCTTTTGGCTTTGATTTTTAACCTAACCACACCCCAACTAACCATGGTTAAATGCTAACTCACCAATGGTTAAATGGTGGGAAAGTGAAAAAGCTAACCACTTTTATTGACCAAGACTTTTTGACTTTCCGTATTTATATCGTATAATTTTTATACGCGTATTATATTTTGTATTATTCTTATATTATACATCATATTATAATTCGTATTATACTCATATTCTTTTTGTATAATAATTCGTATTATACTCATATCATTCTTAATAATATACTTGTATAATAATTCATATTATACTAATATTCTTTTCTTTAATCTTCTTAAATTCATTACACAGTAGAAAAACTGCGTTTATCGTTCTTCAAATTTTATTTGACATTCCATCTTTCCTCGCCATTCTAATATTAGCGCATTCTTCAAAAAATTAAATAACTGAAAACCATTTTTCGATGAATAGAGTTTTTGGCGACGTTTTCCCATATTATGGTTAAACGATCGAAAAGTTAATAAAATTATTTTTTCGTCGTTTTTATTTTGCCTGATTTCTGCATGTTTTTCAAGAAAACTTTTATTAGCTAATACGACTTTTCATTACATATTACTGGCAGATCTTAAAATGAAATGTCGTTAGGACATACCAATCTCTCTGAAAAGCCTAGGATTGAACCCTAGCTTCTATCTTTCTTCGGGTGAATAGCGTTTTTACACAAATTTTCTCGATTTTTTTTATTTCCATCTTCAAAATTCTTACGCATTTATTCTTGTATGTAGCCAAAATCCTAACGTTTTATAATCGTCCTAGGTTATAGAACGACTAATAAACACATAACACATATTATTATTAATATTATTTTATTAAATAATATTTCTTTAAACTTACTTTATAAGTTTATCCAATTTCTCGGGTCATTACATTCTTCCCTCCTTATACGGATTTCATCTCCGGAATCACTACTTTAAAAGTGCATCAATACCTAGATGCCTTCTTCTTACAACAATTACCAAAGGTATTCTTCTACTTATACACATACTTAACAAGTATTAATCTCTATTCTTAATGAAAGTAATATGCACATAAGCCAATCATGTTTATGATAAAGCATATAATTTGTAACAATCTTATTCGTTTATTAATAAAAGTATTCATTCACTAAAGACTTTAATTTATCTACATGGTGATGTAATAATAATATGTGACAAACCCATAGTTTTAAGCAATGATTTTAGAATCATGATGAGATCATGCTAATGAGATCTAAATTCTTAGATAGCTTAAAAACTAAAATGTTCACAATCGATGGATTACTAAAAAGGGGATTAGTGAATCCGGATAGATTGGTACATACGTTGCTTGCTCATTGGATGAGGATGATTGATTTCATGATCATTTGTGTGGAAACACTAAAGCAAGTATATAGGTGTTTATTGAAGAATAAGTTCACTGAACGTGACTCGCTAAGGAATAACTAATGAAGTTTTACTTACCTGTCAATAGAAATTCATGTAGTGATAGTAGTACAAGTGATCCTTAGACTTGAGATCATCATAGTATCTTGTGTATGATGAGTTATACTTTAACTTATTTCTTAAGTCTCTTAGAGTATATCAAAGGGTATGCTTGGGTATAATAAGTTGTACGTGGAGATAATGTATGATCAATAAAGAATCTACCGCTTCTAGTAAAAGAAGAGAAATGTCATATGTGATTCGATAAATGACAACCCTGTAGTCCTTGGCCAAGGCAGAATTAAATTAGAAAGGAGTTTCTAATTTGCATTATTTGGAGTTGTGCATTTAAGAGTCGAAATACATATAATTAAATAAAATAAGACTTTACAGTAATTCTATGTTTTATATTTAATTGAGACATTCTATGGTGGAATGATTAAATTGTACGATAACTATTTACTCAAAGGTTCTTTTATGATTAATGTTGAAATATATATTATCTAAAAAGTCGTTAATCGTTAGGGAGGCTTAACCCTATTGTAGAATAAATATTATTTATTTAAATAAATTAATAGTTTAATTTATTTATTTAAATAAGAATATAATTTTTCTAATTGATTTATTCACAACCGGTCTAATATAGAGAACCTAAAGGGTCACACCATAAAAGGAAGAATAATTATTTAAGAAGTTAATGGCATAATCATAATAATATATTAAGTGTATTTAATTTAATCTATGGTGATATAATAAATTAAATAACTTAATATTTAGTATTTAATATTTTGAAAATATTAAATATTAATTAATAAGAGGAGTCTTATTAATACTATTATAATTATAATTATTTTAATTTCTAAAGGAGTTTGGAAATTAATTAATATAAGTACTCTGAGATATTCCTAATAAGATTAGGAGGCAAATTAATTAAAAGAGTTTAATTAATTATCCCTAATAAGATTAGGGAGCTTAATTAATTGAAGATATTTAATTAATTAATTAAACCCTAATTTCTAATTAGATTAGAATGGTTAACTGATATATTTATAAGAGAAGTCTTATATCAGATATTAAAAAGACGTAATTCTAATAGTTTGGAGAGTACACTATTTTCTATGAGATAGAAAAACTAGAGTTTTGCCAAATACTCATCTTCTTGAATCTTTCTTCTTCCTTGGTGGATCACCTCTAGAGGCCAAACACTTGGGTGTCTAACATTGATCAAAGGAAGGTACCAAACCCGGTGGATTCAAGTTGAATGTGAAAAGAATTAGAGGTAAACTTGTACCTGAGGAAGCTCGAATCTTCAAGGGTATAATTCTTTTTCTTCATATTTTTGTTTAATTAATAATTGTGCATAAAGGATGATCCGAGTATATGGTTTGTAAAATTTTAAAACTCTATTTTACCACG